>VYXH01009396.1:982119-1018558 GCA_013397275.1 Burhinus bistriatus | reverse complement strand
AAAAAAAAAAAAAATTCCAGAACGGGAAGAATATACATTCCCTTTTAAAGCTGAATGATAGATCTGATAATTTTAGGACAGCTGAAATTCAGAAAAAATCTCTACTACAAATAAGGTCCTTAGGATAACAAAAAAAGACTTAGGTGAGAACAAGTTTAAATATTCTCCCTTTCTCTCTCTGTCTCTTAAAAAAAGACATCTGAGTCTCATCTGTCATAAGCAAAGAAGATCAGTAGCAAGAAAAGATAGGAAACCGTTAATCATCTATGTTTTTTTCCATGCACAAGCAGCTGTCAAATGATGTATGTTTTACCACAGTAACAAAGCCAGGGGCTCATCAGTACCAAGCAATTTTACTGTCAGCTGGTCATCCTTCTTCTCAACTTCTGCAGTAACAAAAAGAGATCACCTTGCAGTGATGCACAGAAGCTCGACCTCACCGGCTGATGCTGAAGTGAGCAGGGTAATAACCCGCAGGACTTTCAGAAGTAAAAGCCTGTTCCAGGGGTCCCCCAACAACTGAACAGAAAGGGGAACATGGGAAGAGATGCTCCAAACAAATAGGCCTTCAAGTCAACTTTTCAGGACCACATTTGGTCCTTTTACACATCAAGATACAGAAACCACTGCCCAGTCCTAAAGATCATCTGTGGACAGCACAGAGAAGATTTCAAAAAGTGACCAGGTATTTTGGGTTCCTAAACTCTGGAGGCCCAGGCAATACACTTTATAAGAGCATGATTTGCAGAAGGCAGTTGCTTATTGTTTGTGATAATTAGGCTCCTGTGAGATGTTGCTAGCTGAAACCCAAAATCATCAGCCACCTTTGGTTAACAGTGGCCCACTTGGTGGTTGTCTTAATGAGAGTGATTTTGTCAGTGCCCTACACAGCCTTTTAGAGCACAGGATAAAGAATGGTAGAACAACAAAGCAACACTGTCAAACAACAGCAGTGGAGACCACGTCAGTCTGAACTTGCAAGTATGAGCCTGGTGACAGAAAATAATCATGTGGCAATGAGTTTTACAACATTACATGGAAGCAACGATCATATCCATCTCATACTTATTTTGCTTTCACCACAAAAAGAATAGCACCTCTGCTAGAAGTTAATGTTCCAACATGGAAAACCTGAAAAAGTGCTGTTAGCTCTTTTTATAAAGAGGAGGCATATGGAACAAAGTGGTCACTAATACGCTATTTTTAGTGCCTGAACTACAGTCCAGAAGATAATACCCAATTACTTGATATAGTGCTCTATACACTGTCTGAACAACAATAGTGGACTGAGAAGCAAGAGAAAGCACCAGAATATGGTTTTGAAGTCATTCAGATTTCATGTATTTTATTTTCTTCTAAAAATAAAGGCTTTGAAAAGAGGTGCAGTGTTGTCCAGGTTGAAGGAGGGGGGCCAGAGAAGAGTTGAAAGGAAGATGAGAGCAAATGGAGGTTGAGAAAGAAGAGAGAGACCTTGACTACAGGAAAAGATAGCTAGGGCACAGATAGCCAGAAATCTAGAGAAAAGAAAGAGAAAATGCATCTGAGGTGCACAGTCAGAGAAAGGCATCCACATAGCTGTAAGCCTGTCGTATCTGTATCTGAAAGAAAGACCACATTCAGGACGATCTATACAGTTAGGGCCAACACAGGATTTTACTAATTCTACTATCTCCCCTAGTTTCCACTCTGCTGGACTGTGAACTGTGGTGGCTGAGCTGCAGATGTGTATTTTTTTGATAGCCTCTGCTAGCAATGCAGTAATTTTACCGAGGCCATAGAGGACAACTCTGCGCTGGTACTGTTTAAGACTGGTCTAGCAATTTTGGAAGGAGACGCACAGAAACCTTACTGTCTTGCTTCTTATTTTCCCCTTCTCTGTTTCTTACTGCCTCTTCAGCATTTATTACATGCCCCCTTTTATTTTCTCCTCATGCACACTCAAAATTAGCTGAAATTGTGGACCTACTCCATGTAGTCTGAGTCCCACCACTCTTAACAAAGACAATTCAGTGACAAGGACCCTTTCTACTGTGGTCCTAAGCCACTTGTGAGATGTTTGTAGGTTGGGACTATTTCTTTCAAGAGCCCCAGCCCTCCACCGAGCAATTACCACTCTGGCTTTTCTTGCCTACTGCAACTCCGCATCCAGGTGGATGCTTAGCAGATTTTACCAAATTATAAGACGCAGGATAAATATTTTCCTCCTACTTTTGGTTTCAATGCTAAGATTCTTAAACATTTATTTTAACACTCGCAAATAAAACTATCTTACGTATTCCCATCACCCTACTACCTAAATGCATTGTTCAAATGCCAAAGAGTACGTGAGCTACTGCAGATCACATAATAGATGCCTACACATTCACTATACTAGTAATATTTATTATTGAAACAGACTGTTTTGTAAAGAGCTCTGAGATACCTAGGCCATAAAAAGTGATATAAAACAAAATGCTATTCAGTTCAATAGATGTCTGATAAGAAAAGAACCCTAAAATTTGAACAATTCCTCCTCCCCTTAATCAGCCCTAACAATGGTACCCCAGTCTCAGTGCTCCTGCACGCAGCAATATCTGTCTTTTAAAGACAGGAATAGGAACGTGCCGCTAACAGAGAGTGCTCATTGGTAGAACATTGTTAGGTGTTTTATAATTGATAGTTTTCAGCATCAGCACAAAGGTAAGGGCTTTAGCCTTGAATACTACCCACTAACAATATACCCACATACAGAAAACTAGTGCTAAATGTATTTATTAAAATAAATGCTTTAAAATAGTCTGCTTTTCATACAAAGTAATTATCTTACACTATGTGCGAAAGGTACTTTTGTAATCAATGGTATACAACCAGCTTCAGATGCAACCACACACACACCCCCCATTACACACGGTGATGCTCATCAGATTGCATGGGACTGAATCAATTCATTATGTTCTGTAGCTTAATTCTTCAATTCCTGTAGCTGGAATTCATCCAGATCAGCCCTGTTTTCTAAGATGAAATCAAAATACTTCAAGGCCACAATGACAAAATAATACAATCAGCTCTAAACATAGAATAAGGTATTTCATACTTTTTAGAGGCTCGTAGTTCCTGTTCTAATAGTGCCAGGGCAACAGGGATTTTTTTTTTTTCTTCCTTTTTTTTTTTTTTTTGGTACTTCTGGCCTATTAATTACCAAAGGACAAGAGAAATATGTTGTGGGTATGAGTGAATTTTGTAGAAGTCAAAATAGACAGTAGCAGCCAGCTGGAGAATTTTAAATGCTCTAAATTTTCACAAGTCCTGCTTAAGAAGCTAATCACTAACAAGCTAATGCATTAATTTTTTTTTTATACATTGGATAGACCAGCACAGTCAAGAAATAAAAGAGAAAATAAAGAGCAGGAAAAAATATAATATAGTAACAGGTCATGATTTTTCCACTGAACTAGACAAAAATAATCTCACTAGTAGCATTAGGTGAGTAATCATAAGGGTAAAATATTCTAATTACTAAAAATGGTTAGTTTCATTTGGTTATCTGTAGAATCCTATCATCTATTTTAATTAATTCATTTGCAAGTATTTGGATGACCATCAATTTATTCATAAAAATGTTCGAGAGTTGCAGGCTATGCAAATTCTGTTGCTAATTAGTTAATGGCCACATTCACCCTGTCAGTGGCTGATGATCAGATACTTGTGCTTATAATTCTTACACCTACAAACATTCTTTCATACAATACACCAGAATGTTTCTGTACTTGCGTAGAGTGGACAGCACTGATCTTGAGTGGCTTTTTCCCCCCCAGGATCAGTGTTTCCATGGCGAGTCCTGTGGGGATCTATCTTATCTTTTCTTCTCCGCAGTAAGCATTTAGGGATAATAAAATAGTTAGCGGAGAGGTATGTTCTATGCTATATTCAATAAGCTGATGACAGTCAACATTACAGTCCGGACCCACAAAGGCACTGGGTAATCAAAGAGCCTTAGACCCTTCAATACATTCGTCCATATGAGTGTATATCTCTCAAGTATCTGATTTATTCTTTCAAATGTTACACCTCGTGGGGACAGGGACACAGAATAGAGTTAAATGACCAAAGATCTCTGGATAAGATTGAAATGATGTTGGCTGATCATCAAATGACAGTGATACGACTTCTTTACCTTTGATTTTATCCATCATTTGTAATGCACATGCACAATGTGGGGCTGCTGTTGGCCCTCACCTCTGTTGGGTGCACAGTGACCGTGTCCAGGACACTTTTTACCATCCAGAGAAGCAGAAGGGAACTGTGCTGTTAATTCTATTTATTAAGTAATTGAGATTCCCTTAAAAACCTGTCATAGCACTACTTAGGTAGTGACCAAAGCTAAATTAGAAAACCAGAATTCTGTAGAAGACTAATTTAGCCCCAGTATTATAAGATCCTAGGATCCTGTCCAGCCTAACATTTATAAATAGTTCCACACTGGTAACTGCTGGACTGGAGTCTTGGTGAGTCAATTTGTATTGTTAGTAGTGTTCGCCCAGTGCCAAATGCTTGAAATTTGTCTTTTTGTGTCTTTTTTCTACATTTACTCACGCTAATAATCTAATCTCACATACTAAATATCATAATATCATTTAGGATGTTCCAATTATAGAAAAAAAATTATAATCCAACTGAAAAATCCTTTGCAACATACATCTCCTCCCCATCCTATTGCCATTAAAATGTTCAATTTCAGAGGACCTAGCATAATTTTCTTTTCCTTACACTTTTTTTTTTTACTATTCATTATATTTCCATTATAACTCTGGAAAAAGATGTACTTCAGTGGATGATAACCAAGGCTATACTGTTTAATAGACAAAGTAGCTATTCTACATTTCAGAATGACTAAATTAAGTTGTACTAAAAAAGTAAAAGTTTTACGTTTCTTTCTTTTAATCAGGACACTTGTTGCAGATTAACTAACTCACATTACTTTTCTTGAAGGAAAGTAAGAAAGAAAATTTGTTTGATTCTAAACTTTCCATATCCTTAAAAAGCCAAATTACAAACACAATGATACATGCACACATATAGTAGATCGGAAAAGGTCAGTCACTTAAATGGTCAAATCACACAAGCCCTCATTTGGGCTAAATTACTCTCCCTTCAGACGATAAAATGGCACAGAAATGGGAGTGCTATACTGGGGAGAGTGAATAACAATTTATTTCCAACATATATAAGCCAGGTTAGCAGTTCCAAGACTGTAACCAGACTTTTCAAGTACCTTCCACGGACTTCAGAAAAAGCTAAGAACTTCACCGGTTTTAGCATGTGTGATTGCAGATTCACGTAGCATGTTTACAAGACCTGATTACATGAAATCTGAAATCAGAATGGTTGCACTACAGCTGCATCTAACCCTGTATCCCTGCCGTATTCATCCCTGCCCACGGCAGGGGGGTTGGACTAGATGATCTTTAATGTCCCTTCAAAACTAAACCATTCTATGATTCTATGATAATGTCCAGCAACTTGAAGTTCAGGACTTTCTGAGTCTGAGATAGCTTTTACAAGGATTTTGATAAATCAATCTTTCCTACATTTGCCCCCCCCCCCCCCTTCTTTTTTTCACCTAATCACGGTTACCAAAATTCCATGGCAATAAGTTTCACAGGTGAGTTCTGGGCAACGTGAAATCCTACTCTGTTTTTTTTTTCATGCCCTGAGTATTCGTTTCCTTTGCTGCCCCTACTCCTTGCTCTGGCTGTTGCTGATTCAGGTTAGAAGGTCACTGTCACCACCTTTTTTTAGCTACTTCCCATCCCAACACAACTGCACATATACCCAGTCTGTGAACAGGTTCTGTTAAAATTATCTGGTTTATCTTGAAAATGTTTACAAGTAATTTTTCTTTGTTTGTTTGTTTTTGTGTTTTTTTTTCTTTGTTTTGTTTATTGAATCACGTTGACAGAACACATAGTTATGCTAGCAAGTGTGAAGCTGCCATAAATGTTGATGGAGAAGGAAAAGAAGGGAAAAGTAATAGGGACAAGGAGAGGCTGGTAACTTTTCAGCCAGATCAGCAATATATTCCTAGCATGAGGAGCTGCATGTTCACATGCATATTCTCATGACTGTAGGAGTCACAGAGTCACTACATCATTGTGTCTGTATGTCTGCCATGCCAACAAGTGGAAATTTTCATGGAAACCCTCACTGGGATGGAAAAAGTAGTCTATGAGCGGTTCTCTGCAGCTTGCTGGCTGGAAAGAGCATGAAAAACCTGGCCACACCCGGATAGGAAGGGTATGATGTGACCGTTCCTCCACAGACAGTGTTTAGTCCTTCCTTACAAGTAAATGTCAACTGTCCTGGCCTCTGGTTTTGCTCCAAAAAAGAGGTTTCTGTCTTAACTGTTTGGGGTTTTTTTTCCTCATAGGAGGATTTTATTTGCAGGACTAGATTCACAGGGTGCAGTTGCTTGCTAGCCAAAAATGGTAAAAAATTTAGTTTACTTGCCATTGGAAACAAATGGTTTGTCTGCCTGCAATAAACAAGGATATAGAAATATGAAATGGAATCCTGAATGTCTGCCTTCAATTATGTTGCAGGTAACCACACCATCTAGCTACCTCTTCCTTCATGTTTTTTCTATTAAAAGTTTAAACAGAGGAACTGCAAAATTTATTTTAGCTGTTAGATAGAATGGTTTCCACCAGACTTGATAGAGAACCTAACATTCCCATCAGTGGACTGAATGGCCTTAACTCTGAGAACGTCACTGAAAGCTCTTTGCCTAGGGCGCAGGGTATTGCAGGAGCTGCTGTGCAGATTCTCAGATCCTTCTTCCAAATTACTCAAAGCTTGCTGAGCCTTTGGGTATATCATATTACCTATCTTTGGTTCATCATCTATTCAAACCTTTGGGAACAGAGGAGGAGAATGGCTTTAATTTCTGGGTAAGGAGTGTCTGGCTTGGATTTCACTTTTATTTGTGGCTGGTCATTCATTTCTTGATTTCGGTTTTGAGATGAGAAGATGTTGCAGGATTTATACTTTGTCAGTAAATAAATATTTTATGAAGCTTGGGAGAGACATTTGACACTGAAAAAAGCCCCCCAAAACTTGTACATGGTTGGAATGGCAAAAACACTTGCTGATATAGCAAAATTTTCTCAAGTCTTTCCCCAGAAAGTACTTCATCTTTTTCCTCTTACTATTATGTTTCAGCCTGTGAGCCAGTCTTCCTCCTGCCAACACCTGCTGGAACATAAAGAATTCTGAAACAAGACGATTTGTCAGTTGAAAACAAGAGTAGGACGCTTTTTTTTACCTTTTTTGAATACAAAGTTAGTTGTGTCTACCTTGAGACATTTGGAGAGTATAAGTCAAATTAAACAAAGGGGTGAACTCAGATTTAGAGCACTAGTTACAGTAAAATAAATCCCTGTGACATTACTTTTATTCAGAATAAACTGGCTTTACTTTGTCTGTATCCCTACCCCATTCAGTTAGTTACTTTTTCTAACAAATCTTGCTTTTGTTAAGTTTATTGCTGTGCAGATCATATCATGGAAATACTCCCCCCAAAGGAGAATTCTCTTCTCTTTGAGAAGACATCCTGGAGAACAAAAAGTGCTGTGGAGCATACCCTCCCCTTGCTGGTCATGTTTGTACCAACAGGTACGAACAACTGTGTGTCTACTTTGGTCTTGCTCTGAACCAGTCAGATAAAACCATTTCTCATCCAGAATACGTGCTTACACGGTATTTACCGTTAAGTTTACAGAGCAGCAGGGTGTATCATCTTCAGACCAGCAACAGCAGTAACACATCCTATGGTTCAGAGCTTCCCTGACTCTACCTGACACAATGCCCTGATTTTTTTACTGGCAAAATATAAGGAGCCTGCAAGAGAAAGGAATGAAGTTATAAAGGTGCTTTCTTGCTAAATGCTGTTTACCAATTAATTTGATTGTTTTCACTAGCTACTATTGCTCACTTAATGAAAGTTGTGCATATATGGTAATGATTTAGTAGATATTATACTGATATAAACCACAGAAAGCTAGAGGAGTTGGCACTGTGAAGGTTCCCTTTCTGCACAAGGATCGTGGGGCAGTGCAGGTAGCGCACCGAAACCTCTGTTATCGCTCCTCCACTACCAGGCAGCAGGAATTAAAAGAAATGAGAAGAGTTGACTAAGTCACTATACTCTAGGGATAGCTGCTTGCCAGGGAAGAAGTCTGCAGCCCTACAACCTTACAGAACTGAAGGGCAGCTTTACAGTTCCTGTCCTCTTTTCTCAATCCCATGTCAAGTCAGAAGCCAACGAACGCTCCGTCCAGCCAAGGGATCAGGTTTGGTGTTTCATTATTTTTTCTAGGCTACCTTTTCCCAGAGTTCAATATTCAAATCAATAAAAATTATACTGTTAATGCCACTGATTTTTTTTGAGAGATTCAGATGTTGCTAAGATCTCATTTTTATGACCAACTGTTATTTGTAAGCTTATCAAAACCAAAATGAAAAATTATGTGAAATTTGAAACAGACTTCTATCTCTGCCATAAAGCCCCAAAATAAGTTAAATGTTGTTTCATTAAAAAGGTTTGTTTTCCTTAGTTTAGAAATACAAGTAGGAATTTAATGAAAATAAAATAGTTGTACATTTATGTTCCATATTTCTTTTTGATCTTTGATGCAAACACAATGCATGTTTGAGCATAATTAGATATAGTATTTCTTTGTAGTGTGGCTTTCCAATAATTTTAAGGAAACTTTGCTACATACAACATATCCAAACTTCTGTCACTTCTATTTATTTACAGTAAATTATCCTTTCATTTGCAATGGTGAGTGCTATTGACTGAGATCCTTAGAAATCTTCACATAATGATAGCCTAATCCTTGGGAAGATCTCCTTCTGTACCGTCTAGCTTTTTTCTTCTCATGGCAGTTTCCATGAGGTGTGAGATTATTAATTCCCAACATTTTCCTAGAGTTTCAAGAGACTTTCTTTCAAGTTATCCCATGCTTCAGACAACTGAGCAACATGGACTTGAGGACTAAGAATTTTTATCTGATTTTTTGGGATAGCCTGTATTTGGTATAGCATTCAGAGGACAGATCTAAGGTTGTCAGTAACCGATATTGCTGAGGGAACATTTACAGTAGTTTTCTCCATAGTCACATTTGAACATGCTGCATTGCAGTACATCTGGGAGGCGATTAAGGCATAATTAAGTAACAGTAGGCCATTACTGTACCCAGCTGAAGATGGTAGAAAGCATTATTCACAAAAATATTTTCACTAAATAATCCTGAATTGCAGATTATTCACCCAGTGCAGTCTAACAACAGTGCTACTCACTGCAGTCCCATACCCTTCTCCGTAAGAGAGACGGAGAGATGGTACCTCCATCACAATTCCAGACACAATTCAGCACTGTAACAGGTTTCTCAGTCTAGAAGCACTACCGAATGCTGAGCTGAAACCAGTGTTGAAAAATGCCCTATATTAAATTGAGAACATTTTGCAGTCACTTCATAGGTGCAGAGTACAGCTTCCTTAAGTGTAAGTCACCGTGTCCTTAAGCAGAAATAATGTGGTTTATTTTTTTAATATAACACCCCAAAATATTCCCAAGAACAACTCGTCTCATGTAGACACCTGCACAGTTTACTAATGAAATAAATAAGAAATATGCATACGCTATGAAACAGAAAACGAGGTGAAATGGTGTTGGGGAGGGGGGCCTCACAACTAACTGGATTATCTTGTCTGTCCACATTACAGAACCCCTTACTTCACATTAGAACCGCCATTTACCATTAACCCAGAAAGGAACTGGGCACCTCAACGAAATAACTGGGGAAGCTGTCCGACAGTTGAGGGCCATCAAACTGGATTTCTTCCTGAAAAACACACTGCAATGCAATGATCCTTCTGCAGAGCCCTGATGGAGGTGGGAGATGAGGGCTGCTTCCTGAGCACACTGCAAGACTCTCCTTGGGAGTAAGTGAGCCTCAGGAGCGGATGACTGGTTTTCACCCCGTGCAAATGGAACTGGAAAGGCATCAGAGTCACCCAGGGAAAGAGGTCACGTATGGAGAAGTCTGTCTTTATTCAATTTCTAACTAGTGTTCTATAAAAAGGACAGCTAAAACATTTCTTTGCTAAGACAGTGTTTCTTGCTTCACTTTCACATCACCCTCAAGGTATTTAAACAGAAGACAGAAGTCCCTAATGAAGTACGTTCATTAGCTTGGTGCATTTGCTGTGCTAACACAGACTAACTGCTGCCAGCATCAACTTGTGTGAGGCTGCATCTGTATCCTCAGAGAGCTACTGTACCCTTCTGTACTTACTGCAAGCCAAGGAGCTGGCCCACTTCGAGCAGAGAGGCTGAGGTCCAGAGAGAGACTGGAGCAATTTGCAATGAGTTTTGCAAATCTCGCCAGCCAGTACATATTTAACTATCTTGTTAATTGCTTCCAGCTGTAATTCCTTTCTGTTTCAGTTGGCAGTACTCCTTTTGAGTTTGTTGGGAAATACAACACTATTCCTTTCCTTTCTTCATCAAATCTACGCTGCTTTGAACTCACCCATGAATTGTTTGGTCTATACGGCCAATTCATATGACTATAAGACTATACAGCCAAATGTGAGAATAAAGTCCCATATATAGAGACTACCCTAGCTTGTGCACATCTCTAAGTATGAGCCAGGTGCCCGTTGGAGGGAGATGAGCCCTACAAAATTACTTTGGTAATTTCCTGCAGTGTTCAGGTTCCTCAGCTTTGAGTTAGAGTCATCTTTCAGAATACTTTAATTTGGCTATATTTGGTTTAATTATATTAAAATAATAAAGTGGCCAGTGACTAAACCACTTAATATTCACTGCAACGCGAAGCAATACATCTGCCTGGTGAATTACAGGAATGTATGATGATTATCAGCTAAATCTTGGAAGAACCATAAGCCTTTGACCACATATTGTGCCTTTTATACAGGGGTCTCAAATGATTTAAAAAAAAATGGCTACATCTTAAAATCACAACAAACTTCAGTACCAAGAGGTGCCACCTCTTCACAGTGACACAGTAAATCATGCTGAAGGTAGGGGTCTCTCAGCTGTCCCAAATTTCTAACCGGTAATTTGTATCAAGACTTGACCTACACACATCCCAGTGTGAGGACACAACATACCTGCCACCTGAGTCGAGGAAGAGCGAGGGAAAGCACTGGCTCTGATGGGAAATAAATTGGACTCTGCAGGCTGCAGGCACAAGAAACCTGCCAGATCCGGAGTCTTGCTTTTCCCAGAGCCATTTCTTTCTGCACATGAAAGAAAAGGGACCGGCAGTGACAGGGGAATAACAGCTTCTCTGCTAGAACACATTCAACCAACACTGCCAACAGAGGAAAGGGTTCCTAGTTTTCTGTTTGTGATTACACTGTTTTGTCATTGCTGTCAGGATGTGCCTATGCAATATGTGCCTCTCTGATGTCTCGTGCCTGTATGTTTCATTTTTAGCTGAGTGGGATGTACAGTAATTAGCCACTCATTCTCCTTGTCTATTCTCTGTGTTTTGTTTCGTTTCCTTCACTTACAGGATTTTGGCAAGCCTTCGGCCTTATTGGCAACTCTTTCCCTTCTCCCCCATCTGAACCTCCGCTGTCAATTTTCTTCTCGCTGCTTGGGAGATGACAGTTTATATATTTGTACACACAAGTGAATATGCTAATGTGCACCAAATATGGACTGTGCAATCAAATTATCATGAGTTTTGTGGAATGCTTTTCTGGATTATTTCCTCTAAAAATATAGCTTTCCAATTGCAAACAATTTACAGCCAACACAATATTGTTTGAATCAAACATATGTGGTGAAGTTGCGGGTTTTTTAATTCAAGATGGAAAATTTTTGTTCCTGTGCTTTTTTTTTTTTTCCTCCTTTTCATTATGAATTGTTGCCTTTGGGTGTTTTTTTGCTTTGAGAGTGCAAGTTGCTTGTCATTGACATTACTGGGACTTACATGAGAATAAAGAGTGGAAAATGAATAGCTTTCAGGGGCTTCAGGTTGATAGAACAATTTCATCTCTTCTCAGTTAATGCTGTACAGCACTCCATGAGTTTTTATCTCATATCTGAAGTTTTACAGCTGTAGGGACCAATTCAAAGATCCCCTTTTGAGTTCTTTTCCTTTGCAGGAATCACTGGCAAATTAGCAAAAATAAAGGACACAGAATTAGGTCCACAAACAGCTAAGAACAACTATTTCAGTTTTTTTCATTGGTGTTTTGTTATTTTGAATAATTTGTAGCTTTCGCAAATATATATATATTTTCATATTTAATAAATAGAACTTTAAAATTTTGCACTTGCTAAATGAGGAAATAATTCTTTTGATACTGCAAGAAAATTCATGGTGTAATACTTCAGAGATGTTTGAAAAATCCAGACCAGTCAATGATTTTCCTTCTGTTCTTAAAAATAATTAAACTGAGGTGAAAATTAAGCAAGGGTCTTCTAGATTCCTTTTCTCAAAATTATTGGTTTGGAAATACACTTTAATACCAGAACCTACTTTTTGTTGTTTTATGTTCATGTGGCTGCAAGTTCAATTGAATCAGTTCAGCTGGTTCAGATGAAAACCAATATACAAAATATATATTTGAGTATATATATGTGAATATATAATAATATATATTATTTATTTATTTTGCTCAAACCAGATCTGAGACCACTAAGGTGCTCAAATGCTGACTGGCAGTGGCTTGCCTGTTTCTTCAGAATAGAACAAATGAGTATAAATTTGCAAAATATCAAGCAGGTATTTCCTTGCTGTACTGGTGTAGCCTCAAATTAGGATATATAGAGGAAATGAAAATTGAAGAAGTTGTCTCAGAAACTGAGAGTTAGAAACTGTTTTAGCCATGCTATCCCAATTCACAAGAAAGGTGTCAGACATGGGATTAATCAGTAGAAATCCTGCTACTCTTGAGACCCAGGGCAAGGACACTGTCCTGTGCCCCTGCGACACGTGAGATCCAGTGAGCAGAACCCAATTGCAGGTGACTGGCAACGGCACAAGATGTGACAGAGCTGCCAAGTGTACAGACCAGCAATTACTCTCAGTGCAAATAAAATCCCACCAAACTAGCATGAAGTAATGTAAAGTAATAACACACACCTACAACAGCTAAAATTTAGTTTGAAGCAGTTTAAGAAAACAGTAATTGATCTCAGTAACCTCTCTTTGTAGCAAGCCATTAGAGAGGTACCACAACTTGTCACCTCAGCTGTAGACTACAGCGGAGGATTAACAGTCCTGCAAACTCAGCAGAATCGTACGGTTTTATAACAGCTATAGCTATACAGTACAACATACACATGTAACAATCATTCAAGAGCACTGTGCTGATCATTCCACTCTGGGACATGTGTGAAGCTAACAAGAAGTACTGCATGCATCATTTTCTGTAGCTTGACATCGTTTATTCCTTAAGATGCAGGCGAGGCTGGCTGGATGCTCTAGCATTTTGAACTGCTGGTCCTTAGGGCCCTATGAAGCAGCTCTTACATTTTGCACTAATCTCTTTTTTTCCACTAGTACTATACATTTTAAAGAGATGCCATATGGCACTCAAACAGACAAATCATATGGTGTTTTGCCCTTTCTTTCTAATTCTGTTGGCTTTACATTTCTCAAGTTGCATTCCCAGTTGATGAACAACGTCCTTAACCTCTTGAGTGGTCCTGGATGCCCACTAGACATAGACCAACATGACACTTGTGCTGACTTCCAATATATACTGGATGTCAACAATGTTACTGTCATTCACTTTTGCAGTTGATTTGCATCTAAGCATACTATCAGGGACTCCATTGTAGCACCTAAGAGTAAACTGAAAATATAGCACAGCTACTACCAAGGTACAAAAGAGTTTTTCCTTCACTGGCATCCAGTTCTCAGACAGACAGCAGTCAGAAGTCATGGTGTTAAATGGCTAAGACTACATAAGTAGAATTGAACTCTGAAACATAATGTGCACTTTTTGTTGATGACACCTTATTTGTATGCATTTTTCTTTCAAAAAGAGGTAAGTAACCACTGTTCTTGCAAGCCTTTTTTTATCGGCTAAGGAGCAGAGCCACACTGGTTTTATGAAAGTTAAAGTTCCTTTTCATACGGTTAACTTATGTTTCATAAAAATGAGGGATTAGTACCACCAGGTAGTATAGCAGATAGTGTTAGGTTATAGAGAGGCACTTCATTTATTGGGAATTTCGCATATGATCATAGAACCTTCACAGCCTCTTGTCACATGAGACAGAGCACAAAATTAAAGGAAAAGGGAAAATGTTGAATTCACAATCTTCCCCCCCGCCCCCTCCTCAGTGTACAAAACAAGCCTGTCATATATCTTGAGAATGAAAATGGTGTTACTGTCCTGTCCACTTAATACTTAGCATTGCAAAATGCACCCACTTTTGCCTATGTATATTTATCTATAGAAACAAGACAGAAGAATACATGCAGAAGCATCACTTGCATAGCAAAATGATCGTAAATGCTCATCTGTAGAAGTGACTGGATACAAAAGCAATTGCAAGTGTTTATGCAGTACAAACATGAAGGTGAAGTTAAAACATCTTTGAAAATCTGACCCATATTATCAGAGGTAATAAGTAAATCCTCCCTCTAAAGATAAAAGAGAAAGTACTCTCATTATTTAGTCAGACCTTCACACCGTGAAGACCCAAACACAGAGGGGTTATCAAAATGCCCTTAGAATAATAAAATCAAGCATTGACAGACCAAGAGGCAAAGTTTTAAAGTGGAGGCCCCCTGACAAGGCTCTGCTTTACTCTTAGAGGCTGGCTGGTCTGATTTCCACATCTGAATGCTAGCAGAGATACAATGCTGGATATTCATTAGTGGAAACTAGTGTCCTAAAAAGAACATTACTGGAATTATGCAATTAACATCAGCTGAGGACATGTCCTGAGATTTTTAAATACAGCAAAACCATAAAGAGATTTATAAAGTTTAAAAGTAGGATTCTGAATTGCAGACGGCTCAAGCTGGACGTTTGTAAGGGTGCCTGTAACCCAAGGACCGCATGTTACCTATCCTCTGTGCATTCAAAGCCATGAGTAAGGCAGACTAGCTGAAGTCTCTCAGCGATTTTGCAGTTTTAGCTCCATGCAGATCACATGCCAGTAGGTCAGGGTGCAGGTGAGGCACAAGGAGCATTGCTGGTTATGTGAAAACATTCCTCTGAAATTTAAGACCTGTTTTCTCTCCTTCCTTTAAAGACATTTTCAGCATCCCTCATTGCAGAAGCGACCAGAAGTCCTTCACTACAGGACCTACGCCCCGTATGTTTTTCCTGTAACTGTTACAAGCAATACTGGTAAGTGCAGGCTGGGTCATGACTTCAGAAGTGCAGGCAGGGTTTCAGTAGCACTGATGGCTGGATGGATGTGGAGCCAGAAGGATACATTTTAAAAGAAATTATAACTGTGTTTCTTCATGGGCTACAGCAACTATTGTCTGATCACGAATGACTCTCGAGACCAGTATTTAAAATGTGATTACTTTAAACACATATCATTAGTAAATACATTGTTCACAAATACAATGAAGACAAACTAAAATTTGCAGTCTTACTTTGCTTTTTAACGTTACAAATATCTTCGCTTTCCCCTAAGGAAGTATTAGCCTTCTTTGGGTTTATTAGGGAGTCTTAACAGTCCTGTCACAAGCAACTTGTGACCTAAAATCTAGCAAACTGTTTACACTTGGTTACCTCATAATTGATAACTAACACAGAGAGTTTCAAAGGCAGCCAATTTTTCCATGTTTTCTATTTAGACATTTGAATTAATGTGGGTTTCTTTCTTGTTTGTGGTTTTTGTTTTTGTTTTTGTTTTTTTTTTTTTTTAAATAAGAAGTTATATGCAACTTGAAATGAGACCACCTATTCACATGTCTAAATGTAGACTTAAGTGTCCTGCATCTGAGAGTCACAGTTTTTACTGCACGCACTGAAATTGATCTAAAATAATTTGTTCATGATACATACAGAGGCTCCAAAGTACTTTATGGTGCTAGCAGAGGTGTTTTGAATTTCATCTGGCATTATGTGGTATTCAGACAATACCCAGAATGCTTTTTTATAAACTCTGCATGTTCACTTGCTCTTGGTACAATTTAAAAAAACCACCATTTACAGTTAAAAAAAGTACACAAAATAATTATCATCAAATCACCACTGAAGATAAACCAGCAAATATTTAATGCCAGGAGTTTTTGATTACTTAGTACTGATTTTGCCCATACCAAATGAAAACCAGTCAGGAGATTCCCAGACACAAACATTCAAAAATATTTCTATATTTACATGTTCATTTCAATTTTGAGAAGCTGCACTTCTTAAGTTTTTCCGTGCTTACCATGGAGTTCAGTTCAAGCTCTGCTAAATCTATAAAAATCAATATTGAGTATATGTATTACGTGACAGTTCCATCTAAAAGTATCTGGTATAGAATATGGGCCAGATACAATAGAGCAGCCAAGCACATGTAATTTACCCAACAAATCTAAAGCACTCCCACATTGATTTTTGCAGTTTTGTAGCCCCTAGTCACAGAGCGGAGGAAAAATGGCTTACTCATAGAGTGTTCTAGTACTTGAGGCTACATCATGTTTATCTTAGAGCCTCTGATTCGGGTTGTCTTTTTGTTACCTTTGTTGATGGATTTTTTAGGTCATTTAATGCAGTTCTCCATTCTAAAATGTCTACTTCTATGGCAGGAAAATAAAAAGGATTTTCTAAATTCTTCTGATCTGTTGATTACTTTTCCCAAACTTACAGTGTACAGATGGAATATTGCAACATTTTAACAGTTCCTAAATGCAATTATCTTAAGTGAGCATGAATAGAAAAGTGTATATAAGTAAGGGGCTAAGCTTTCAACAATATATTAATGTACATCACACAATAACTAATATAAAGGGATACTAAGAACATATTTGAGAATACAATTACAATTTAAAAGGACATTTTTGAAACGACATGCGTACTTATTTGTCTAGCATAAAATATCTATGTATGTGTACTGTAATTATATATTTCAAATGTTTTCAAGTCCTAAAAAGATATTGCTTACATGTATCTATCTATATCTTTTCATGCTTGTTCAGTAATAATACATCAGCAGATTTCTCAACATATATTAAAATAATATTCTATTCATCATGATCTGCTGTATTAACCAGTAAAATTTTTTGTAAAATTATAATTTCAGTCATAAATTCTATCAGCATTTGGACCTAGGTGGCAGGCTATAAATATATGTCCAGATTAAAAAGTTGAAACCCCAACTTAATAAAAAAAACCTACAGGATTTAAGCATGTTGCATGTCTAGAGCTTTTTTCTATTTTCTTTACTCATAAGTATCATTAATACCAAAGATTGACAACCTTTGGTGCTATGTATGTCACTCCCTCTCTTCAAGTCTTTAGTAGTTGCATGCTTATCTATTTCAGTCAAATGTATTTCTTATCGAAAAAAAAAAGAGTGAGCAACCTGACAATATAGTGTTATCGAATTTTTTCAGCTGAGACCCACATGTCATTCAGCATTCAGACATGCTTGTGCTTGATTGATGGATGGGTTTGTGACAAATAAAACTAGGATCAAGAGCTTTGCACCTTTTCCCCCATCAGGAACCAGAGTAAAGCATAACTCTATAACAATGGTGGGATTAGGGATGCATTAGCTCTCCATCGACCAAAACCATCCATTCCCATCAATACTTTGCACTTAATAACCTGAAGCTATGATAAGAAAACAAAAGAAGGAGAAAGGGACAGGAGAAAACAAATCAATAGAAGAAGGGAATGTCTGAAAGATGCACTGTCCAAATGAAGAAAAATTTTTGCTGAATTGCTAGGATAATGTCCCTTGACAAGAGAACAATGTACTGTCAAGGTTTATCAGCGAGGAGGCCAATTGGCACAATGTTAAGCACAGGTTTGGCATTTGAGTGGTGGCACTTACTGTAGATGTAAAATACATAATGCCAACATGCAGATAACAACTACCCATATTTGTTTCATATTAGCAGTTTGGATACAATAAGGAACGCAATTACATTTCTACATGTCCTGGAACAGATGTTACAAACACAAGGACCAGTCCTGTCCCCCTGAAGTGCACGTTATCATTACTGGGCTGATATTTTTGACTAAAACTTTGTGCTAAAAATAATATTAGCTTCTACTTGCAATTATATCTTTCCTTGCTTTATTATCAATGAATATCTTATCTGCTCTTACAAACTGACCTGAAAGTCCAGAAATTATCTTAGGCTTTAAAAGGTCAATAGTTTTCATGTAACTTCTTGCCTTGTTCAAAACTCTGAAATCTAGGAACTAGCACTGAGACTGGAAGTAAAGGAAAACCATTCATTAATGTCTCCTCCTCCTTAGGATTAAAGTAAGAGAAAATATACTTCTTAAAACATTTGCAGCTTACTGAGGAAGATACTGAAGTATCAGTTACATCTTAATACAGAAACTGCTCCCTTTTTTTGCAAGACTCTGTGCTTGAGCTTGCTGCTGTGGTGAGTGAAACTAGGAAATAAGTTTCTGTAATGCTGTGCTTCCAGCGGTGAAGGAGGGGAGATCTAGTGATTTTCTTCCTGCAAGATTCAGAAAGAAAGGTCAACTTCAGCACACAACCCTAAGAGCTCAATTGCCCTGCTTTGGCCTAAGACCAGCACTGGATGCTGAATTCCATACCTTGTATCTGAGCCTCATGCAAAGTGTCTGTGTTTATCAAGGTAATCTTTGAACACAATTTTGTCCTTCTTCCCTCTAATATGTCACAGTTTTATTTTATATTGTCTATTTATTCTAATTAAATACTGTTAGACTGAAAGTCGAGAAAGAGCAGATGGTCAGGTAAGCAGGAGTATTGCTGATCAACGTTGCTGACATTCACGGTTTTCCTCAATCAGATGACTTGTTTTTAGGTAAGTCTCTGATATACAGGACAAAGTCCTAATACCCAAGATACTAAACAATATTACTTAAGCTCTAATTTAATGCAAAGTAGCAGAAAATATTTTAAAATGTTTTATCTATAAAAAGTTTTTCAAATCCACTGACAGTTATAAGATTCTACTCTCTCTAACAATATATGTATGTCTTAATATCTTCACGTTAGTCACCTAATCTTTAGTGTGTACTAGAAAGGACTGAAAAGACAGTCCAAGAGTAAAAGCCCAGGACTACAAAACACGCAATAGGTGCTGTGCTGCTGGCTCTGCCACACTCCTCCTTTACCACACATGAAAAGTCACAAAATCTCAGCCACCCTGCTTCCTTGTATGTAAATGATGATTATGATTTACAACTTCAGCTCAGCCTATTCACTTGCTGTGACCACAGGGTGTTCTACAAAGTAGAACCAATAATGAATTAAAGGAAATGCCACAAGAAACAAGCATGTTCCTAGAAGTCAATACACTCTTTACAAGTTCCTTGATGACTACATGAAGTTACTGAAAGGATATGGAATTAGGTAAAAAGCACTACGGTGGCTTGTGCAGAAGCTGAAATGCATTCACATGAAGTGAGATAAGAACGGCAGACAGAGGAATATTCTCAAGGCATGCTAGAGGGTACTCTGAGAAAAGAAGAGTAAGAATAACTATGAAAGGAAATCGGTAACAGTGAATTTTTCAATTCAGTATATATGACTGAAGTAGAGTCAAATACAACATAACATATAAATAAGAATGGAAATAAATTTATAAAATATGCAAGAACTACAAAGAACATGATAAACTATGAACTTTTCAGACAGTAACCCCTTTATTTTTTACTGCTACTTTTATAACTTTAGAGCTATGTTGCGTTGTCGCTTAAAAAAAGAAAATGGTGTTATTGTCCTGTCTGCAGTTGTTCTCTATAGCATAACCACTACAAACTCTCAGTTATTTTGATTTGATAATATTGTCGCTGTCAACGCACACTATCAAACAGACCATAACATACTTTGATGAACAGCCTGATTTTCAACATGCCTAAGTTACCTTCATTCTGACAACACAACTAACGACACAGAAATGCATCTCTCATTTGCTTAAAACCTTACTGACTTTATTAGAGGGTCTGTCCATATGGAGCTAACGCAAGCCCTCAGCTCTGCTAAAAGTGCAAAAAATCTTAACACGGGGAGCAGATAAGTGATCTACTGCTCATAACATACATTTTATAGGGGAAGAAATTATTTCAATATTGCTACATAAACCAGGACTCATTCTCATAACAGTTCATTAGTAGAAAAATGAAGTGTTGGGGAAATCTCTTTTATTTAAGTTCATTACAATTCTGAACTGTCTAAATGTACCGCTCTTCTCAGAAAATTTTCAAAAACCTGTTTGCACTGTTTGTACTGAAAGGATCCAAATATCTGGAGTCTCTCACTCACATACAGTCTTAAGGATAACTGCCAATAACTAAAATAAATCAAAATATGTACTTGAAAAGTTCTCAAAACCGGTAACTTTCCATTCCACAAATAAACAGCATAAATTTGGCAAGCCCACATCATATAGTTCACACAAAATAAAGAAGCGAATATCTGTTTTAAGTGCAAATCTCAAAGCTATTTTAACTACAGAGCAGCCCGAGTACTTCCATAATGAATCATTTATTTATTTCATACCAGAAATAATAATGATCTGATCGAGATACCATCAGTTCCAATCAGCCAGTTATTTCCTAACTAATTTCAGGAAGAGAATGAAGGAGCGAGATTGAATAATAAAGACCCCAATTCTGCAGTGAGCTGTATGGCATGCAAGGGGGAGTGAGAAAGCTGTGTGTGTTCCAGGAGGTATGCGGAGGCAAAGGGACAAGACATTTCAGCACAGCGTGGTGATTCTATCCAGACCTTATACTAGCAACCAGGCGCAGGTGAGGAGCACATGCTGTCAGATTCCTTTGCTTCCTATTGTCTCTCAAGTTTGAAATAACTGTGGAGCAGAGAACAATTCCTACAGTGGTGCCTGAAGATTTTCATCTAAAGTTATTTCTATCACAGAGCTAGAGGGTTGGACTTCCAGATAATTTAGCAACTGCCCTTCTTGTATGATTTTAAATCTGGATCTACAGACCAATTTTTCTTCAAAATATAATTGACTGGGCTAGGCCAAGCTTTCTTGTCCCCAGTGGTTCCAACACTTTTTTCTTCCTTTTTAAATTTATTTGGATTCATATTCTACAAGGACCTAAGTGGAAGATGCTTCTAAATCCATGTTTTGTCTCTTCTCTTAAAACGTTCATATAGTATTCCTCACTCTTAGCATAATTGCCCTCTAAATCTAGATATCAGCCCAGTTTTGCAAGACACTTGACAAAGAATTGTTATAAAGGCTTTCTAATTCTAATGGTTTCTGGTCAAGTTGTTAAATTATTAGAAAACAAAACCTCAAGATTTGCTGGATTTTTTTCTCCAATAAAGTAACAGTAACCCTTTTAAAAACAATAACCTTGTATCAACACTGCAAGCTGAGTTGCATTCGTATGAATTCAGTGAGAGAGAACAGTGTTTTGTGATGCTTTAACCTCAAGAAATATAAGGTCAGGTATTGAATACAATGCTTAAAATAGGCGTTGATGTCATTAATATAAACATCTGACCTTGATCGGTGACCCACTAGATACCTTCTCTATTTTATTTATAAGTCTGCAGCTTCTGAATGACTTCAGCTCTCATGTAAGGTTCATAACATACAGAGTATTTACCAAAAATTCATTTTTTCCCAGTGACATATCTCCTTGCGTTTATCAATACAAGAAAATTGTGTGAAGTCACAATCAGCAACTCATGTCTTAATTGCATAGATATGCATGGGTAATTCCTCTTTGTTCAACTATTTCCAAACATCCCAAGAAATAATTCTAGAGAAGAGGGTAAGTCAATATATTTATATTCAAACATTATGTGTGCACTTTGTAAGGCTGAGCATTAAAATTTATTCCCTGTGATCAAAAGACAGAATCCAAAATAACATTTGGATGGCCACAAGAAGGTCCATCAGGTTATGAAGTATTTGGCAGCTAGATCTTCAAGTCTTCATTTTGGAATCAATTTTTTTTTTCTTTGGTGGAACTAAACGCATATGCTCCAGAGGGTTTGCCCAACTTCTGAAGGACATGTGCCTATAATAGGCCTTTCTCATCTCTGTCTTGTTAACAAGTATATAAATAAGAGAAGGCTTCAGTAATTGGCTCAGAGTTACTAATGAATTAATTAACTTCAGTCTATTTTACCTAACCTTTAATAATAAGAATCTTTTTTTGGTCTAGCAATAGGTCTGACAGGCTGAAAAAACAGACATGCAGCAAAGCTCTTGAAAATTAATGAGAAACGAGGAAAGAATCAATGTACATTCTGCTTGCAGAGAACTGACACAAAAAAGACACAATAAACCATGAACAAACACAGTCAGTTTAAAAAATAGGTTAGAAAAAGTGGGCAAATTCAATTATAGAAGTAATTAGAAGATATAGGGCAAGGCTGCCTTTTGGGACTGTGCCAGAAAACATGAATTAATAAGAGTGAATAGAAAGCGCCCATGTAGTAATTAAGAGGCAATCACCTATGGCAATGAATACCTGAAAACAGGCTGCAAACTATTAATTCAGTGATCAAAAATATTTTTAGATGATTAATATGGCAAATTTGTTTTAAAAGACTAATTTCTGGAAAGATATCAAGACAATAGCACATTATTTGTTCCTCTGGCATTTATATAGCTAATTAAATTTTATAATTTGCAACAACATTAAGCATTATCTGAAAACAGTAAAAGCAATATTTCCTCCAGTAATTCTTTATTATAGTGTCTTCAAAATCAATAAATTAAGACTAACTCAACTTTTTCAAAGAAAATTCAAGCGCCCAAGAGCCGATTGCTTCATTTATTTCAATGACTTTTGTTGTTGTTGTTTATTAAAAAGACACCATGCACAAATTCTACATAATAATTTTCAGCTACTTTAAATTATTTCAGTACCTGTTTTAATTATAATTCAGAGAATTAGAAACAAAATTCTTTGATACTGAAATAAGCCATCACAGATGTTAACGCATGGCCAAGAGAGACTTTTCTCCATTAGAGCATGCCCCTCTCCTTCAGCGACAAAACAATGAGCAAGTTACAGTAAAGGTGTGCAACATTAGACAGCAAAAATAATTATCTAAAAATCTGCTAACAGAATCCCTTGAAGTTATTTATTCTTTCAGTAAATCAGGTAAGGGCTAATTTATTGTCTCAAAGATGCTTCCCATGTCATTACAAAAGCTAACAGAAAACAAAAAATGTCTGCAAAAAATTGCTGTCAGGAGTGAAAACTTACCAAAAAAAATGGGCCTAACCTGCAAAGCGAGTCTAAGTGGAAAGCTTATGTGTGAGAAATAAAACAAACCACAGAAAAAGCTTTACAATAGTAATAACTTCACCATAGCTATATTAAAAGCACAGATTAATTTCTCTAAATTCACCATTTTTCACTACCATTTCTGAGGATTCTAAAAAAGCCCCAGAAGCCTCCAAATAATAACCAAGAAACAAAGATTGATGATAAGCTTCTATACTAATACTGACCAGGAATGATTATTACAGTCTATTTGTATTGCTGCAGAAAGGAAGAATCCACCCGAGTGTTGTTGGTATCTAATGTATGCCTTGAAGCATTAAGATTTACATCTTTTTTTGCCTTTCTAGTGTAATTTTAAATAGTATTTATGCTCCCAATTCAGAAATATTATCAGAACTATAAGCAATATAAAAAGGGCATAACTACTACAGATAGACAAAATTGTCTGCACTAAATTAAACAGTCAAATTTCATGGTTCAAAAGTCTGCCCTGATCTCAAACTTCCTTCACCCTCATTTTCTCCATAGGAAGGACTGTGGTTTGTGGAGTAGTAAAAGGAGGAGAAAGAAGTGAAAAACTACCAAAAATAAAATGGTGAGAGGAAATAAATTGAAACAACTGAAGGAATGCAATCTTAAACAAAAAGAAAGCAGGCAAATATTACCAAAAAAAATGCTATTTATTTCAAAACTAAGCTGCTCACTTGCGTCAGTATATTTGGAGATTTAGGGAGAGAGTGTTCCCTCAATACGTACTAAGGTCTTCCTGTTTCACTTAGAAAAACTTAGAAAAATTGAATCTCCTTTGAAAAATACACAGCTTAAAACTATGGGTAAAAGAAGTTAGTGAACTCACACTGGTTTTGTGAATGCTTCAAAATGAAACACAGTTTGAGACATTGCTGTCACACCTTTAACTCCAGGTAGTCTCCACGGGTCTCATAATGGGCTGTTTTCTGCCACAGTGCTCAGGCAGAAAATAAAACTGAATGTGCCATATCTGGAGTATGTCAGCAGTGTATAACGCTGGTGGTAAGAGCAATTCCTAAAGAATGGAATATATGCTAAGTTGCAGAAATGCTCTTTTAAAAGAAGAGACAAATTATCTACAGTCTCATATAGGATAGAGGTTGGTGGTTTGTTTACAGTGTTGATTCTGAACACCTCTGCCTAGTTTTACAATGCTATTCTCCTGGGACCAAATCTTCAATCTCTGGTCACAGTTATGTAAATGTGCCACGAGAACAGCCTCTAGATGGGATTTGGAGCTTTCTATCCTCCGCGCCAATCCATTAGCAGGAGTCATAACGTGATAGTTTTCCATATACCCATCCACAGGAACAGCACAGCCACTCAGACCTGTCATGGTATCTGTGTCACCCAGTGTTAGGGACCCAGTTTCATCTCCTTGGTTGGCCAGACTCCTTGTGCTACCTTTGTAACTAATGGAGACAGAGAGGGTCCTTTGGAGTCCAGCCCAGAGGAGGATCCTAATTTAGGTGCTCCCCCTACCTGCTCTTATCGCTCTCTACAGCTACCTGAAAGGAGGTTGTAGTGACGTGAGGGTTGGTCTCTTCTTCCAAGTAACAAGCGATAGAACAAGAGGAAATGGCCTCAAGTTTCTCCAGGGGAAGTTTAGGGTCGATATTAGGAAAAATTTCTTCACTGAAAGGGTTATCAAACATTGGAACAGGCTGCCCAGGGAGATGGTGGAATTGCCATCCCTGGAGGTATTTAAAAGATGGATAGACATGGTGCTTAGGGACATGGTTTGGTGGTGGTTTTGGCAGTGTTAGGTTGATGATTGGACTTGATGATCCTAAAGGTCCCTTCCAACCTAGATGATTCTATGATTCATTACTCAAATGGAGAGATCTTCTCTCTCCACTGATTGCAGAGAAAGCCTAAAGGATCTAACAAGACTCAACTGGACAAATTAAGTGCCTTGTGAATACTCCTATGTGCCTAGTTTCTTAAGCATTATCACCCTGTTTGTTCCTCTTTCTGATGTTATAGCTCAGCAAGGCACTCGTTTTAGGACTTCTGTCTCATTCCCACTTTCATACTGGAAGTCAACCATCTTCTTACCTGTGCTAGTGTATCTGTTTCTGTTGTGATGCTGTAAAACAAGCTTTTGAGCTGGTCAAGATCTAGATGTATATCAACCTGGCCCAGCACTGGTCATATCCTTTCCAGCTTGCTGGGTCCTAGTCATATTCCTTGAATTCATTTTGTCATGGTGACCATCCTTGCCACCTGTCTGTCAACCTTTTCTGGTTTTACTCTGTTCTTTCTAAGTTGAGGAGGCTGGTACTGCACGAAGTATTCAAGATGCAGGCGTACTATGGATTTATATAGTGTTGTAATGATGGCTTTTATTTTGTTCTCTATTCTTAAAATTTTGGTTTGACTTTTTTTGACGTGACAGTTTTGCAGAACTATCCATTTAACTTCAAGATCTCATTTCTAAGAAGTGACGGTTAGCTCCCAGCCCATCACTTTCTATGTAAAGATAGTTATTTTTCCTGTGTGCATTTGTCTGTACTGAATTTCATGTAATTTTTTTTGCCCATTATTGCCAGCATCGTAAGATCTTTCTCAATACACCATAGCTGGTCCTTCTCTTAACTTCCTTGAGTAACTTAGTATCATCAGCAAATTTTGTTCCCTCACTATTCACCTTTTTATTTTTCAGATCACTTACGAATATGTTGAATAGCACAGATCTCCATGGGGTTTTCAGTGATGACCTACCTCCAGTCTGAAAACTGACCATTTATTACTATACTCTGCTTTCTACTGTCAAACAGTTATTTACTGATGTGAGGATCTTCCTTTTTATTCCAGCACATTTTATTTTCTTAAAGGCTTTCGGGAATGGACCTTGTTAAAAATCTTTTGAGCACCCAAGCAGGGGCTATCAGCTGGGTCTCTTGCATTTTTGTACTTGCAGATTCCTTCGGAAAATTTCAACATATTTTTAAGCCAGGACTTCCCTTTTAAAACTTACATCGACTCTTCACAATATGTCATAATTATTCAGATTACACTAATTCTATTATTTGTTATAGCTTCTACTAATTTTCCCAGCACAGATGTCAGACATAGTGGACTGCAGTTTTCTGAATCTGCCTGAACCACTTTTAAAAATCTGTTTCTGCATTGGTCAGATTTCTGTCCTCTGGCTCAAAATGATTTGAACTGAGCAGCTGTGCACTACAATCCCTTGTTTCTCTCCTGACTTCCTTTAGAATTTCCTAGTTAATATCTCTGTTCCTGATGAGTCGTTATAGCTTGTTTTGTCCATTTATTCTATAAACTATTTATGGACATTTCAATTTGAAACAAATCCTAAAATGCATTCCATAAATTAAGATTCTGTGATGGGAATCTCTCCAACCTCCCCCATGGTAAGCACAGGTGCAAAAAAATCACAGCTTTTCTGCTATGGCTTTATCTTTTTTGAATGCTCCTTTAATGCCTTGAGCATCTTACAGATTTTCTGGCAGTAGTCATACTCCTGACGTGTTTAAAAAAATGGCTACTATTACTTTTTATTCCTTGTGTAACTTGTTTCTCACCTTCTTTTGGAGACTGTTGTTAAGTTACTTGTTACCTAGATTGACTCAAGACTCTGGCTTACCATACAGCCTTAAAAGTAATACACCATGGGAGGTGCAACTTCATGGTAGGCTTAAAATTTCCCAGCTCTGAGTTACCACTTAATAAAAAGTTACCTTCCCAGCCCCAGACCACGTGTTCCCTCCAGCTGTCATGTGCTGGCACTACTGCTCAGTTCTATTAACGAGCTGATAGGGCTGAAAACTAACCCTTGTAAGAAACTCACTAGTTTTCTCTAACCACACAGCCCCATAGCACTTCTGCTGTCACAGAGAGAAGGGAAGACAGAGACAAAGCTCAGGGGGTAACTGGTGCTTTCAACAGCAGTGAATATTTACTTTAACTTAATTTTGAACTTGTTTCTAGGGTTAGGGGGCCAAACCTGGAGCATGGGCCAGAAATGAGTGGGTGGGTGGGAGTAGTGAGGTGAGGACACCCAAGACTGCTGCCAAATCCAGCTTTTCATCAAACTACATGCTGAGTGTAAATGCAGAATTCTGACACTCAGGGGCTTAAGATAATCAATTACAATAATCAAACTTAAGCCTCTTCTAAAGGGTTATTTAGGAAAACTTGCAGGGTGTATTTTCCCTGCCCAGTGAAGTTATGTCTTGATTTTCAGATTTAGGAGTTAATTTATTGGAAGAATAGGAAGGAAGAAAAATCAAGGACTAGGGAACTTTCAATACCATTACTAAAATACAGAGAGCTTGGGGGGTACTTAATCCCCATCCTGCACTTCTGTCATCAGCTAAACATTGCTCCCCATTGTGCACACAAGGAGAAGTGCAAAGCTGACCCAGCAGATTGAGATGAAAAGATTAGAAGTAGAAATTAAAGTCTCCTGGAAAGATTGTTGTGCTATTATATACTGATAAATTTTTCATGGATTTCCCCATGTTTTAAAAAATCATATTAATCTGAACTCGGGAGCTTTAAAAACATGCCTCTGATTGTCAGTCTTTCCCTCTGATTGCCAACTAGGTGCACTGTGGAAGATAGACCCTTTCTTATCTTAGCTGAAGAGGAAGATATATGCAAAAAGAATACAGATACGCCAGTATTCAAACTATTTGCCCAGGGTACTTATACAGTTTCTGATCTGTCCTTCATTTGGATATGAAGAGGAAGCATGAGCCCAGGACATAAATGAATGGTATCGTAAGAACAGCTGTACTAGGTGAGACCAAATGTCTGTCTAGCCAAGCACTGTCTCAATCAGTAGTCAGAAACAAGTGCCTAGAGAAGAACAGAACAGGCATGTAATAACACTTCCCTCAAGTAGTCTTCCAGCTTCCATCAATTCGAGTCTCAAAGACTACCTGAGCCAAATGAGGTTCACGTGTATTTTTAACCTCTATGGATTTCTCTTTTGGGAACTTGCTCAAGCTTCCCTTGAACCCATATAAACTTCAAACTCTGACAGTACCCTGTGGCTGCTTAATTATGTTATGTCTAAAGATCTTATTTTGTTTCTTTTCCAACTGTCATATCTGTCATCTGCCTTAATTTCTGATCCTGGCGAAGACTGTTCACAAACCATGTGTAGGGACCCTCTTTATGATGCTTTAGACTAGATAGCTTTTTATCATGTCTCTCAACAGTCTCCTTTTCTAGGCATACAGTCTACTTTGCTTAGTTTCTTTTTAATGGAAATCTCTCTGTTCCTATGATCATCCTTGTTGCCCTTTTGTGAACCTTTTGAAAAGGTAGGGACAGGCAACATGCAAGCTGTGGGTGCAGCATGGATTTATACACTGGCATAAGTATTCTGTACTTATCTTCTATCCTTTTCCTATTTATTCCTAAAATTCATTGAACGCCACTAACCACTAAGCAGATTCTTTCATGGACCTGTCTTTTATCATCCCAAGATCTCATTCCTTGGTGGTAAGACCGCCGAAAGCTCATAATTTTATTTACAAAGTTTTGATTACTCCTAGATGCATCACTTTAACTCTTACCTAAACTGAATTTCATGGGATACTTTAAGGACTACTCACTGAGTTTCATAAGATCCTCCAGCTAGTCCTGCTAAGTGTCCTCATCTTTATTGTCCTGAAAAACCTGGTATCATCAACAGACTGCCACCTCACTAGTCACTCTCCTTCCACTTTCCTCATGAATCAAAGAAGGAAGTTTCTACATCTCTAGCCATAACCTCCTCTTTCAAACTGAGATCCCAAGATTTCTTTCTCCACAGTGCTGCCTCCTTCATTTCATCTTGACAACTCCTTGCTAGAGAGACAACAGCCAATTTTCAATCTGTATGTCTTGTAACAACATCCAAGTATTTTTGGCTCTCATGGATGTAACGCAGGAGACAATAAGGTTTTCAAATCACCTCTCTTAGAAGGATGCCAGTCAGAACTCTCCAGTTTTCTTGGCATTGCACACACAGTGCAGTGCTTAGAAACTAATTCTTTTCTCGGTTCAATATCCGAGGTCAGCGACAAACACAGCTTTGAAAGAAGTATACATTTGAATCCACTCTTCTTGTCAGATGAATAACAACAGTAAAGTGATGCATCTTTAACAAAACCTCCTAATAAAGGTTTTAAAGCATGGTGATCATGGGAATTAACTTGGGAGAGCATGCAAAGTGCAGATCCAACTTAATCTAATTAGGGTTCTAACACACAGAAGTTAACACTTCCCCTGGCAGAAGTAGTTGACAAATTAAATATTCTTCCAAAGAAAGAAAAAGGAAATTTTAAAACACTTTGGAAAGTTTGGAACTGAAATTTTTTTCATTCTAGCACAGTGTTTCTGAATTTTTTTAAAACAACTTCTCGAACATTTTTAGTCAGAAAGTTATAGAAATGAATGTATGAAAATGGCATTTTAATAATGACAAATTATTAGCATCTCTGAAATTGTTTTTTTCAATTAAAAAAAAAAGTACAAAGGACAAAATAAAAGCATAAAAGGTCCTGTTTTGCTGAAGTATCTGCGTCTGCCTTTGAGGTATCTGGCAGAATAGCTACATGGATCAGGAATGAAATCTCTCCTTAGTCCTCATCAACATATTTATGTTTACAGAGACACAGAACCTCAGAGAAGGCAAGGCTTACTTTATCTTTCCTCTAGTCAGTGCCAATGTAACACAAACCAGCACCACTTTTTAGCTATCTCCTCAATTCAGAAACCAGCATGAGAAAATTTCTAATGAATAGGGGCTGAATGACAGCAAGGAATATTATACTGAGTAAGCTGAAGAATTAAACAATTTGGAAGAGAGAAAATCTATAGGACTGAACTGAAAAGATAATTTCAAGTACGGAAAGAAATAACAATCAGCTATGCAACTGAGACAGACAAAGAGGGTAAATGAAAAATTTAAGAATTATTCTAGGAAGGGATGAAATGGAAGGGAGGGAGAGGCCATCTCTAGTATTCATAAAACACCCTCATAACAATGAATCACAGAAAAAAAATGGTTTGCAAGGGACTTTGGGTGGTCATGTCGCCTACTGTTTCTCAGGCTGTGATCAGTGGATTAGCTGAGGGTCCATGCAACATGTAAGGTAACAGAAAATGACTTCCAAAAAATTGCAAATCATCCATACCGTCTTGTAATTTATATTATTTGTGCTAGCCATCTCCTCACAGCTCACTTTTGTTTAAAGTAAAATATTATTTATTGCAGGTATTTGGTTCCTCTTCATTTTCAGCCTTATTTGTCAATGACATCACCTCCTTCTGCTGACTAGTAAGACTATACCTTGGATTCCCTATTGCTCTGAATGCTCAGTGCAGTTTCATGCGTCCTGCTGGTCACACCTCATTTTTGTGTCTTGATTACTTGAATTCTGTATCTGTGGGCTCATGATAGTCCTTTAGGCTTGTCATTAATAATCTGATTACTATAAAATTCCATTTTGAGTCTCTGGTTAAGGCTCATGTGTTGAAAGACATCTCTTGTTCCCTGCAATGGTATAGTTTCTGCTTGTGCCTTTGGTATTTGTTCTTTGAGAAACTGCCATCACCATGTCTTTACTAGTCATTTTTCCCTTCTCCTTTACGTGAAATCAATCATTTTATATGAAATGCCAATTGCTTAGATTTGTATAAAGTCCCATGAAATACATTGATCCAATCTCTTATTTCTTAATGCTTGTCACATCCCACTAACAGCCAATGCTCACTTGTTCCATAGGCTACTGTAAGACTCAGGACAGGAGGCTCTCAATGGCATAAAGGAATTTGGTACTTTATTCCTATTGAATTTCATCTAAGTGATAATTGAACTGAAAGTCAATGGGAACTGGGAGCGTAAACTCCTGTTATATGTCTAAAAAACTCTTACAGGGTGAGGTTTTCAGCTGCTTTTCCCACCCTGAGGAACAGGCATGAGTAAAAGAGCTGAGGAGGACCTGTCACGCAAAGGAAACATTTCCAGGAGCAGGAAAGCTGTTAGATCATGGTTCAGGCAATGGGCTTGACCTCTCATCCTCTCCCATCTTATAAAACCTCTGTGATTTTCTACTAGTACATTTAGCCTGACTCATTTCCCAAATCAACAGACCCAGCAGTCAGTTGCCAGATACATTTAACCATAGAGTAAGGACAAAAGCAGTGTGCAAAGAGTGCAGCTGACAAACTGGAGACCAGCTTGTTGAGTGCCTCAGTCTCTGAGGAGAAAAGCTCCTATGCTTTCACTGAAGGTCCTCAGCACGTCAGCGCTGAGATCTGCTCCTGGGTGCATACAAAAGCTGGCATGAGACAATGCGCACCACAGCTACATGCTCCTGATCTTCATGATCATGGTGGGTTTGTTGTGGGTTTTGTTTTCTTTTTTTTCCCCAGGCAGAGATCTCATAAGCTCAGAAAACAGAATAATAGAAAATGAGAAGACAAGAACAGATGTTTCCTAATGTTATAGATGTTATTACATATATATATATATATGAGAGAAATATAGTACTTATACGTTATTTCCATGACTTCATTTATGGCACAGAGCTACCTCCCAGATGAGCTCTACTAACATGCTGCCTGATTTTCTAGAACATCAATGAAACCAACAGCTGAGCCAAACTTCTTCAGTAGGGTGACAGACCATCACCAATGGGGCTCAAGAGCTGGACTGTTGTAGGGGTTACGCCTTAAGGTCTGATCATCATCCCACTGAAATCAGAGAACTGCAATATTGATGGTAGTAAGAACAGATCCTGCAGCTGATGAGTTTGTCCAAAATTCATTTTGTGGAGGTGGCAGTTATTAAGAGGTGAAGGACAATCTAAAAAGAATGTGAAATCCAGAAAGCAATTATGAACTAGTCACCACTGAAAAAAGCTGTTGCAACCCATTCAGAGGGGAGACCTTAAATACATTCCAAACACACTGCCAAAGCACTAACTCACACCAAGATGTAATGTCACTCAGCCCTTCTATGCCTCAGTTTTCTCACATGAAAAATGACACTTTGAAACTTTCATTATAGGTAAATATTTAATAGGCATAGCAGTGTTCGGAAAACACATTTGGAGGGAAAGAGAAAAACATTTGTATAGAACTAAAATTATTCTATGGTAGAAAAGTGATGAAAGCTGGGAATAGGTCTTTATCTCCATGAAAGTAACCTCACAGTTAAACAATCTGACCCAGTAATTCACTGTTAAAGCTCATAGCCCAACCTGAAGGCCAAAATATCATGACTGAAGAGTTTCAAATTAAGATGGGCTAGTCCCTGTTCAATGTCAAATTTTCTTGGTCACTGAAGACAAACAAAACTAAAAACAATGGAAAAAAATCCAACTAACGTGCATTTGGAGTGTGTATTGTTCGCTGCCGTTACTGGTTATCTGTTAAACTGCAAGTGGTGAAAAATTTCAATTGCTCTTGTGCCTTTTAAAACCAATTCTTTAGGCCAAGACACAACTAGTTATAATTTTCTTTCCCCCTGCACTTGAATGCAAGTTACCGTTTTGTTTGTTTCTCTGATAAACAAACAAGAAATTGGCAGATATTAATATATGGATAATTATTCTACGTAATTCCTGTCTAAAGCACCATCAGTGCATCCTTGTTTCTGGGTAACCAGATTAGATTTTGACCTACACTATGCTATCAACTTCCTAGTGTAATAAACAACACTACTGCATCATTTTCACATGTATGCTATCAAAAGATCTACAAGAGTAGCTAGTAATTTGTTGCTCTACATAGACTTCCAGTGCAAATGACCTATTATGGAATTCAACAGCACTGCTGACATCTTTAAAGAAAGCTAGTTCTCTTTCTAGCCAAAGAAAGCTATTGAGTGACAACCATCAGTCAACTGGGAAAGATGAGTGATAAATACAAAAACAAGAGGTACCTGATTGAAGTGGGCAATGCGCTAATCTTGTCATCACATTTACAGCCCCTGCTACTATACTTCTTGCCATTAATACAGCCAAAGAGTATTTAACTGCTGGAATATTCTGCTACCATGTGCCTAAAGCCACCTTCAGAGATTTCCATAGTATCACTGTGCAGAGACAGACAGAATGAAGAAAAAATTACAATATAAACTCTGGATGTGTATGTGTAATATTTCATGTATACATATGAAGATTAGATCGCACATTTACTTTTTTACATCTACAAAAGACAACATCCCAAATACACAGTTATCCAAGCATAAACCAGAAACTGCTGACTCGTACGAAAACAAAAACTCTCACAAACAAAACACTATGGTTATGGTTGAATGCCTGATGTTCCTATTACTTCGGCAACTGCTTGCAGTGCTATCTAATCACACCGCTTTTTAGTTTTGAACAAGATTTGACTGATTACTGTCTTCATATATGCAGCAAAGTTACCAACTTTCCCAGAAATAATAGTCTAAAATTTTTATTTGGCATAACTAGCTCTTCTGGTGTAAGTTTGACTGAAGTTTAGAAGATTGTTGTTCTCTCTTAGGATAGCAGGAAATATCAGCTACAGACAGTGATAACTCTTGAAAATGCTGGATACATATGCAAAGCCCTGACTTCTGTATGTTATTTTTGAATTACAATTTTTGTTTCCTTATTAATTCTTATCTTACAATACCAGATATTTAACAAGTTTACATATATGTAATCATTCATTAAAGCTAGTAATATCAAAGAGATTATTTTTATGATGAATTTATTAGGGAGCTTAACTAATTACATTTTACTATAATGATGTAAGATAAACAGTTAGAATTTGTATTGCAATTTATTTTGGAAAATGCTAGCTAGATAAAAACAAAGGTCAAAAGTCATAGTGGATAATAGCTGATGGTTTTGATAATGCTAATTATATATTACTAAAGAATAAAGGTAGAAAGGGAAATATGAGCATTAAAAGAAAGATAAACATCCCAATGCTGAATTTAAAATGAAAAAAAGAAAAAAAAACTTTAAATGTCTTTGTAGCTCACTGTCATAAACCAAAGACATAATGAAGCCTGAATTAAAAATGTCAGTTTCTGTGAATGTTGATAACTTGGTTCTTTGTTGTACAAGTCAAAATGTGTCTGTTTGATGGGTTAAAATGACAGTCTGCAAATGGGAGAAGCTAGAGCTAAAAAAAGAAGACCCCCCCCACTTCCCAAAAGACTTATAAAAAGTAGGCCCGTAATGCAGTACTTTAAGGAGAAGACCTGTAGGGTAGAAGGGCCACTATCTTTAGGAAGTAACCAAGCAGCACTAAAAGGCAATGTCCATGGCCAATCAAAACTATTTCTCTAGCTGCTGGGGCTCTTGCATCTCTCTCTTCACACTAGACTGGAAACCCTTTGTACTAATTGCCAGACTGTACCAGATTTTCTGGTTCAGTTCCATCCCATAATTGACCAACAATGATGGGCAAGGAAGGGGAAAAATTCAGGCTCACCACTGCAAGCAGAGGGTCAGAAATGGTTTCATACGGAGCACATCACTGCTTGGCACTAAATGCAGGGTTAAGCAAGCATCGTCTGTACTTTCTTCTGATTCCGAGGTTAAAAGGGGGATGGGAAAAACATTCACACTGTAGCAGGGTAAAGAGAAGATTTTGAAAGCTGGCATGTCTTCTGCAAAAATCTTCCACAGAGACAAGAAAATGCCTGAAGGATTTTTGGAAGTTGGTCTCTAATCGCTGTATCAGTATATTACTTATATTAAAATAAATAAAGCAGTTGTGAAATTCTGTTACTCCGTAAAAAACATCCTCCCACATTTACAGTAAGTGTGAAAGTATTTGCCTTTAAAGTTACTTTTCCAACGAATTAAAATAATTCACAATCTTATGTACTGAAAAGATCTGAATAGAAATATAGATATATAGAAAATAATTTGTAATTAAAAAGGTAGATATTTTAACATAAAATGCATATATTAAAGTTAAGCATTTAACAATACACATTTAAATTCACAAATAAATATTTACTAGTCCATCGCAGCTTATATATATGTACATTCTTATTGTTGTAGGGTTTTCTGCTTATTGTTGAATTGCTTCAATAAATCTAGGAAAAACTTAATTGGAGAGGAAAAAACCACAAATTCTTTCAGAAATTGGACTAATGACAGAATCTTTCTGATCACAAATCTTATTTACCCTCAATTGTTCTCCGCCCACTTTATTTCAAGCAAACAGCACCCCCAATAGCATTTCCACAAAACATTAAGCCAGTTCTGAGACTGAAGTAAAAAAGAACGAGAAAAGGAAAGAAAGAAAGAAAAAAAAAGAAAACAATTCAGTGCTTATGGCAAGGCAGTTCAAAAACCATACGATTGTCTGTGCTACCCATGTCCTGGAAATATCATGCCCACAGGTCAAACGCTTTCCCTTTTACTCTTACCCTATCTTTGGAGCACACTTATTTGCAGAATACCTGCTCTCGAAACACCTCATTGTGCAGGAAATACACTCCTTACTTTCACTAGTTAGTTACAATTCCGTTTCTGTAAGAGGAAAGGCACATTTCATTCAAATCCATCCCCTCTCTAACCCCACCACCTCTCATTCCAAGAATGGTTATTTTCCCTGTTAAGCTGAAACCTGCTCCCCTCGCTCGTCCTCTACAAAAGCTCCAAATGAGTGATAAGCTGCAAAGTTTCAGAACTAGGCCAATAAAGTTAGCATCTTAAAGCACAGCCAGCAGAGGACTTAGGCAAAAGCTTACCTTTCAAACCCTGAACAGAGCTGTCTTTTATGAGGCCTATACAGCTGACAAGTCCTGGGACTTTCTCAAACACGGGCCCCATACAGGTGAAATTCTAATAGGTGGTAAACACCTGAGAACTGGACAAGAAGACTACAAGAAAAAAGAAAGCAAATGAGTAAAATGTCTTCCCAGAGCCACAGTCAGCTCTTGTGCATGGGGAGTTACGAATGCACTGGCTATAGACTTTTGTCCAAAGCTGTAGTTTTT
>VYXH01009396.1:926682-975049 GCA_013397275.1 Burhinus bistriatus | reverse complement strand
ACATCCGCCAGTTCTCTCAGGACCCGCGGATGAATCTCATCAGGTCCCATGGACTTGTGCACCTTCAAGTTCCTCAGCTGATCTCGGACCTGGTTTTCTGCTACAGTGGGCGGTTTCTCATTCTCCCAGTCCCTGCCTTTACCTTCTGCAACTTAGGCAGTTTGGTTACAGCTCTTACCGGTGAAGAGTGAGGCACAAAAGTCGTTGAGTACCTCAGCCTTGTCCATGTGCTGGATGACCAGGTCTCCCATTTACTTCCTGAGTGCGCCCACATCTTCCCTAGTCTTCCTTTTGTCCCCAATATACCTATAGAAGGCTTTCTTGTTGCCTCTGATGCCTCGGCCAGATTTAACTCTCTCTGGGCTTTAGCTTTGCTACCGTGATCCCTGGCTGTCTGGACAACTTCTCTGTACTCCTCCCAGGCTACCCGTCCCTTCTTCCACCCTCTGTAGGCTTCCTTTTTCGGTTTGAGCCAGTTAAAATGATTTGTCAGAAATTAAGTGCATAAAAAAAGCGATCTGATGTCACTGAGCAACTGTGAATCCCATTGCTCTCCATTGAAAGTGTACATGCAATTTAAAACCTAAAATTAGACACTTTAATCCATATTTAAGAACCAAAATAAGCAGCATGGGGTCTGAGGAAATCAAGCTCTGTAACCAGTCAATATTATTTATAAACACATTCCACAGGGAAGTGGAAGAGAAGTAATATGCTAACACTGCTGAATGCTGAAATAGAGACCTGAAGCTTGATCCAGCACCTAAGCAATCCGAGGCTTTGTCATACAAAATTAGAGGTGATCTACTGTGCACTCTTTGCCCTTTGCTTTAGAGTGAAAAAATGGCAAAAGGAAGGCAGAACACATGCATCTTCCCTGATTGTGATATTTTATCAAATAGATGAACCATTTCCATGTGAGTTGTCCTGCGGTAACTAAGAATGCATGGTTCTACACAGTGCACGCTATCTGCAGGACAGTTATATACATCTGCACATTCTATAAGGCAAAATGACAATATTTTTGTTGTGTATTTTGAAAATTAAGTTTTATACTGTTAATACCACTTAAAGTATAAAAAAGTAAGGTTTAATAGAATGTTAATCCAGCCATCTGAAAGGTAGTAAAAATGATATAAAAAAAAAGATGTGTGCTTTTATACAAAATAGCAGTCTGTCATAAAACTGCTGTAACCTTTTGTCTCCTAACCATGTATATCACTAACTGAATTACTGAATAATCTAATGCACAGTTTCCTTTACACAGTTGAAGTAATTCACACAGCTTGGTTCACAAAACAAAAAAAATGATAGAGGATAATTTTATATTTTCACATGTTTGGCATTGAATGCAAGCTCATTTGATTTTTTTGGGGAGTATTTTGCATTCTTGGAGTACATCAGCAGTGGCTACAATATATGATGTAAGTGTATCATACAGTGTGTTTATTATAACCATTTCTCTGTAGCTGCTACAAGGGAACCCCTTTGAGGCTAGATAAAAGTTTGCCAAAAATAATATTCAAATATCCTTTTAATCAAAACAAGATAAAGAGGAGATTAGTGCCACCAGTGTCAACACCACCACTTCCAAAACATATGCTCAAATAAAACATGAAAGCTTTAGGGGATTGGTTTTGCAAGCTTCAGTAGCTTACACTTCCTCTCTCTTCCAACTCTATGTATTATTAAAATGCATCAGCTGATGATGTGTGTTAATGACAAGCTCCATCCTCAAAGGACTCTAATTCATTAAAGGGGACTACCAACCTGTAATTCTCAGAATTTAAAACAAAATATTTATTTAGATTATTAATGATGAATTGTATTTCAATATAGAAGCCTAGATTCTTTTAATATCACTTAAAATAACACAATGAAAGAAGCATATCCCAAGAAAATAAACCACATACATATCTAGCAAAATTTAATTCCCAACTAAACCTAACAGCATAAGGACTTTTTCTCCATAAAATATCCATTTTTTGTGACTATTGTACCTGGCTAAAACTGCATTTTTTCTTTAACTCTAAATCTTGCTGTTCTTTTTCCCCCCAGATTGAATAACAATCTTTTGCTTACAAAGTGTTTAATTTTCAGATTGTTGAAGGGAATGTAGGGCATTCACTTGTCATCAAAATTATGCCCACTGATTATTTAAAACATAGACGTTTCCATTCCTCTTCTGCTTTGGCAAAATTTAATCTGTACAAATTGTAAGGATTGAATCTAAAAAATCTTAATAAAAAAAGCATGGTTTCTGATTTAATGTGGGAAAGCAAACTGGCAAGAATGAGAGACATTAATTCAACTCAGTGCTTGGTGAAGCTACCGGGAGTTGATTTACAGGGCATACCTTGCCTGTCTGTCATCGATAGAACATTTTCACAAAAGTGCCAATTCAGTTCGAAATCTGCATTTTCCTATCAGATGGTTTTATGGTATGGATTTGGCCACCAAAGGCTGTAGATAAAAGTGAAAGAAACACTTAAATATGGAGAGCGTTTGGACATGCAAGCATCCTTAAAATTCATAGTTAACTGCTCAGAGCAGGCATGAATAGTAGTTAGGTATCGTGTCTTTTGCAGCCATGGAATCCTACATATCACATTGTTTCCTTGGGGAATTCAATCAAGAGGTCGGAGAGGCCCCCGCAACATGTTCCACCCTGCCCCTGCACTGCCTGCTGCCTGTGGCCAGGCAGCAACCAGGGCCAGCACAGAGCTATTAGCTTAGAAGAAGGAGAAGTTATCATTCACACAAATCCCCACCAAAGCAAACAAATGAAAAATACGGATATAACTTAAGCCCAGGGGTCTTTCTTTAACATCTTCCCTGGGACAAAACTGCTATTTCCTTCCAGGTCCTATTACGCAATGGAGCACCTAATCGAGCCATCCCAATGCACTTTCTTCGTCACTACTCCACATCTGTCACTGACATTTTTACTCCGCAGATCCATATTGTGGGTGTTTCACACGCATAGTGTGATTGCGGTGGCACTAGGAGGGGCCACGGCTCGGGGTCTGCCACAGTGCTGCAGAGCCACACTTAGGGACAATCCCTGGTAACCGGAGCCAACAACACAAAGCTGAAACTGCAAGCATCAAGCCACAGCGATTCCTCTGATGCTCCCGACAAATGCAATGCTGAAACTGCCTTATTGAAAAACACAACCATGTGAAAGCAAAACTAGAATATCACAGAAATTTAAAAATACAAAAGTTCTGCTTCTACAGTGCTCTGAAATTCCATGAGAACACAGACTTTGTGCACACTCGCATAATTTCATCAGATGCTTCTCTTCAGGTCTGTCACCTCAGTAGCATTCAAATAAAGACCTCTGTCATTGGAAATAAAGAGATGCCCATTGGTGAAGTGATTTCATGGTCGTATTTGAAGTAGAAGAGGTTGCACTCTTTATAAACAGCCATTACAGATATCTTACGCTGAAAATTTGGCATGCATTTGAAAGAAGAGAGGTGTATTAAACCATGGGTAACAAAAAGAAATAGTCTTTAGACAAGTTTATAGTCTTTACAGAAATCTTTACAGAATTCATACATACTTAGTGAACAAGCAGAACATTTTAAGCCACTTTATTCTTTCATGTGACCATTACAGACTTGTCACTATGGGCTTCCAAGGCAATAATACAAAATATAAAATTCCTGTACTAAATACGTCCTGAAATTCTGAAAAAATTATATTTAAGTAATGCAATACATAGGGAAAAGCACAGTATTTGATCACTGCTTCTAACTTTCACCAAATCTGCAATAAAAAAAATTAACTAGGTTAGCCATATTCCTGTGTGCAAAAAAGAGATCAGTTCTAATGGCTTTTTTTTGCACAAACACTGGCATGGGATACGATTCTTTCTTGAAGGTTTTGAAATATGATCTTTTCACTATTTAGTAGTCATGCCCATAAAACTCGCTTGTATCAATGTGTGAAACTGATTCTAATATGGCTTTCCCAGCCAGGAATTATCCATGATTAACGTAATTATAAGGGGAGAACTAAGTTCATACTAAACTCTCTGACACATTATGCCAAAAAAGTCACTGAAAAACTGTTGTTTACTTATATTCTATTCTTTTCAAGCTTGTTTTTCATATCACCAACACTAATATAAAATACAATTATTAGACAAAGCTCAAGGCACAAAGCCGTCTTTCGAAGAGCACAATTAAAATAAAACAGACATACCTCTGCAGCTGCTGTTACAAGGGCAGAATCGAATTACAGAGTTTATGGAAGAAGGTGGAAAAGGTACTTCACTGCAAAGCAGTACAACAATGAAACTGTATATCAATGGCAACAAATTACTTAAACTCAATAGTATACCTGACAATTTATTTTGAGAGCCATGTACTACAAATTTAATGATTTATTGTGCAATATCCCTCAGTTCTAGTTCATCTTCCCACGGTTAAATAACAGTTTTCTTCCTGTAGTGGATATATAAAGCTCAAAGTTACTTGTTTGTAGGATAAGATTACATATTTACAAAATCATAGCAGATCGTTCATTACTAAAATGTCTGTGAAAATTCCTGTAAAATTCAGTAAGTCTGGCTAAGCAGCAGAAGAGGCTAAAACCCACATTATATCAAGCAAACATATCACGTGTGTACATAAAGGGACAGACTTAAATAGTTTCCAAATGCTGTGCTCCACAATTATTCTTCAGCCCATATTTACTACACAGAAGATGGTATCTTAAATGTAAATAGTATGTACTGCTTGGGTTTGGGGCTGAGTTAATTATTTGCACAGGACAAAGAGTTTCATTTTTCCTGTATGATGTTTCCACGAAAAGATTGAAGAGCCTTGATTTTCCTCTCAAGTGCTGAGAAATCAGATGGAAACCAGGCCAATAACCTTCAGTAGAGATTTTGATTTAATCATGCTACTACTGATGCATCTCAGAGTTTTAGCATGTATTTATGCAACACACCAAATATGGTCAACTTTTCAGCTCTTAGGTAAGGTTAAGCTAGCAACTTGTCCTGGAAGAGTAAATTTTTGCCCTCATGGTGGCAGAGAGAAACTAGAAAATATAATCCACTGAACTCTGTTGGTTCAGAATTTAAAAGGCAAATAAAAAGAGATGTTGTGAAAAAATGGTGTTGTTATTAAGTGAAATTATAATTTTGAGAAGCAGGAAGAAGTCTTTCAAGTTTTTCACCTTGTGCTGGCAGTATCATCAACTTTTATAAACAAAAGACATAAACTCAGTATGATTATTGAAGCAGGTATTTCCCCCAACAGTGTAAAGTAAGATTAGAAAGGAATTGCCTTTGTATAAATAAGTTTGGAGAAAGTTAATCGCTCGCAAAAAATGCTTTTAATTTAAATACAGATTTTCTTTTTGAAGAAATGCAATATTTATTGGGAAAAAAAGTTCAGAAAAATATTTTCATGTCCTAACGGGAGTAAAACAATCTTAATTAGAATTTAGTTTTATAGTGAGCCTTACTTTCCTTATTGAAAGTGTGTACCAGTATGGAAGCTCAAAAAACCCATCTGTTTTTCAGTACCTTCCAGTGCCTTCAGTGCTTGCAATTTTTAATTACAGAATTTGTAGAAGATCATTCATCAGTTACTTCACAGCAGTGGTACAATAAATTTAATTCTTAAAAATGGCTACTTGGCTAAGTAGTGTGTTGGGGTTTTAAAATTTTTATTAGTTATCCATAACCTAAATTGCGTTATGCTGGTGTGCATAGTTTGAAAGAGAAAAACTGCATAGATACACGACAGACGTGAGAAACCATACAATCAATCACTTGCTTATATCTTACTTTATAAACTTAGTCTCCAAGATAATGAAAAAAAGGACTTTGCTTTTCTGTTTATAATTATGCTATTATCAAGTTTCAAAAGCTATGGTGGAATAATAAGATTTTTCTTCATTTACTAGAAATATAAAAAAGTATGTTTGGATATTTTAACATTAAAGAACAGTTACAAATTACTTTCTAAATGTCATAGAGTTTTGTTACTCTACTGAAATACTGATCACTGGCAAAATCATTACAAACCTAATACTAAAATTATGGCTACTACAGTTATACACATCTCTTGTACATCTCATGCAGCTGTTTCAAAGCACTTTTCAAAAAATATTGGACGTAACTTGAACATAACACTGGTTATAGGAAAGTTTCATTTTAATAGTCTCAAAATGAGGCAAAAGAAGTTTGTCCCAGGTCAAACAACACCAGGCAACAGAATCTAGGAATCTTAACTCTCCACCTTTTGCTTTCATTTATGAGTGTCTATAATTTTATTGGGAAACATATTTAAAAACAAGGTCTGTCTTACCACGATGCTATTAAGACTGCAAAGTTCAAGAGATAACATAAGGCCCTGAATTACATGCACCATCTCCAAAACCTCCTTGATTCCCAAGCAAGTCTTGCCCAACTCTGGATATTACAAGCCAAAATTGAGATGCAATCCTTTACATCTCTGTGGCCAAAATGAAGAGATTTACCAGTGGAAAGCGTTTCAGCTACTCAGACAAGACCTCTCATATTTAATCTGTTTTTAGAAATCAGTATTCCTCAATCTGAGCCATTAAAAACTATTCTGAAGAACTGAAAGAACCCAAACATTTCCTTCACGTCAAAAGGCAACAAGAGGGCTTCTATCCCTAGCAATTAAAAAATGGAAGTGCATGTCCTAATATGAGTTTTAATTACTGTTTGGGGGGGTCACTTGACCTTTTTCCAGGCAGGTGAGGGACAACTGTATGAAGGACCCATTTCCCATGAAACCAGCCTCCAAAGATTTCATCAGACAAGATGATAATGAGCTATTCCAGTTGAAATGAGCTGATTAGTTTTTTCCCCCCAGCTGCTGTTCAATTAATGAACCACTTTTCAAAATTTTGAAATGAAGTTCATGAATCATCTATTTTTATTTTCTTAAATTGAAAACTGATAAATGAATTCAGCCTCTTGGTGACACAAACAAAAATAGTTTGAATTTCAGATCTTGAAGAAGTGTTAGCAATTTGAAAAAAAAAAAAAAAGGCAATTTTAAACGCAGAGTGAATATTTAGCACCAAATATTCTTAAAGAACTGTTAAAATACAGATGATTGAAATACCAGCCAAAAAAAGGGATGCAAATGACTCTTAAATGAAAGGTTATAGAGCATGAGAGGTGTTTAATCCAAATAACAAACTGTTGTTGTCAATGAAAGATCTGATACAAACCGATTTAGATAATACAGAAAAATGAACACACAATTTGACAGCTACCCTGGATTTACAGAATCATGGGATTAAATGCTTTCCACTTATTCAAAGAGGATTAGTCAGGATACATTTATTTATTTAAAGCAGATCTTTTACAGAACTAAAGAGTTTACAAATGATACGGAGTGATGGAAAATAGAAAAATCCATATCAGCTTTAGCTTCTATCATTCAGCCACAGATGTGAAACTACTTACTACCAAATACGCAATATAGTGCATTAAAAATAATAATAATATTAATAAATTTGGTGTAGCCTTAAACTATTTAGTCAAGGAAAAAGAACATTAAAATACTTGCATGGGCTAATAAAATGTGAACATACTAATGAAACATCCAGAAGTAGAGCTGATCCTTGAAAAACAGGTGCAAGCCAGGGATAACGCTGGTGGAACTGTTATAGCTACAGTCAGTATGAGAAGGAAGATATTAAGCAGATGGGACTGGAAAGCAGGATTCCTGCATGTGAGTCCAAGAACTGCTGAAGACTCATTACAGGGCACTGATTAAGTAACTTCATTTTTCAGCTCCCATTTCTGCTAAGTAGAGAAGGTTTCTACCTTGTAAAGCACTAAAGTTTTAATTAAATGTCTGATAAGTGATTTAGTCTTATAGTAAAAGCTTCTCCTCATAAGCAAAATAATAACAGCAACACTGTTTGAAAGTTTCTGCTTGTGCCAGAAATGTGTCAGAGCCTAATTTTCATCTCTGCTGAAGGATATTTATCACGCTCTGGCAGTGCTTTGCACTGGCTCTGGCATTCCTTTTCTTCACCCAGGTGGTGAAAGACAGGTATAACGAAGCAAAAAAATCAAAATCTGATGTTTGGTTGTTTGAGGTTTTTTTGCCAGAAAAATCTGATACTAAGTATTAGAGGCCAAGCAAGTGAGAAATGCCCCTAGATATGAAAATAAATGGAAAATAAACAATAAAGTGTAATTGGGTCACTGAAGCATTTGCAGATTCAGTCAAAATTTGCATAGTAACTGTCAGGTTCTGAATTCAATGTATTGAACACCACTTTATTGTCATCCCTATATTGTTGCGTTTCTAGCAATCCCACTACCACTTCAAGAATTAAACCACCTTCCTGCATATCAATTCCAGTTATAGGTGCAAAGAGGTTGCACAATTGCAGCTCATAACAATATTTGGCAACCTTTCTTCCTTCAGAACATCCGTGATCAATATGCCTGTTTCCCTACCAAACTCCAAATCTGGAAGAACTGTCTAAAGAATCAAGAAGAGACAAAAAGTAGCTACCACACCTACTGTCTACTCTTTCCACATGACTAGTACCTAAGATACCATCTTGAAGACAACAATATGAGCCTTTTGAACTAAAATTAAGGCTGATCAATGCAGGAGCCTTCACTAAATTAACTATATGGAGTATTAGCTGTGGTGACATACCTGACTTAACTTGCATCACCTGAAATGATCCAGATAAAGACAGTGACCCCCCCGTGCCTGTTCATTCCATTTCTCCAAACTGCTGGGCCTATCGTTAACCAAGGCAAGATAAGATAAGATAAGAGATGGCTATGAATTAATCCGCTCTTCAAGTATCAAATCCAAAAAAGGTGTCTCAGTTAAGACTTATTAATTTAAATTCAGCATTCTAGCAATAAGTTAATATATATTTTATGTCTGCTTCAGGGTACAATAATGATTCATAAATGAACTCACTAACACTTTCTTACTGATGGAGATGTTGATAAGGCAAAAGCTGTAAAACTCCCCAAATGCATTACTTCAATCATTTTCCTCAGATTTGAGCAAGCAGATATGGGTGAACCTGTAGATTCATTTAAATTTTGACTCTAACTTCCTGATTAGATATAAACAAAGAAGACTTGACAATGTAGTCACTGTTTTAGGGAAATGATTGTCTCATTAAGACCACTCTGAATTTTCTATCATGTCCTGAGGACTCCTATACTAAATCCTAAAGAATTTTAATCTAAGTATTTAGGGGACTTGTATATTTATATAAAATATATATATATGTTATTTTCTCGTAACGTATACCAGATGAAGAGAGAAAAGTAGGAGCATTGACAGCAACAATAGGAAACAGACTGAAACTGCGAGGAAGTCATCTGCTTTGACATGCCTATGCCTTATTGTTTCATAGCTAAACTCTTACGGAAACTATGAATGCAAGTCCTTTGAGCTGTCTGTGGTAGACAATGCTTCATCATAGAGCTAAGTGCCTACAGGTCACCAGTGAAACACCAAACGCTGAAAAGCAGCAGTGAAGTACTTCAAAAAAAGAACAGGTAGATATGTACGCTCACAAAGCTCTTCTTGTGAGGATGCATCCTATGCCAGCAAACAAATGCTGCTTCTATTCTTCTTTCTAAAGCTCAGTACACTCACAAGGTGCCAAATATTCTAAATAATACACATCCAAGATGCATGAATCCTACTTATGCTCTTCTTGACTGGTAAAAGTGTTATAAGGAATTGTCAGCACTTATGACTAAGTGGTCAAGTGCTTCATTTGGTGAACAGCTCTCCCGTTTCTTCTCCAAATATTCATAAGTGCAACCAATACAGCAGGCATCCTGGCTGCACAGATTATAACTAAAATCCACCCTCTGATTACAGAGCAAGTTCAGAATATAGCAAGGCACCATTGCCTATTGAATATAAGCATATCAAATTCTGCCAATGTATTACAAATTTCACAATCCGAAAATTGTTACTTGTGACACAATGATGTAACACAGAAACCCCTTTCAGTCTTTCATTTTCTGGTTAACTCCTGCTGCCATTGCAGGCATCATTCTTCCAGACTTCTCTGAAGACACTAATTCTTTTGGATACGAGATACTGCTACCAATTTGAGAGGCACAAATGGACCTCTGGGGTCTCTATTCATGTTTCCATAATACATGGAAGTCATGAAGTCAATGTAAGTCGAACACTGTAAAATTCCAGGATGAAGGCTATGACAGACAAGGATGCTTTTCTGTCCTAGTCAAACTTCCAGATTTTGCCTGTGAATCTTCATTCTTATTACTTCCAACAAAGCTGTTCTTCACGAAGCTATTCTAATCTGCCACTTCATTTTCCTTGAACACTTCTTGTTTCCCCTGTCTCAGTTTTATTGACCACTCATGGCTTATCCTGCATTCCCTCTCTTGTTCAAGTCATTCACTCTGATTTTACAATTCACAGCTTCTCTCTCTACTCGTTCTTTTTACCCAGATGATTCAAGTCTTCACATTTTTATTACTGAATTCCTTTAGCTGCTACTAAGAAATTGTGTAATCAGTTATGAGAAAACATTGATTTCAGCTCAGCTTAATATTGGTGTTCTTATCAATATCTATCTTGTTTAACACAAGATCAATTTTCCACCTCAAGGGGAAAACAGATCTAAATGTTCGCCCAACCACGCAAATATTATATGTATTTCAATAGAACTATCTGGAAGCCTCATCACATTATGGCAATGGATGTCATGGACTTAAACTATAAAAGCAGACACAATAAAATAGTTAATATTTAAAGGTGATGTGAGTTAAAAGAACAAGAAGTAAACTGTCACCCATAACCAGCCAGATAAGGGTTCTCCTCTTTCCCAGAAGATGCACGTTGGAGTTTTTCCAGATGGATGTTACGTGAGAGCCCAGTGAGCAAGTTGCATTTCTTATCAGCAATTATCGGATCACAACTGACACACAAGATGTAGTTTTGAAACTGAAGAACTCGGTATATACAGTCACAGAAAGGAATATTAAGTTGGCTAATCTGCTGATTTCTCTCTTCCCACATCAAAAAGAAATATAAATGCCTCTTTACATATTCTCTGGTGAAAGTAAAGAAAACCCTCCAAACTTTTTCAACACGAAGACATCTTCAAATCTTTAACACAATGGAGCAGCTGCTACTGAGTTTCCTTGATGGGTATATTCTGTCATTAGGGAAATCAGAGGCCCTGCTAAATACCTTTTTTGTTTGGTTGTTTGTCAGCTCAAATACTGATTAGGTTCTCTGACAACCACATTGTTTGTTTGCAAAAATGTGGAGGGAAAAACCTTCAGTTGCAACTTGCATTCTGTAGAAGCTGTGGATACACTCAGATATTTTGTTAAACTCATTTACAGTAGGAGATTTTACTATTATTTAAAACAAGCAATGTAGAAAAGCCCAAGTTAGATGATTCTTTCAGTACCAATATGCAAAAATGATACTAAATCGTCAAAGTACTAAATCTCAAGTAAATAGTAAGTCTGCAAAATTTTTACTCTGGAAATACTAACTTTGCAATTAAAGTATATTTTGATTAAAATAGTACTGAGTTCTGAAACTAAACACAGTATTGAAAAAAGATGAGTCATAGTATGACCCATTTGACAAAAGAAACTTCAACAAAGAGGAGTTTGCGACAGAAGGGTAAGGGCCCTTTTTTATCTTACCATAGCCTTGGATATAAATCAGAGCTGACCAGAACAATAGTATTTACATGGCAAGCTGTGAAAGCCTAAAGAGAGATTTCTCTACCTTCATCTGCAAAAACCCACATCCAAACACACCATCTGCCATAGCCTGCCCAAAGCCAGTGTATCGTTGAAGTACTGTGGACATCCACAGGCACAACCAGCATGCAATTATCTTGTACCTTGCTATACTGATATTCAGTCAGTGTAGAGTGGGATGTGTGTGTAGACATATTATGCTTGCACACAGTCACATCCTAAACCATTATTTGAAACTGCAGTCCCAATAATAAGGTGGCTTCAGGTTATTAAATATATGCATTTTACTGAAAAAACTTAGTTATAGTTTATAGTTACAATACGAATTATGTTAAATTATCTTGACAACATTGGATTTATTTATAATTTAACTAAGAACAGATTCCACATAGCATTATAAATACTAAATACTGTCTGAATGAAATTTTGAAATTTCTAATGGCTGAACTCTGATAGTGTCTGCAGTTTGTTAAAACTTTTGACAATCTATTAAAATTTGCCTCTGGAAAGACAAGAAAGAGAGAATGTGTATTTAATGCTGAAAAAACCTCTTATTTACTTAATTTCTGTGTTATTCTGTGTCAGTCAGTGATCATAAATATATGTCTACATGGTCTCCCTCAGCAGGGGAGAGAGGGTGAATAACAGTATTGCTATTATGACTTCTTGTGGAAGAAATACGTGGTTTACAAACCACTAGAAAAAGCATTCAAGCATGTTTTAAAAGAGGCACTCTAAAGTGGAAAGATGGTAGGATACCAGCTGAAAGTCGCATAGAACAAGGCTCTGCAGTCAGTAAGAGTTGTATTTGTCATTCTTCACGCAACAGAGAAAATGGACATGAGGGAACAGAAAACAAAAAGAAAAAAGTACTGCAAGAAGAGCTCAGTTGTTCAGGACCTTGAAACCAAACACGTGACAGAAGGTAAGTGGAAGACTGCAAACATAGTTGAAGGTGGTGTGGACATCAATAATACAAAGAGGAAAGTGAAGGAATGTAATGGTATCTTGGTTAGACCGATGGGGGGAGAATCAGACAGAAACAGTCTGTAATGTGCAATAAAATATGATTCAAAAAAAGGTGAGAAACTTCCATAATTTGCGTATACTAGCCCTGTAGTTTTAAAGTAAGTATAGGAATGGTTTCCAAAGCATCTCCGCCTGATCATACTGATCAGTTGAGTTGCATTATAGGTTTTTCCCAAGTGGAGTTCACCCATCACATCAGCTTCCTCTGTTCTTCTTGGAAGACAATGGTGAGACCCTCTATATTGATTTAACCCGTCACATATGCAACATATAGTCAGGTTTTGGAGATAAAAACAAATGCTTAACCATTTTTGTTATCCAGTTTCTCCTTCAAAACCTACAGTTGTGACCTTATTTTTCAAGATTTTTTTATTTTCAGTGTTTGCAAGAAGTATCAGAACTACACTACCTAGAAAACTGCATCTTGCATTTATCCACAGCACTAAAACACTCGTGGCAGCAATGCCAGCATTTACATATTTTCTTTTCAAAGGCCTCAGTCTTGACCGAAGAGCAGGATATTGTCTTTGTCAGGTCAATATTTGACCTGTTTGTTAATCTCAGCAGGAGTCCACAGCAGTGGCCATTGTGAGGGTGATTTCAGATGCAAACATCTGTCTGGTTTACACTAAAATAGTGCCAGGAAGAGAGACTCATTTCACAGTAAGTAAGGGCTGACTTTTTGGGTAGTCAGAACAGTAATGTACAAAGTAAGAAGCAAAATTTTTTAGGAGTTTTGTTTTTCTGATTTCATTCAGCAGACAAGATACATGTTGTGTGGAGAGTTTGACAAAATACGAACAATATTTGTACTCCTTACGTTACCTCTGTTTGAAGAATTACACATTCGGTAAAAGTGTTGAAAAGCAGCTAAAGACGTCAAAAACATTTACAGGCTAAACAGATCTCAGCTCAGATAACTCCATTTCAAGTAATCTAAATTCATCCCCATTATCACTTAAGTGAGCATTACGGCTGTTAGCAAACCCTACACAAATATTCAGATTTTTGTTTTCCCTGTCATGCTGAAGGTTATCTCCCCAGTTGCTCTGAAAAATCAGGTGACAACCATTTCCCATGATGCTTTAAGGGCTGTCAAACTGTCCATCAAACTGTCACCTGACCAATCGTTCCCATGGTTCTTTTAGACTTCTAGTATGATAAATTGAAAGGCACTATTATCTGCCTGTTGTGAAGAGGAACTGCTTAGGCTTTGATAAGATATCACTAGTCCCAGGTGAGAGGAGGCTGACAGCACATCAAGACAAGAAAACACATGGAAACAGTGAACACAGGAGCAAAAGGTTTACAAACATCTGTTGTCATTATTTATTACCCCTTTCCTTGGTTTTAGCTCTATCCTAGTTCTATGTCAGTTAAAAAGAAAGACTTTCCTTTCTTCCCAGCCAGTCTTAACTGCTGCTATTTTTAAACCAGTTAGTTGTAAAATGAGAAATACTTAAAATATGAACGATATCTTTAATAAAAGGTTGCATTACCTACCTTTTCTGGTATGTGTTGCTTTTACCATCATTATATTTGAAGTTTTATATGACTCTCATGGTGCAATTATGTCATAAGAAAATGAGAAGCCCTGAAAGATATGAAGACTTTTTAAGCTCCACAGTTATTTTTCATTGATACCTTGAGAGTGATTCACATTTTTCTTGCTGATATTTCAGATCTGTCCTTATACAAGTAGCCAAAGTTAGCTTTAGATACCTCAGAGCCAAAACAATATGTTGCTATTTATTGTGGGTTGTTAATAAAAAGAAGCTGGTTGCTAATATCACCACCTTGTGTACAAATATTTGTTTGCACGCAATTTTTAATGATTTTAGGCAGTGCTGTAATTTCATTAGACGGCACTACAGAACCTCAGTTGCACAAAAGAACATTTAAATAATTTTATCATTAAAAAGCTTTTTAATTTGAGCCCTCTGTGTTTGTTTAACTATATTCTTATGTGCATCTAAGTTAAGATTAACAGCAAGCTTGTGTACACTGCGGACAAACTCTATTCACTGGAGTAAACAGTCAAAAGTCAACAGAATAGGATTTCAGCAGTGGTAAATACGCTTCCAAAAGTACTAATAAAGATAAGATTCATAATTAAAGTATGTTCAGCCAATTTTGAAAGCCTCTTTTCCAATTAAAGACTCTTTTGAGAAACCATGGATTATTCCATTTAGAGGCACGTCCAGCTTCTTCACATTTTAAACATACACCTGATTTTGAAAGCATAAACTCAGTTCATCCATGGCTACAAAACACCCCTGGATCAATAAGCATGATGACATACTCCCTTCACGAGCCAGGTGAAAAAAGTACAGACATGAGGCACATAAATACTAATGAATGAATCCTATAATATCAAGCTGATTCAGACAGAATGGTTTCTTCTATCCCTTTTCAGGTAGAAAATGGGAGTTAGTGTCAAGTGTGGTAGCCAGAGGTGAAAACCAAGAATGAAATAACAGGGCAGTTCCCCACTCTCCCATGAAAAATTCTACAAGAAAACATTAGCCTTACTGAGCTAAAATATTCTCTCAGTTATTGCTGACCTGCTAGCACACACAGCGGTGCTCTCTGGGCACTTTTGAAAAAGAAAAGCCACAGTCGCTTTTTCTAGGTCGTTATAACAGAAAGACATGGGAGTATTGAAAAGAGAGAGACAATATACAGTAGAAGCGGCTATTTTGATAATCATGTTATGTTAAAACCGTATTTCTTCTGTTTTCTCTAATCTTCGAAGGAAGAAGCACAAGTACAGAGAAAGAAAGGACTTCTCACATAATTTGAGGAAAAATTATTTCATGTATAGAGAATGGCAGAGAAGAAGCTGCACTCTGCATATGAGAAGCTGGTAACTGGGCAAAGAGGAGAATGGATGGGGCAACAGGATGTGGCCTGGAACAGCAGGTAAAAAGGGCAAGGCGCAGTTAAGTGGGACTCAACACATGGACAGAAACCTTCAGTGTGGTGCAAGGCAATGTTGTGGAGGGTTTCAAAGACAGGCAGAACAACTGGATGATCTTAAAAGTGGGTTTGCACAGAGAGGAAAGACTTCAAGTCAAGTGATGATGTGTCTAGGAAGCTCCATTGAGTAAGATGCTAAAAGTGAAGCGAACACACTCCTCACTACAGTATTTTGGTACTATGCTCGGTAATGTCTTTAGCATTGATCTTGCAGTAACAGAGCTCTCTGACAGAAGCAGAAAGTCCTCTGCAAAGATGACATTTTAAACTATGTGGATAGAGTTAAAGTCAGTCTTAAATTGTAGGACTGTAAAATACCACAGCCACTGGAGTTCCATATTTTTCTCCACTGATCATTTAGAGTTTGAACACAGAAAGCAAACATATGGAATATATAACTCTACAGTCCTTTATATTAATAAATTAATTATGTTTACAGTGAAGAGTTATTAAAGGAGATAACGTACAGTTCTTTCTTAATAGTTTGGTTGTTCTTTGCTCATAGTTTGCTGCTTTTACTTCCTGACAGGGAGTTTTGCCTGCGCAGACTGTTAATGAAGAATAGGACTATGGAAAAGCAACTGATCCTGAGCAGCTCCATACTAACCGCCTCACCCATTCTGCTACAGTCCCAGTATTCCAGTTCTGCACCTGTTAAAATATGCAGCCCTTTGCAATAGCCAACACATGCTTAACGAGCCATGAAAAAAACATTATCTAATCTCTGTTCTATATTTTATCTCTCCTTTACAAGTTCTGTTAACAAATATAGAAAAAGCATCACCAAAGTGATTACAAATGAAACTGATTTGCTGTTCCAAAGACAATAATTGCATTTGCCAGCACTGTTGACATAGCACAAGTTGCACCTGATAGCTGTCAGAATAAAGAAAAAGGAAGAGGGAAGTTAAAATAGGAGAGAGACGAGCACAGAGAGGAAGAAGGGCAAAGAAATCACTGACTGAAATGGTTGAGAAAGGGTTGGCTCAGGTGAGCCTGAGAGACAGAAAATGGCATAGAAGACACAGTAACTGATTACAGAAGTTGAGCCTTCTTCAGTTATGAGAAAAGTTCATGGGAAACTTTCTTAGGATTATGTCCTTGTCTACTCTAAGCAGTTATATGATATGTTTCCACTGCTGAGAGCCTCGCAATCTTTGTGTATTTACATTCAGTAGATGCAGGTAAAGGCAGGACATATTATTACCTATTAAAGTAGAGAGAGATCGAGAGAGACAAAAGCTGAAAGTCCAGCTTTACTGATGTTAAGTTCAGTAGTCTTACATGGGATTCAGAAAGTCAACCTAAGGAATTTGGATGCAGTCACACAGGAAAATTCTAACAAACAACTAAATTTTGGCAGGAGTTTTCCTAGTCCTAATCTCTGGGTCATTCTGCTTGTGTTGAAGGAAGAGGCTGCCAGGCAGTAGAAATATAGAGCACTTGTATTGCATTGCCTTGGACATGCTGTGGCTATCACATGTATCAAAACGTCAGACCTGAATCACCCCCAGGTTTGGGATCCCGTTTCGATGTTGTGCAGTCTAAGACACTTGAATCTCCTTCTTTTTGGAAAAAAGAGCCCTGCAGCTTACTGTGACCACAGAGTCTTTACATAAACCTCCCACACTGCAGTCCACCACATATGCCAGGAGTAGACTTAAGTATCTCTGTCAGAAGTTACTTCACAATGGTTTAAGAGGACGATGCAATAACTATAACCAAAGGTACAGACAGTAGCACATTATAACATTGGGTAATGTACAGTGTAAACTTGAAGCATATTAGCTAGTCTTTAGTCACTACTTACATTTTCACTTTTAGGAAGCGAGGAAGTCAGGCAAAAACGCCAGGAGGTCTGCATGGATGAACAAGGAGCTCCTGGACAATCTCAAACCGAAAAAGGAAGCCTACAGAGGGTGGAAGCAGGGACGGGTAGCCTGGGAGGAGTACAGAGAAGTTGTCCAGACAGCCAGGGATCACGGTAGCAAAGCTAAAGCCCAGAGAGAGTTAAATCTGGCCAGGGCATCAGAGGCAACAAGAAAGCCTTCTATAGGTATATTGGGGACAAAAGGAAGACTAGGGAAGATGTGGGCCCACTCAGGAAGTAAATGGGAGACCTGGTCATCCAGCACATGGACAAGGCTGAGGTACTTTTGTGCCTCAGTCTTCACCGGTAAGAGCTTTAACCACACTGCCCAAGTTGCAGAAGGTAAAGGCAGGGACTGGGAGAATGAGGAACCGCCCACTGTAGCAGAAAACCAGGTCCGAGATCAGCTGAGGAACTTGAAGGTGCACAAGTCCATGGGACCTGATGAGATTCATCCGCGGGTCCTGAGAGAACTGGCGGATGTGGTTGCCAAGCCCCTATCCATCATATTTCAGAAGTCGTGGCAGTCTGGTGAAGTTCCTGCTGACTGGAAAAAGAAGAAACGTAATGCCCATTTTTAAAAAGGGAAAAAAGGAAGACCCAGGGAACTACAGGCCGGTCAGTCTCACCTCTGTGCCTGGCAAGATCATGGAGCAGATCCTCCTGGAAACTCTGCTAAGGCACACGGAAAATAAGGAGGTGATCGGNAATGGATCGAGAGCAGCCCTGAGGAGAGGGACTTGGGGGTGTTGGTTGATGAGAAGCTCAACACGAACTGGCAATGCGTGCTTGCAGCCCAGACAGCCAACCGCATCCTGGGCTGCATCAAAAGAAGTTTGGCCAGCAGGTCAAGGGAGGTGATTCTGCCCCTCTACTCATCTCTCATGAGACCCCACCTGGAATACTGCGTCCAGCTCTGAGGACCTCAACATAAGGAGGACATGGATGTGTTGGAGCGGGTCCAGAGGAGGGCCATGAAGGTGATCAGAGGGTTGGAGCACCTCTCCTATGAGGACAGGCTGACAGAGTTGGGGCTGTTCAGCCTGGAGAAGAGAAGGCTCCGGGGAGACCTTATAGCAGCTTTCCAGGATCTGAAGGGGGCCTACAAGAAATCTGGAGAGGGACTTTTTACAAGGGCATGTAGTGATAGGATAAGGGGTAATGGCTTCAAACTGGAAGAGGGTAGATTTAGATTGGATCTTGGGAAGAATTTTTTCACTATGAGGGTGGTGAGGCACTGGAACAGGTTGCCCAGGGAAGTTGTGGATGCCCCATCCCTGGAAGTGTTCAAGACTAGTCTGGATGGGGCTTTGAGCAACCTGGTCTAGTGGAAGGTGTCCGTGCCCATGACAGGTGGGTTGGACTCAGATGATCTTTAAGGCCCTTTCCAACCTAAACTGTTCTATTCTACTTTGCAGGAAATGTAACATAGATTGCTTATGTCTCCCTGGACATTATACTACCTTGAGTGACCTCATATTTACCGTGGACAGTAAGAGCATGTAACATAGTCAGACATCTTAGAGCAGCTGATGCATCCTAATTTTGTATTTTGCACTAATTTTTCCAATACCTTATCATGTGAACACATTTTTGCTCCCTCTGGGTTTACAAAACCTGCTGGAAGCCCATATGTATTGATAGTTTGTGCTAAAATAGTACAGTATGATGTCAACCATATCATGGGGATAGGCCCAAAACCTTGCAAGAGAAATGGTAACATCACTGAAAATATATGAGAATAACAACTGTCATCCAAAGTAACCTAAAACCCTCAATGTTACTACTTTTGAAAGAGTCTCTCCTTTTGGACCTTGGCCCTGCCTATGTGTACAAGTAACTGAATGGAGGCAAATGTAATAGGACTACTCATGCATAAAGCTAGTCACATGCATTAACGCTCGCAGGAACAAGGACTTTCTTTTCATACTTACACTAGAGGATAGTAAAAGAAATGCTGCTCAAAGAAATCCATCAACTAATTCAAACTCTGAGCTAGCTACTTCAGAACCTAGTACAATGGCCATACTCAATGAGTCTCATTGAAGACCTGGAGACGAAGTAAAAACAGGTTTCTTTTTGAAGAACATTATGAGATCAATAAAGTGCCATGGATATTAGGAAAAGTCACTTTAATAAAAAGGAAATTGCACATAATGTAACAAAACAATTGCTATTTGGAAGGCCCTGAAAAAATTGAACAATGTAATATGATCTTGCTTAACTTCATTTCCCATCCATTGCAGAAATCATAACAATAAAGTTTTATACATAAGCAACTTTATGAGCTGAAAGAAGAGAATGTATAATTCCTTTCCATGGACTAAGCCAAAAGAAATGAAGAAAAAAAATTGATTCTTCTCTGTTAGCCTCCTGTGTAAAATTTTTCTCCTTATCATCTCATCTAGTCATATCTTTCTGCAGTTTGAATTACCCTCTTTTCCTCAATCTGGTAAGGCAGTGAAAGGATGTTTGTTCTGCTAATTAACTTTATTACCCTGATAACTCCCTGCAGCCTTTGACGAAAACAATTACCGTTCCTCCTTTTTTTTTTTTTTTCCCCCAAGGAAAAAAAAAAAAAAAAAAAAAAAAAAAAAAGAAAAAAAAAAAAAGACGACTATTAATTAGAAACGAGGCCCCGGTCCCTGCCATGTTAGCCTGCCACGTTCTCAGACCCTTGAGCGGGATAGCATTACATTGTCAGTAGTAATTTAGCTCTCATCTGTCTCTGCTAATTATTGTCACATTCATCAAATTCATCAACAAAAGTGCTCTCAGAAGGATTGCATATTTGCAGTTAATACAGCATAAACTGGTATTACCCATCACCACATTTGTGATGATGAGAGGGACACAACTTATTCATCCCTAATTAGAGCAAGCTGGGTAATTAATTATACATTCCGCCTTATTACTTCTGAGTTCCCAGATATTGTTTGTCTAAAAAGGGGGAGAGAGAGGAAGAGAGAGAAGCCTGAAAATGAAAAAAAAAAAAAAGGAAAGGAAAAAAAAAAAGGGGGGAGAGAGAGGAGAGAGAGAGAGAGAGAGAAATGTGTGATGTGTTTTGTCACATGTGCTATGCCATAATTCCCACCTGACAAACTAGCTGAATCAGTAGAAAATTGCAAGTTGTCAGCAGCAGAATAAACTGCTGTAATAGCTGATTAATGATCAACACCTGTGACAGGTGCTATACGGGACTGTAAACTTGGTGTGATTAACAGTCACTGGACGAATAAATATTAGTGACAGTCAGTGGAGAGCGAGTTTGCGTGTTTTAACAAATCTCACACATTACAGTTATTGATATTTCCAGTGTAGGCACTTTCTTTTTAGTAATTATCTGACAACACTGGAAGAGTGTTTTAATCCAGTATGTTTGTTTCTCTTCTGTTAATTTATTTCAGAGCTCAAATTGTGTTTTGACAAGATGACCTAGCAGAGTTCAAAATAGCAAACAAATTTAGAATAGTCACAAATAGTTTGTTCCATGTCCAGCTCATAGCAACACTCCCAAATATTCTTTCAAGGAACTTCAATATATACATATATAAGCCTACATAGATGCACAGACTTCTTCTGAAGGACAATTTAGATCTCATTAATTTAGACTTACAAAATTCCTGTAATACAGAATAATGGGGTATCAAAGTTATCCATTTATGGGTTAACTCTATGATCAGCACAGTACGTTCTAATAAAATCCCAGATACAACTTAGAGCTACATCAGGATACTCTTTGGACAGCAGAAAACACATTTTTCATCCTCATGCATGGTTACAGCTATGCTGATTAGGTAAAATATATATTCTTATGCAGAAAGATATGTATTAGAAAGCCTATACATAGCAAGTGAAAAGATATGAACAAAGACTTGGAAAAGCCAGTAAATGCAGATTTTGCCCCCTATCCAACGTAACTCTCAAACCCTAAACATGAAGTAACGTCACTGTCTTTTTCTAAGAAGTCCTTTACTGGGCCAAATAGAAATGAAACAAATCTAAAGTCATGAGTTCAGACTTTCACATATGCATGTGAAAGAATCTAATATTTGGTCAGATATACCTAATACATCCCTCTGTCCACATGAGAGCTCCTCCTAGCCCACCAACTAGAAATGAAATTTAAAAGGTAAACGGCAGGCTGAAAAACTGTGACTCTACTGAAGAGGTTTCAATGTATTCAGCTACAACCTTCTTATCTCAAAGAACATCAGATATGCTATGTGTTAAGTTTGGTCTGTTAGAAAAATAAAGCTCAATATTTTCCTCAGACCAACTTCTGGATATAAATGTAATTAAATATATTGTACACGCAGAGATTTACCTATATCATGTAGTACGTCAGAAGACATGGGAAGGAAAAAAAGGCAAAGAAATGACTGCTTATATCAGTTCCTGGAGAGAAGTGACAACATATACCCTTGCCTACAGCACGAAAAATTCCAGTCATTTGAACCTTTAATGGAACACCCTGACCACATGGAACTGGCCTGTTGCTTCTCCTCCCAGACTCACAGCCGCACATCTGTATCAACCAACTAGATGTTTTTTCCACGTTAATGCTTTCTAACAACAGCAGAAAAGAAAGATTTCATTTCTTGGTCCTGATTGATTACAAAACTGCTTTTAACCATAAACTGTTGCATGAGCTCTTCTTTCAGATACAGACAATTGTGGGAAAGGGCTTCATAAATGTATGGCATTTAGGTCACCTGAGAACCACTCAGTATGAAACAACTTTCCATGAACTTCCCAGTCATTCTTTTATGGTTGAAATGAAGACAGTGAAGGAACTTACAGAGAAAACAATACGAGTAACTAGCTCCACAAGCCCCACCACTTGAAAAACAGTTTAAGCACATCTAAGATTTGCCCTTTAATGATGAAAAGAAGGTTGGCATAACCTCCAGTCTACACTTTATGAAAACATTATCTCTAAAATTTTTTACCAATGTGTCATTCCATTTCCTGTTTTCATTTATTTCGGTACCAGAAATATGAAAGTCCCAAGTGATCCATTTATAAAAAATGCACAGAGATTAAAATATATTTTGTGAATAATCATTTGATAAGTATAATACTTTTGTTTTCTGAGTGATCTTCACTGTAGCAGTCTGCAACCTGCAACACAGAAGTAATAGCTTGAAAGCTTTATGCAAAATGTATGTAAATTTGTTATGCTTTAGTACAGTTACATCTGAATAGGCTGCAGTGCAGCTAGCCAACAGCCTAGGAAGGAGGCCAATCTCACATCCAGATGCCACTGATAGAGAGACACTGCGTGGCATCAATGCTCCCAGCTGCCAGGCTCACCATGCATTTTTACATTTGACTGTAGCAGAATGAGACCTTGTAGAGCTCTCTACTGATAAATAATAATGACACACAGAAACAATTCCAGTGGGTACAAAAACCTAACAATAAAAAATGCCTTAAAATAAACACTTTCCTACAAGCAATTGCTAGCTATCTGGAAATTGCATTATCACTGTATTGAAGCAAAGAGAGAGCCAATACAATTCTCAAAATTTATGCTGAATTTGTTAACAACTTTTTAAGGTGATTTTGCATCCTTCAATACTATGTTTTCATATAATTTTATGCAATGGAATCCATTCCCAGTTATATATGCAGAAACCTAAGTTTATTCTTTAAAATGAAGCTTGGGTATGAAATCCAAGTGAAAGGATCAATTGGTTTTAATTTACTGTGCTTTGGAATGATTTGTAATTTGAAAAACTATAAAAAATAGCAAATTAATCAGGCCTGATTCCAGGAGGAGAAGAATTGCTCATCCCTCTGTAAATTAAAAACCTTGTTATTACTCTTCACTTAATATGTTGCAAATCTGATTTAGCAAGTAATGCTCATCCATTCTTTAAAGTACCATAAGATAAAAAAAACTAAGCAAATTTCACCAGGCATGCAGCCAGTGATGAACTATCTCACTCAATTTAACTAAAATGAATTCGAGATTACAATTCAATATCACTGTAACTCATGCTATTCAGCCTAAGAATCAATCATAGGTAGGCTTCAAGACAGATATCTCTTTGTTTTGAAACAGTTCACCAAAATTTTTAGAATACCAAATTTCATAAGAGAATTGCAGATTATTCACTGATCTGAAGAACATAGATTACCAAATTTCAGGTGTAAATTAATGTATGTATGAAGCAAAAATACTGAATTCAAAAGCATATCCTTTATCTCATAAATCACACAAAAGCAACAAAGAATTAACAAAAAAAAGAATTACAGTCAACTGCAGATGATCTTGACCCAAATCTACAGTGTTTGCAAACTGCCCTCCTTCCATTCATTAACAAATGTGAGGAAAAATGTTTGTCAGAGAAGCTGGTTGGTGTCACAAATCTGTTAGAAATCTTACTTGCTTTCCATAGGTATTTCTAGTACAACAGAGCAAGGACAACCAGCATAAAATCAGAACAGGAGGAACAAGCACAGCTCTCAATCTCTTTTGTTCAGGTCATTGTCTTTACCACTTGGAAAAAGAAATAAAAATTACTGATTGTTGAACTGTATTCTGAGACATCTTGGCATTTTGCGTTTCTTCCTACACTGATAACCATGTAAATTTACCAGCATATCAGCACTGCATACACATAAGACTTCTAAGATACCAACTTGATTCCTTTGTACAATCCCTTTTCAGAAGTAATTTGCAAAGCATCTGCATCCTCTAAAAGAAAAAAATTTGCAATTCACCTGATATAGATAGAAAATTATAATTACAGATCGTCCAACGATTTTGATAATTTCAGCAAGACAGCTTGCTGAAAACTATGTCTTTTAGTTTACAAAATCATATAGAGCTGCACTGCGTTATGTGTGCCTGTGGTACAGAACTGCATAGAGAGGAATTAGGAAGAAGAAACAGCACCTTTGGTACATCCTTGCCCATTCTCAAGACCTTACTGATACCCCTTATAGGCTGAAACCTTTGGGTGGTGGGAGGACATTGGTCCACTTAATTGTCAATAGCAACTTTTCAAGTACACGTCTATGAAGAAATTCTTTCCTTTTGAATCTCAGAAAATCCGAATGGGTAGATACACCCAAACCCCACAGACAGTAAACATTTGAGGAATACATGATGCCACTGTGGAAAGGTAGCCAAGAGAATACCATTGGGGCAGAAACTTCACCAAAGTATCATATTTGTCAGATAGCTGCCTACTTTCTCTGCAGAACTTTTGAGCATCTTAGACTTCTTAAAACAATCTACTAGTTTCCATCTTAAGAGTAATATTCTTTCTACAATGGAATAAATATTTAGGGAGCTAACTGCATTTTTTTTTCCCTTTGTGATTTTTCCATAAGAAAGGGTGGTTGTGTGCAAATTAATGTCCAATGTAAGGATTTCTAACTAATTCAAGTAAAGAGACAAAGTCAAATGTATTATCTAATTTTGAATGACTGGTCACTCCCAAGATGAAGTAAGATTTTGGCATGTTGTAGTCTTTTTCTGTATGTTTTCCATCTGCACGTACAGGAATGTTGTCTATAACCCTTCAAAGTTGAACATTCAAAAAAAGATTTTTAAACAGAAGGATCAGCATTTCCCCCAGATGTCTTCATTAAAGACATGCAAATACATTTTCTTTAACAGCAGCAACATTAATTGCTCTACAAGCTTCAGTATAAGTGTCATCACTGATGCATCATTCAAAAAAAGACATGAACAAACACATGAAATGCACATCGATGGAGGCAGCAGTTAAACACACTAGAGCAAGAAATAATACAGCAGACAGACTGCTTACATGACATAGCGCTGGTAAAATTCCTGGTGAATGCATGCATGATCTCTAAAATAGCAACTGCATATCTCACATTGTGAAAAATACAGGAAACAGTAAGTGACCAAAATCCAATCTTAGTTACACCAATGCTCACTGACATCAGTGAAGTTATTCTGGATTTTCATCCACACATCTAGAGATCTTCTCCTAATCAGTAAAGGACCTAAGGAGACAAATGTGATTTATCCATGTGATAAATCCTCCCCAAACGATACTTTATCTATTATTTATAATTCTTCACAGTTTATTTTTTTCAATACCAGGATGAGAAAAACATTGTTTATAAAACGGGTTTTCTAGAAGTAGTCATATTGGACATTGCAGGAAAAAAGTCATCTGGCAGAATGACTAACACTTTGAAAAAATATCTTAACCATAACAAATATTGATCATGCTACCATTTTAGGAAACAATATTTTTATGAAAAGCAATACATGAATCAACGGAATCTAAGAAAAACAAAATAAAATAGTACTTATCTCTGCCATACAGTTGGTGTTTATGTTTAGGCGATGACACACAAGACAAAAGTCAAATTGCAAGTCAAAAAGGTCCTTTAACAAATCAGTAGATTGGTCAGGCAAAAATACAGGTTTTTCCTATTTCAAAGCACATTCTTCACCTATTATCCCAACCACAGCACTTCCTTAGAATGACAACATTTATATATAAAGAAATGTAAAAAAAACATTATATGTGTTCTTACACATTTACATGCCTGTTTCTCTTCTCCACCAACCCCACTTTTTGCCACTCCTTGTTTTTTTCTGCTTAATTAAACTGTAGGCTGAACAGGACAAATGTATTCTTTCTCATCACACATTTCTTGAGTAAGTAGCACTGAGGAATTTGGTCTTCATTTTGACCAAGGATTCATCAAAACTTTGTTGTATAATAAAATGAAGATATGAATGCAGAATTTAAATAGTTTCTCTAATACATGTTCAGCATCAGGTTTTAACCTCATTTACAATCACACTATAAAAGGGACACGTGTCAAAGAAATCAGCAAACTACTGTTGCTTAGATTATAATTAGACAGCTAATTACTAAATATTTGTTAAAAAAATCACTAATATATGTAAAACACAGGAAGTTAAACAAATTCTGATGCGTGCTTTGATGGATATAACTGTTTAGCATTGAGACTTAAAAAGCTTTGCAAACATTAAAAGCCAAATTGGGTCCACTAGTTGTACATGTACACAAGGTGGCTAAGAGAAGACACAAAGAAACTGGACAGAAAAGAGAAAGTGGTCCCTGGGCCAGCCCTTGCACTTCTCCAGGCAGGGAAGCGATAGATAGGGAAGTGTTAGACAGCCCTTAGACAACTATGCTTCTGCACAGAAACCATGGCTTATTCAAAGAGAAATCTATTTGTTCTGTTACTCCAGGCACTTCAAAGCCTCGAAGTATTCCTGGTATTTCAGAAACACAACGGATTACAGACACATTTTGGACTGTGTTTCATCAGATGCTTGCTGTGGACTGTTTTCACTTTCATAGAAACTCTTTCACGGGTATCATAATTATTAACACCACCTCTTAAACATACTTCTGGAACAGGTTTAAAGGATTTAAAGGAAAGTTCCTTTAATACTGTTTAAGTATCATTTGCCTAACAGTCAGAATAAAAGCTGTAAAAGTTTGGTAGAAGACAGCATTCTCTTCTAAGTAGTAGAATACAGCAATTCAAATGTCATATAATTTAATAAAATATTAAATACTTTAAGATATCCTGGAATATTTAATAGAAAATATAGATCCAAAAGTAAGATTAAAAAACCCTCACAAAAAAGAACTGCTTTCATTATTGCATTCTCTGTTTTCTAGAATAACTTCCAAAGAATCATACTCACTTTTGTTAGAATGTTGCTTAATACCTTCCACAATTTAGTATTTGTTTTGAATAGTAGACATAGTTACGTTTAAATTAAGTTTAGCCGATACAGGCTTTGTGACCATGACCTGAAGTTGTTTCTTCTCACTGTAAACCCAGGTAACTGTTTTCAATTGCAAAATCATTGATTTATTAAAGACTAAAACTAAAATGTGAGTAACAAGGTTCAGCTGAAGGATACAAAAGAAGTTAGCCAAGTCCCACCTATGCTGACTATTTTCCTCTACCCAAACAAATTCCAGATTTTCCCCATAAAAGAAGGTGGTCACAGGAAGTTTATAATTATACTTAAAAGCAAACAAATTAATAGCAGTAGTAGCAGCTCCTTATACTCCAGGACTCCCAGAAGAAAAGTCAATCTCTGGGGACAGTGTGAATAGACACAATCGTAGAGCTCCTGGGGAAAGCCACAAACACCAAGGAAATTAAAGCACTCTTCAGCCCACCAACCATCCTGGTCCCTGTGTTTTCTTTAGTAGCAAGCTCCAGTCACTTTTGCTTGCTGGCTTGATAAATGGCTGCTTCCATGAGAATTTTATTTTAAATCTTACTCTAACATAGCTTGAATCAACATCACAATTTTAAATAAGCACATATTTAACAGATAGATGCTTCATCTTTGTTGAAATTTCATCAAAGTTCCTTATTTATGATGGGAAAACTACAAAAGGTTTAGTGATACTGTTGCAGAGGTCAGAAATTCCTGTGAATGGAGAAGAAAATTGAGACAGAACTTTTAAATTCTTCTATCTGTAGAGACAGAGAGGACAAGAAGTTTGGATCTACAGTCAGATTTCCTAAAAATTCGGATATGAACAGATCTAAGGATAACAGTGATTGTTATGCAATTTTCATAACTTAAGATGATGATTTGTAAAATATGACGACGTACTAATACAAAATAGGCGATTACTTTCTGAGTCAACTATAAATTTTGCCCATGATAAAAGGGTACAGTTAGTCATAATTGACAGAAATTATTTTATATGTTATGTAGAGAAATAAATAAAATGTAATTATAATAACTTTAGATTTAGCCTTAATTTCATGCAGAACACACAATAAATGCATGTGTGTTATTCCAGGTTAATCTTTAAAACCTGGATTTGTTCCTCATTCTTCAATGTTCAGATCACTAACAGTTACACAGAAGCAAGTATATTTTTTCTATTATTTAGTACCTTTAGAAAAATCAGTACAATCAGAGTTATTTTAAAAATGAGCACTCAGATTTTAGCACTATTAATATCAAGTTTCTTAGGAATGTTTTTTCTCTATAATATAAATTAAGCTTATTCTGTTTGTTTATTAAACTGAGCCACTGAATATTTATTCACATTCCAGCTAAAGGAATCAGTAAAAATGTTAAATATAAAACGTATGTAATTTTAAGATGGCATTGTGCTTTTGAAACATTTTGGTGAGAATATTAGGACTATCTTTTCCAATGAAGACCTAACAACGATGTTTTGAAGAATGACAGTATGATCAGTCAAGGAATCTGATTTTTGAATTCTTGTCCAAACAAGTCCAATCTACATATCATTATTGCCTTCTAAAAACAGAATTCAATGGGAGTTATGCCTCTGTAAAAACTGAAGAACTAAGCAGTAGAAGGTACTATTCTAAAACTTTGAAATTGTAATGACATACATTATTTTTCCAAGCTAACAGAGTCCAGAGTTTCATTCTTTTCCTTATTAAATTAGGTAGAAAAAAGCTGATATGGAATGGACACATACATTAACATTATGTTGGTTTAACAGGTCATTCTGAACTAGGGTTCAGCCCTTGAGCTCATGAGCAACTTCTGGAGGTGCTGAGTGCACTCATTCTTCAGGAAGCCAAAGGCAGAGGGAGGGGTTGCACACACTCCAAGGCCTTTGAAGGCAAAAGTCACATCTAGCCCAGCAAAAAAAATGTATTTATTATATTAAATTTGGTTTGAAAGCTTAATTGTTTAATTTTCCACTATGCATAGTTAGAAAGTGCAGACAAAATGGCTACATCTTACCGTTTTTCTCTAACAAGAAAAAGCATTGTACCAACATACAGCTCTGGTTTCATAATTTATGCATCCTGTAAGATAGGGATACAAGGTAAGGGCCACCTGGGCCCAGCTATGGCAGATTTTTATGAATATCAGTGGCTCATGAATATAAACAGTTACAGGAAAATAAAATTTATAAAACCTAAACCTGGGAACAAAAATCTCAGAGAGATCAACAACTCCGAAAGAATCTAGTGTCGCGTTCCTAAGAATGTCAGATTAAACTAACATGTGCCAGTCAATATTGGTACACTGTGACCCTTGATGCCTCCTAAGCAAAACTATTAAGTCCAACATTTTCTCCTGTAAGCACTTATCTGTAAGGATGGCTAACATGTCCTCTGAAGCAGATATTGAAACTGATTGGACAATAGGTAGATACCAGACAGGGGCCTGGGGGCCGACCTCTAGAAATAGGGGGAGAAAATCTTAATCTGCAACACAATGCAGCTCTCTTGAAACCCTATCATTTTCACTTCCCATGTGTCTGCTGCCTGACTGTGAATGGATTTGAAAAGGAATGGTTAGTGCTGAAAATTGGATCAGAGCTAACATTCTCTCATTTTTATCAGCAGCTGCCAAAGGTCATCTGACATAATAGCTGATGAATTCAAGCCCAGTGGATTTCATTTGCAATTTTCAATTTACTGAGGCCTCCAAACCCCACAGTGATAAAAGCTTCCCCTATCGTGGCCTGTCACAAACATCAAGAAACTGCACAAACCCACAAGAAAGAAATAGGAGAAAGCTGTGCATCATCACAGTTACAGATAAGGAGAACAGGAAGAAACAGTATCATGTAGAAAGGTGTGGAGCGGCATGTGTGGTTGAGTTTCTAAATGCCAATTGTAATGAAAAGACTATGAAGAGCAATCAAATAACTTCTACAGAATAACATCATGGCTCCCCTCCCCCCCTTCAGTTTGAAAATTGCCTTCTAATCTCTTGCTTGACATCCTGAAGATAAAAGTGAAAGTGAAAAACCTCTGTTTATTTAGACATGGAAAGTATTGTACAGTTGATATATTTACCGTAGTTTTGATTTACAAATTCATGCTATTAAGAGGCCTATTATCAGAGAAACAGTATGTCAGCACAAAATAAGAAATGCATTTGTTCACTGGCAGACGGACTGTAGATCTTCTCTTCTGATCCACACAGAACGCAAACGAACTCCAGTCCATGGGTGCTGGAGGTTTCACAGTCTACTTATTCATCTACATACACTCAGTGACTTTTCAGTATGCTTTCATTACACAGAAGCTAACTGCTTTTACCCCAGATCTTTGCTACCTGAACATTGTAAGGAATTTGCGTGGGATCCTATTCCAAGTGATTAGAGAAAATAACTAAATAAATCCCGAAGCCCTTCATTCAGGAAGAAACATATTTTGCTAAAGGGCCAAGTATCTCACATTCTCTGTGCGTCAATGACTACATTGTGAAAGAAAATGTTCAGAAAGCAAGCTACAGTTTCACAAGTAAATGCTAAAAAAAGTATTTCCAGACACTAGCACCCAATTCCAAAGTACCAGTTTAACCCCAATAGTAGCAGTATTTAAGGTTACCACCTACCACGTTTATGACTTCACTTTCAACTATACTACGCATTGCAGTAGAACAAACTCAAGTTTCTCCTTTCAAGTAATCTCAACAGTAACTTCAAGTCAAATAGACAGGAAACAGAAATGCTGCCAGCTGGATTCTACCTGGACTGAAAGCCAAGGATGGGAATAACTCAAGGATAGTTTCAACAGTGAAAAGCTCTCGGTATAGTGCAAAACATAAAATCAGAGGAACACCAAATACAAAAGCATTATACAGTGTTATTCTGTGCTTAGAATAGTTCAGCTTGTCTTTTGAAAAGTTATGAAGACCCCAAAAAAGGGAATTTCTTATGATGGTGTGATTCTTTCTTGACTAGATGCGGATAAATAAGTAGCTCATCTAAACATTGGCAGGTGGTTTTATATAATTATTAATGTCATAAAAATATTCACAACGGTATTTTTCCTTATTGAACCTAATGATGGTAATTTCTTGACTTTTTCAGGAAGGTTTATTTTAAGGTGGTGATAGAGAAACTATGTGTAGACATGGACAGCATTTCAAAGGTGAGGTAGCGTATTGCCAAGGTAATCCACCACAGAGCTGGTTCCTTCAGATGTGTGAATAGCAGCTGCACATCGTAGCAGCATCGATCAGTTTTATAGCACTAGTACTATTATTTCTTTTCAGCACCCAAAAATATGATAGACTTCTTTTTGAAAATAAAATCAAGCCCAAATATCTTATCCTGTAAATAAAATTCTATCTTGAACAGAAGAAAAGTGAGAAAGGTGAAATAAGGGCTGCAAAGAAAATGCAATGGCTGCCTAGAGATGAGGGCATATATTTTAATCTTTTTTGGTTTTGTTTGTTTCCAATATGAGTTTTTTGTTTGTTTGTTTCTTTTTCTCCTTCCTTTCACTATCTATTTACCTGTATTTGGATTTTATATTGTCCTTAATCACCATAATACCTGAGGATCCTCCAAGTTAAAAAAAAAAAAAAAGTTTCCAAGAGACACCACGGAATTTAGAAATTCTTGTTCTCTTGTTATATGTCTAAGTCACTGTTGCAATTACATGGATAACACACGCAAGAGCATTGGAATTTTTTGGTTTGGGTTTTTATTTCATTCTTCTGTGGGAATGGACCACTTGTTTGGGAAATAAGGAGGGAGAAGAGTGTGGGACCCACTCACAAAAGAATGAGTGGGTCTACTTTCACAAAGAAAATGTAAGCAACTTCAACTTATGATAACATAAAAAACCTGACAGGCATTATCAGCTGGGGACTAGATCACATTTTGACCACAAAAGTGATATGGAGGAAGGAATACAGATATGCAGAGTTCTTAGGATCATATAAGTAGATAATATGGCTTCTGAGTTATCTGTGGACATCTTAATGCTAAGTCATGTCTGGTGGCTGCTAAAAGGTGAGGGCTGCCTCATCAATCTGTTCTACTGGCTCACTTAGAAGAACTTTAGCTAACATTCCCCCATTGCCTCTATGCCCCAATATTTATGGCAATCTTTTAGACTTTGGAAAGGGAGGGTGGAAGAAAGAGACTGTTTATTGCTGGAAAAAACAGTAAGTCATCATTGGTTCAAATCATATAAATTAATACCTAAATAATTTTTCCAGTTCACATATAACTATAGCTATAATTCACTCTTTTCAATCTTGTAATTTTCTCATGCAGAAGAACCTGACCTTCATTTTTTATCACTTGTATTGAATCTTTCCATTCAGTTTACTGTATTTTTTTGGGGTGGGCAGAGGAACCGTCCCCAGAAGTCTCCAAACTGTCCAGCTTATATGAGGAAGCAGGCAGTTCTGGCCCTCCTAGGAAAAGCATAGCAATATGCTTTCAAGCTGGCACTGATTTTTCTTTACAAGGTTTACCACACCTGGTGCCAGCAGAGAAAATACCAGTGGCAACATCTTTGCTAGCATTTCTAGTACCAGCAGGGAAAAAGATCTTGTCATATAACTATTGCATTCAGTATTGACTCAAAATTGTGACTATTACATTATATTCAGCTATCTCTCCTAGAGGGTTGTAAGTCTTCCACATGCCTGTTCAGTCAGTAGTCCTTTTTTCTAGTACTATAAAGGTCTAAGGTGTTATGACTGGGAACTCCTGGGATCTAACGCTAGCTCTGGCATGGTCTATATACTGTACAGGCTATATATACTATAATATACAGCCTTGACTAAATCACTTCAGCTAAGGGCTTCAATATGCTCTCCTCAAACTGTGATTAAAGTCACCAGTGCACTAATAGAATTAACGCTTCAACAACTGATGAAGTCATATAGGGGCTAAATATCTCTGAGCATTAATTCATGAGTGATTTGCAATGATCACAGCAGAGGCAGTTTCTGGTTTCTTCTTCTCCCTGGAATCACTCATGTCTCAAGTTCCAGAATGGCTTCACATCTCTTTTGAAAGCAGGACACAGCTGGCAGGAAGATGTTAATTCTTGGAGAAAAAGAGCCCTGTATTGATGAAGTAAAATACGCAGTCTCACCTGCTGAGTCTTGGTTAGAGGAAAAAGACAATAAGGAAGAAGACTGAAAATATGAAACTTTATTCATCCTGACCAGTTGTTAACTGACAAGTTCATATGTGAAAGCCTATGCAGAAACATTTGACACTGAAAAATCAGATGCTTCTACCATCCAGAATTAGCAAAGATAACATATTACAAGAAAAAAAATTCTTAGAAGCACTGATGTGTCTTACATAGAGGATAAAAATGCAAATATTAAATGAAAACTGATAAGTTAAAATGTACTTTTCATAGTCAGCCATTGTGTTATGTCCACAAGCTACAGCTGAGCCGATTAGAACATTTACTGACATTAAGACAATGTAGATTAATACATAGCTGAGGAGTTATTAGTCTAGCATAACTGAAAGCATTACTCGACAATATAACCCCAGTCTATTTATAGTAATTCTATTTGTATTAGAAAGATCATGTTTAAAATTATATGATTTAATTCACTCTTACATCAACCTTTTCATTTAACCAGCAAATTATTCTTTCAAAGCATTCACCATCCATTTTAAATAAATCTGCAAAAAATTTGGGCCTATAATTTGCTTAAATTCTGCTTCTTTTAAAATACATGTTAAACTTTATTTATGAATAATAATACCTAATACTATGTAGTCTGTAGTGTCATTTCTGTTCAGTTCTCACCATCTGAAGATGATCTGTGATCTCTGCAAGAAACAGTACTTGCTTCAATAGATTTGGAGAGAAATATCAGGTTTGGTGGTTTGTTTTTTTTTCTGCTCATGTTAAGAAATAATGAAGAAAAAAAAAAAAGGTCCAATCCAGTGACAGGCTGAGGGCCCTCAGTTCCTAATGAAGCAAATGAGAACCGCAAATATTCAGTATCATCTTGTAGGATCTGGCCCTGGGCATTTATGAACATTCAGTGGAAAGTCTCTCTGACTTCAGCAGAATAAAATTGGAAAAACAATTTTCTTGTACCACTGTCTTGACTGATGCAATTATCAGGGTCTGATCTTGCAAGGCATCAAGCACCCTCCTGTGAGGTCCTCCACCTCCCACTGAAATCATCAAAGGGAGCTGAGGGTACTCACTGCCCGGCAGGACTGGACCCTAAGAGAGCAGAAAGCCACACGTAAGCACAGGCTGGCTCTAGCCACCCGTCAGTCTAAACAATAAGACCCTGTTACTGACGCCAGAGAGATACATTGATCTTGGATTGTAAGGAAAATGCTCCACAACCAGTGAACATTTGTTGCAGTAACAGAGCTAGCTTAAATTTTCCTGTATATCCTCAGGGGTTATTGCAGCAGAAAGGGCCCTGGCCTTTCAAGTCAGGGCTCTCCTCTTTCAACCCCCAAGTGTAAAATGTCATTGGAAAAATGAGTTTAGCTACTTCAGTTTAGTCCTTCTATCACAGTATTCATCAGAAAAACGTGCATAAATGATCTGTTACAATTCATAGATGGATTTCATAATCTGTTACTCTTCCTCAGCAAACAGGATGGATGACACCACGATACAGCCTGCACTACAGCTGACTACCTTGAACTTACTTTGATATTATACTTACATTTCAGTAAAAACACGCTAACTAAGATTAAACATCTATTTTGCGCCATACATTCAATCTTGGAGAGAAATGCTGCTAAAGGCATGACTCGTATTAATGCTCCATTTAATTTCAGGAATGAAACTCACGCGTAATATTATTTACAACAGTGACATTAGAAATAACAAGATAACCATCCAACTCAAAAATGTTACTAATGTATCACCTAATTAATAATGATTATCTAAAGTAAACTAAACCAGTTTCTTCACATCCAGTAAGAGTCACCTGAGAGGTGAGACTGAAAGTATGCGCACAAACACAGCTCAGTGTAGGGGATTGAAAGAGGTTGTCTAGTTTTGCTTTGTAATACTTTGAATATTTTTTACCATTACATAGTGAATATCTTCTAAGTATAAGGTAATATGTTTTAGATCTATTTTATGAAATACTTTGAGAGTTTTTGAGTATACAGACTTGTTATTTATCTGCACTATAAAGTGAGGTTTAGCATCCAATATTTTAATTCTTCTTCACTATCTCCATTTTACTTTGTAAACATTTACTACATACTGGTTTCTACTGTGTTAAAACCTAAGAAAGTAAAGAAACAGTAATCTCTCAAAAAAGTATTTTTTCCTAACTACTTCAATATCCTTCTTTTAGTGCTACAAAAAGGGTAATTTCACAAAAGGTAGAGTCCGTTCTTGAGTCAACTCTTGAAGACAAAATAGCAGCTACAGTTGCCTAATTTCCATATAGGTTATGTCAATAAAAGTGTAGCAACTTCTCAAATTTATGTGATTTATTGTTATACTAAATTGTAACAGCTCGTAACACTTCACAGAAGTGGAGAATACAATCACTTCATTTTACAGGTGAGGAAACTGAGGCTGCAAGTAAAATGAAGTACTCAACACCACTTTATAAATCCTTAACTGTAAAGCCTGAAGAGTAAACAATCCAGTATATTATTAAGCTATCCTTCTCCAAAATGACAATTGAGACTGCAAATTTTAACAAGAAAACTAAATTATGTGGTTTTTCCATCAATACAATTTCATTCCACTACAAAAAGTTTTGCTGGGATGAAAACAGCTAGATTAAGACACATCTCTCAAAGCTTGATAAAAGTTTAGCCCTTGGTGAGAAGCCCATATATTTTCATGAGGACAACATTAATCTTTCATTTTAAAAAGATTTTTCATCATTTGCTGAAAAAATTAGACAATCAGGATTTATAAAAAACCACAACTTTGGAAAAAAAACATAATGAAATCACTTAAAATGCCTCTTTGACTCCTCACTATGAAGCATCAATATTTATTTCAAAGTCACGATTGATGGCAACTTCTAGCTGTTTAAAAATTTTTGAAGGGTTATTTCTCTGTTGGCCTTATACCTTACCCTGGTGTTGGATAAAATAAGCTGGAAAAACTGAGGTTTTATTTGCTTTAGTTTTTTGTCCCAGGGTTCCCTCAGAGATTCTTTTGTAAAAAGAAAGGGAGAGATGTTCTTGGTGAACTCTAGTGAAGCAGAGAACACTAAGCTGCCTCTAGATTTTCTTTTTCCTTTTATCATCTCATGTTGAATTATTATGTTTATTTCAAAATACCTAACTCTTTAGTCTCTATTTTTCCTCACCATAATGCTAAACAGTATAATGATAAAAACCTGAAAACACTGGAAGTATTTTAGAAACTTTTGTTCCAGCTTTCCCTATGAGGTTTTAAAACCACTGAAACAGTATACAAAGGTTATTAATACAAATTTTAAGTTCCTTTAATTTCCTATTGTCAACCATTATGTGAATCATAATGCAACAATCACTACTATAGGTATGACAGACAGAAAACTTTTTTAACAGTCAATTCCCAAGTGTTCAAACGTAGGAAACATCAATGTTAAGATTATCCAGTCAACCCAGTGAGACAGTAAGTACTACAAAACTATCTTCTACAAAGTGTACCAAGGTATTTTGTAAAATGCTGAGTTAACACCTGCTATGAAACACAAGGAAAGTTATTTAGAAAAGCTAACAAAAGCCACTATATCCTGTATGTGGAACATCTTTTTGTTTGTCTGTATTCATATTGCTGACATGAAGCACGTGTCATTGTACCTATACATAATTGCATAAATCATGAAAGACTACTACTAACCTTATAATCATGATATTTAAACATTACAGCTGCTTTCTCATTCCCGCAATATAATGACTAACTGCCACTACCAAGTGATTATTATCATGAGACTGGGGCAGCAACTGTCATGAATCCAATTCAATAGTGTCTAAAGAGGGTAAAATCCCAGTTTTATTGAAATTATTGTAAATAATCCATGCAAATTAATCTATCTCAGTGGCAAGCGTGGAGTTAAAAGTACTAAAAGATGCAAAGGAGGACTTCCTATACAACTAGTGTATCAGACAGAAGATGACAGTCCAGTGACAGAAAGGAGAAAAGTTTCCCTCTCCTTGAAAAAGTGAAGTTGGTCAGCATAGTTCAGGTTTCTCTGTACACAGGCAAAATTAAAACTCAAACTCTCTGTATTTATGGATCAGATTCTCAAATGGTGGAGATGAAAACTGACCGCATTTTGACAGCTGTGGAGCTAAACTACAAGAAAGAAATGGCAGAAACATTCTTGAACAAAATGAGAAATGTTATTACCCTGTTCATGGCTAAAGCTGTCCCTCTGAAATAGCAGTCTGAGAACTCTTCCACTCTGAGGAATCTTCCATCAATCACCCATTTATCTTTGCCAGAGTATAAACAGTTTCTCAAAGTTTACCCACAGCTGCTGAACACAGATGTCAACTCAGTCCTAGGAGGACCCTACCAAACGGTGGAACCTCAGAGGATACGCTGACAGAAATATCCTTGTATGTTTGCCTTGCTCCTCTATTTCTCCCTACATATTGGACACAGCATGCTGAACACAGCAGGCCCTAGACTGCCCAAAGATATCCTTAGGTACGTTTCTTCATTCACTTAAGAGTAATCTACTTTTTTCTCTGGCATATTTTCTCAAAACAGTCCACCAGAGAAAGTGATCTTTACCCACAGGAAACTATTTTTGAATACTAATTTGCCCAACACTTAAGACTCCATCTACTTTCCGGCTATTATTTGTGAAAGCTGACAAAGCGCAATGCCTCACACAAAACAGTGACATGAGCCCTGCCATCCTTCTTGAACATATGATCTGCATCTACCTCCTTTGTCTCCCAGAGTACTGACCTTTGAAATAAAAGCTTACTTATAAATCCATTTCTCTAAGAGCATAGAATTTTAAGAGCCCTGATTCTACATTTCATTAGTCAGCTTTACTTACTAATTTAATGGAAAATATAACCTAATTTGGTTTAACTTTTTCTCTTTAGTCTCACTTTAAAGATATGCTACATACAATGTTTATCTGTGATCAGACTTATTCAGCAGATAGTAGCAGCTTTTGTTTTTAAAAAGTGACCAGAGAATTGGTTTGCTATCAAGTATATAGTTAAGACGCCTCATACAGCTCTGTTTTTCTGTACTTCTCTCATTCTCTGCCAACTGGTACCTCAGTCTTATTGGTATCCAATAATAAGCCCGATTACAGCTAGCCCTAGGAGACATGACAAAAAGAGAGTCCTCATCTTGCATTAATTGCTCGTATTGAAACTATGCCACATCTCTCGAAGCTAGATGTTGCTTAGTATCCCTTTGATATGATAATGACATGCTTCTTAGCAGATGAATATGCAAATTAAAAGCAGTAATTTGGTGGCATGCACCTGCTGACACTGCACTACTATGCTTATGTGCTCCTCTGTAACACTGCAGCTACACAAAAGCATCACAGAGGTAAAATTAAATTCTAATGTCGTATATATTAAACAGATGCTTCCACTTTTCTTTGTATATCTACTTTTTACAGAATTTGCTATTGGAATCTCAGTTCTCCCTTCATGCAATTAGTGGACATTTATGTGTCATACACAGAAATGTACTTGGAGCTATTTAAGGGCTCTGTTTTTAAAAGAAATGGTTTGCATGAACTGTACTCTCAAAGAGATTTTTTTTTTTTCCCCTTCATAGCAGAGAGGCAGAGGATTTTAAGCTTGATGCACAAAAGACCGTCATTCATAAAAGAAATGCATACTTGAGCATAGCAGCTTGCAACAGAAAATTTCTGCAGTAAAGATCCTGCAGAGTATACAGTTATCCAAACTTTCTGATACTGATTATGAAAATTTTCAAATAGGTTTTGTGAAAAAGCTATGTGTGTTAATCACACAGAGCCGGCTTATGCCCTCAGGTACATACTTGAAGCTCTTTTAGATATGATTAAGGTGTTGAATGTGAAAGTGAAATTTGGTCCAAATTGCCAAGCCGCTCAGAATCACTCTTAAGCTGAAGGTGCCAACAGGCTAGGTCCAAGAGGGCATTGTTAATAACGCTGGACTGTGTCAGCTTCTGCTGACCGCACCAGGAGCTGAAAATGCTTATTCCCTAGAGATGTACTAAGTGACCCATTGGAGTCACTCATAAGAAAACAAATTACCGTTTCCAGATGCATTAAGATATAAATACTCTGATGTTATCCGGCTCAGTGAAGTTTCTTTAAAAAAAGATAGGCAACTGAAAGAATTGAACTGATATTTCATAGGACTGTAAGAGATTAGAGGAGATTATGGAAAATCCTTATTCATGAATTTATATAGTTTAGGAAATACGTATTGTGCATTTTCCAAAAAAAGAAAAGAAACACGTAACTAAGTTACATAAACTAGGTAACTTTGTTTTTTTAAGCTCTTCATTGGGCACTTCCACAGCCAAAGGTCTAAATTCCTCTATAGTTTCCTGTATCTGATGTAGGTTTTAAGTCTGTACCTGTTTTCAGGCAAGCAGGCAGCCTGTATCTTATGGCTGTCACTTACTCCATGCCATGTAGTGGCTATTTGGACATGGGAAAGAACACTCCCTCTGCCTCTTTGAAAGAGAACAGTTGTGTCAGAGAGATGTTCTTTCTCCTGGTCATATTTTCGTGCCAAGAACAAAGGATGCGTTAATGGCAAAGCACGTGAACTATTAAATGTCAGTATAGTTCAATTTGCTTCACCCAAGTCCAGACTTTACTCCCACCTATTTCACTACCCAGCTTGCAATTAGCATGTTACCAATGTAAAATAATTTATAATTACAAAAATAAATACCTTTACTTGATCTCTACTGTCAGTGTACATAAATTCTGTTTTAAGCCATCCATTGTGCATGAAATACACAGTTTCTTTTTTTAATAGGAGTGCAAGAAAGACTCTAAATATGAGGAATTTAAACAGGAAGAAATTGAGTGTTTGAAATTCATACACTAAATGACAAAGAATTACAAAGTTTTTTATACACATAAGAGTGATGGAAATAGGGCTGTTCCTACTAGCGCTCTTATGTCAGTACTGGATTAATCATTGGGTAGAGGGGGTCCTCGCTCTACACCTCATGAGAGGAAGAGAAGCTAATGCAATCAGGTATCTATGATGAAGACTAGAATAGGACAAGTTCACTTCAAGTAATGCGGTTCATAGAGAAATAAAAATGAGATACAAGAATAAAGGAATTTATGTTAAAATAGATTAAAAATATAGATGGGTTAAAATATTTAAAAGAACTAGATGGGTTACTTCTTTCTTTATATGGTGCAGCCTTACATCCATTATGTCAAGGGGCTTTCTTCTGATGACCACTGGATATGACTACTGCACTACACTGTACAATAATTATTGCTGACCATTATGTTTCTTTGCTATCCATGCATAATTTTCTCTGGTTTCATTTCCAAGGTTCTTTTTCCCAATGAGTATTCATTAATGAATCATCTTTCTCACTACATTGAAATTATCATTGCTGAAAAGCAAAATTTCATTCTTCTTGAGTTGTATTTAGTTCCACAGCATAACTACATACTGGATTCTCGGTCATTCTACCTCCAGTCTTAATTTTCTTTCACAACACTATTGACTTTCACCTCATCTTCAAATAACACCGAAGTACTTCTTCAGAGTCTTTAAGCAAATTCCGTTTTGTTCAAACAGTATTCCGTCTTGTTCAAACAGTCTTTAGTATCTGACACCCTGTTTCCTTAGGATAATGCCTACTAGTAATCTTTTTGTTTGTCAAACAGCTTTCAATCCATATGAAATTACCCAGATTATTAAATTCAGAAGAGTAAATTCTGTGACTAAAAGTTCCCTGCTTAAAATCTTCTGTCACCCATCAGTTCTGTAACTCCAACTTTTCATTCCCATTAAAGGAGCATACTTTTACCAAAGCTGAATGGATTTTGTCTCAAAGAAGGAANCACGGCCAATCAATTAAAAAAGAAAAACAGGAAAAGCCTCTGAAGGTTCTGCAATTTTCACCTATGGCCTTAGTCTCTTTTCCAGTGACAGTCCTTTATCTTTTCCTAAATTTATTTACACCAATCCTTCTGCTCTATATCATCAGAGATGTGTAAAAAGCAGTTCATACATATATATTAATACATATACACATACACGCATATGTATATATATGAACCGCTTTTTACGTATATATATGAACTGCTTTTTACACATATATATGAACCCCTTTTTACATATGCATATGTATATATACACATTCCCACAGTAGTTGTGTGGTTGTAGTTATTTCTTACTATGTATTCAGTATGTGCCTGGATCTATTTTGTACAGAAGATGCTATTGAATTATAATATGGCATTACTTCTTACTTCCCAAATACCCACTTGTATTCTTAAAAGACTAGAATTTGTACCCTTTAACGTATTTATAATTCCATTTATAAAGCACACGCCATTTCCTCAGCAGCAGGGGGCATTAGAATTAACAGAAACAATAACTAAACTAAATACATCATTATGCCAAGGAAAGGTTTCAATAAAACACTGAATTTACAGCTAACAGCATAATCAGAACACAGACGTGAGGCAGTATCCTCATCCCTAAAGCTTCAGAAATCATTAATGAAAACACTCCTTATGGATACACCACTTGACGTAGAACCTCCACTACACAGAGCTTTTAAAGATACTCTGGGAGGTTTAACTTTGGATCTATTGGCACCCAAGTTGAAGTGATCCTCAGAATCAAGAGTTTTCATGCTGATAATTTGTCAGCAAATAGGAGATCTAGTAGCAGAGCGGCTTAAGGAATCTCAGTTCCCATGAGAAACAATGAGGAAAGACACTACTATAACAGACGTCAGACACGATCGCATAGAGTATCAAGTCTGTTGTTAAACAACAGCAAATGCCAGGCTCAAGCAGCTATATCTGAAGCCCTTTGGAGCGCTGTTGTAAAATCTATAAAATTCTCTGAAACCTGAATTGTATCCTATTGCAACAGGGTCGGGGTTCCAAGATAAAATACAAAGCAGTGGAATAGTGAATGTCAGAGTCAAAAAGTCATGCACGTCTTGCCACACTCAAGCGTAAGGCTAGCAAGCATCATAACATACATAAAAATAAAGAAAAAGACACTTTTCTTTCCCACAGCTACCTGACAGCCTAAGGTGAACTAACAAATCTTTTCTTTAGAATCAAATCAGAACATTTCCTTAGGTGCATTACTTTCAATATGTCCCACACAATATTTATAATTCCCCCGGCTTGCCTATAGGGGCAAAGTACACTATTTAATATGCCTGGACATAGTTACACAGGGTAACCATGGGCTCCTTTCAACCAGTAATGGAATTTCACATTTAACAAGAGTAACTTCAAAATATTCATATGACTGGAGTAGAAACAGCTTATGTTACTCAAGAAATCAATCTTAAGAGACTAAGAGCCTTGCAATGTAATAACACTACTTGGTTTCAGCCCCTTATCTGTAGATCTTTTTTGCAGTAAAATGAAAACAGTAAGAATGTCAGATTGGCATTATCTGTCAGGAATTTGAGCAGGAAAACAAAACAGGTTTAGCGCAATGATGAACAGTTGTGACAAATCATCAGCATTTTCTCTAGATCCTCATCTCAAAGCAGTTTCATATTTCATCTTTACACTCTGCATTCCCTCTTACCTGAAGCAAAAAATTATCCAGTATTTTACACTATGTTACATTTACACAATTTATGTAGCACCTCTCAAGAAGTGAAAGTGTCACCTTTTTTGGTACAGCTAATTCTGACACCAGTCAAAGTCTTTGGTTCAAAGTAATTTATATTAGCAATTATCAATGATTTCTTTTACAGTAATGCTCAAGGCTTCAGCCACATTATGCTACTGTTGACCTGCAAGTTGCACAAAGACATTATAGGAGAACCTTTAGGGACAGTTATAAAGTCCAGCTGTCCAAAATCTAAGCACTAGAGAGGCAGCTTACAATTTACCGCAAGAAAGAGAAGGGGTATAGATTGAGTTTTACCTAGCAGGAAACCAGATATAAAGGGTTTTAAATAAATGTCTGTTGGGATTTTTTCATATAATTTTACTCTCCATTGACAACAAATTGCTTCAAGAAATGCACTTCTAAATTTTTTGTTGCCATAAATAACATTGTAGCAGGATTTGGGCGCTTCTGGCTCCAATGAATCCTTCAGTGTTTTAGCCATGAGTCCATACTGCAGTGCAATCAAACAGTTGCAAATAACTCCCTTAAAAGCAGAAAAATCCATGTGCCTGCACCGCATACCATGATCAGACATTCCTTATTTCACCCACTCCTTGTCTGAGATGTGCAGAAAGGTCATAGTCTGAACAGTATCTTTTCAGCTAGCCTGAGAGTTTAGGGGCTAGGCTTCAGAAGACAGACCTATAGGAAACAGTTGGGATCCCTGGTCCCCTGCCAAAGAGCTTTGGGTAAAATAAGACAAAAGTAACTTTTTATGTACTTACAAGGCAGAAGAAACCACCGATACTCTCTACTGCTTGACGAGGAGTAGTATTGACCTTACCAAGGGAATAATGCTGCTCAGTTAATTTCTGAACTTCCCTTCTCAGAAACAGTAGAGAAGATAGGTTTTTTTATTCTCATACTTCAGCAAACCCAATATTGTCCAAACTGTTTTCACAAGGAATTAGCTCATTTATAGACTACTGTATATCTAACAAAGTTCTGAATGCAAAACATTCTAAAATGCCACATTAAAACTTTCATCTAGCAAAACACAGAAAAATCTGCTACATTTATACTTTTAAAGGTTGCAGCATACACGTATCCTAGGCCTGATCTTCCTCTTTTTTACATGAATTTAAGTCATAAGTATATCTATTAAAGCAAAAGGAGATTCTTTTATATAAAACATGCTTAAGTGAGAGAAGAATTCAGGCCTCTTGCTTTTATTTTTGCAGCAGTAAAACTAAACAACATTTCCTCATGTCACACAAAGAGGACATGCATTTTTCATGTAAACAGATGTAAAGCCATTCTGGGTGCAGATCCCTTGATTTAGAAATACTAGTATCTTAGTAAGTAACCATACCGATGGAGAGAAAGTTTATAATGGTAAAACATACTGCATTAATACCATTAAACATCAATTAATGTAAATAGCTTAGTCTCAGAGCTGTCACTGAATAACTGAATGCACAATGACACACTGTTACTAATTCACTGTCAGTAGAAAGCTGTATACAAATAATCCTTTAGGCTATTTCTCACTGAAAAAATGAGAGTAAAAACTGTGTGACCACTCAGTTGACAGCAGAGCGCTTGTCCAACATTATGTCAGATTCTGTTATTCATCTTTCCTTTTCTTTTTCTCTCTTTTGTTTTTGGCACCCTCTGCTCAAACTAATTGGTGGTGGTTCCACTGAAATATCATAGCCTTGCGATTTCTTGTCAGCTTTACTGACCTCTTTTTAGCTTTGAGTTTCACATTTTAAAGAGGAAAAATTAGACAAACATACTTCACAGTTTAGCCCACCCACACATCCCTGAGCCAACAATTCTTCAAGTGTGTGGGTTCAACACACACGAGCTCCACCTGACTGATTTTTACCTGGTGCGTGACCTTCAATTGAAAATTCCAACAGCATGCAACTTGTCTCTGGCAAATGAATTGTAAGTACGCCAGCTGCCAGATGTCTTCATTTTAAAACACCTTCAAAACTGCTTTTTGGCATTGATCCACAGGCAAAACAAGCTAAGCTGTAGCTGTAATTTCTATTCTGTGTGCAAAAAGGGGAGGAAACATAAGATGTGTTGCTTTACATCTCTAAGAACGGTACAAGGCAGTAGGAAAAAAAACAACAACAACAACTCATTACTGATGCGCTGCATATTTTCGGGAAGAGTTTTTCCAGTACACAGAGCATATCCAAAATTTACATAAATATTCACCCTAATGAAATACTCGTTTGAAGTAACATAGTTCTGAACAAAGGGATTCCCTCTGTACCATGAAAATTAACGTCTGTGCCTCCAAATGTGGACTAGCCAACCTATTTTGCCTAAGGTTTTGAAAAATTGCTTGGCAAAGGCACTAGAAAGGTAGAGATCTTAATTAAATCTGTGCATAAGACCTGGAATCACATGTTTTCAATTACTTTTTTTCTATTCTGTTTTTCTGGGTGTTTGTTTCCTTTCAGAATCTGAAATTCATCCCAGGGTCACTAGAAGTTTCAGTACTACTAGCAGATCTTTGGAACAAATCTGCACGTATTTGTTTTTTACTTAGCACTGTAACAAACTCCTTCTCCTGCCATGAAAAATAGAAATTTCCATTCACTTTCCTTTGAATACCTAGATTCACCATATTCCATGTGTTGGATCACTCATGCAATCCCAGAGCCTAAAATGATTCAGAAACACTCCTTCTAGTGCCAAAGACAGACCCCTTCCTACATACATAACCCACTACTTTCTGCCGTGAGACTATTAACTACCAGCTCACCAATCAGCTGCCCAGTCCCATATATGTAGGCAGCTAGCTTAGAAATGATATGTATACTTTGTTTCTCTATTGTATTTATATGGCTATAATTCCATATATTGCCACAAGCAGAAGAGTCAAGCCAAAAAGTAACTGTGTAAAGACATTAGAGAAGAGTTACACTTGGAAAGTGATGCTTTTTATGGTAATTAACAGCACTGACTGTCATATTTACCAATGCACTTTTAAAGCAGCCTAGTACATGAGGGTGCTGGGTCCTGACTGGCATTGTATACAAAACTGCTTTGATACATACAACAGGGATCTGCCACCTACAGCCGACAAAAGAGGCATGAGCAGAAACACAACCGTAAGTGGCTTAGAAATCCCATGTCCTGTGAAGTTAGAGACAACTTTTTTACAGTAACTAGTTTGAGCTTTGTAGTTCATATACATACCCTATCATGTTCCTTGAGCTCCAAGCAAAGGTCACTGTGCCTGGTGATATTAATAGAGCAAACACTCTTGTCAGTACTCATACTTTCTACAATGGCTTAAAAAGGACAGAATACATCTGTCATGCCCGTTTCCCTTCAGTTGTGAAGCTACGGATATGCCAAACTGAAAAAAACCCAAACCAAAAACAAACCCCCAAACCAAAACCAAACCAAAACTGAGAGGGCAGGCTATGGAATTTTGTGGGCACTACACTTTGAAACACTCCAGCTACTGCAGAATAATAAACTTCTTTTTCACAGTTGAATGATCTACTGAATGCACGTACTACATATGATGATCCCAAAGCAATAGCTAATCCACTTGATTACTTCTTCATTGAACATAATATTCAAACCAGAGCTTACAGACAGTGTCTAATACCTCAGAAGAAAACACAGCATTTCAGAATGACTGTCTGAAACACACAGCACTGCTGGGAACCAAAACTACCTCAATGCATGAAGAATCCAAAATAAGATGTGCCAATTATCATCTGGCTTTTCAAACAGTCAAAAGTACAGACAGATCAAAAAGTGTCTGAATAGGTATTTTCAGTCCAGCTGTTAACTAACATTAAAAAAAAAAAGAAAACACACACCCCCCTCCCCCGCCTTGGTCTTTTATTTAAGTTTGAATTGCAGAAGTAGCTGTTTTGCAGTCATTGTATTCTGAAATGCTGTTTTGTGATGGTTTCCCACTTACACTCACATAAGGTGAGTGTCCCTACGTCTTTCTGTCCAGCTGTTCTGAAGGATGAGTGGACAGGTACTCTAGAATGGAAACTGGTATCCGATACTCGGTTTCCAGAGTTCATTGCTGCTCAAGGGGGAAGTTTGCTTATACAAACATGGCTGCAGCAGCACCAGCCTTGCCATGTATCAGCTCTCCCAAGATTTGCTGCACCAAAGGTTTACAGGCCTTGCAAATCACCCTTAGCTCCAAAACGTTATCATACATTTACATTTCTTCTTCTGAACACACAGGCATTGAGCCTCAAGGTCACCGATATTCACTTCCCTGTCCAGCAATGAGGCATCCATCACAACAGTTACAGGTATAAAAAGAAAATAAAAGCAGATGGCCTGATGGGACATCTCAGGATAAAGACCAGCACGTTCAAGAGTACATACTAATCTTAACCAGCACTATATAGACCAGTGTTGCAATGCAGTATTATAGCTTCATGTTGGATCACTACAGTATGTGAGCTGTGAGTTGTCATCATCCCAGCTGAATTAGCTATCAATAGCAAAATCAGGCCGATGAGGCCCTAAATTTGTTCTGAGGAAAGTAATGCAAAATTCAAGGCTCTTAGGTGATGCCATTAGGTTTAGTTTCTAAATATTTACTTTCAAATTATGCCCAAAACCAGGCAGAGATTATAACAAATAGTTTCAGACACCTGCAAAAAGCAGCTACTGTATTCCATTTATAGATGTATTTACATATTGTTTTTCCCAAAGTATACTGTTCTGCTATGAATATCTACAGATCTTTGAACTGGTACCAATTCCAAACTACTACAATTACCAGTTACTTCTTCTAAGATGCAGAAAAAGATATTTTGAAGTCCAGGTGGTGTTTTTGGTGACCAGCACTGCCATCTTGAACAGCTTCTGGATGAACAAACTGTATTTCATCTAAGCTGCTTTGCCATGCTCCTTTCTCTTCAGAATTTGGAAAAAGACTCTCTTTCCCCATTCGGATGAGAAACCTCCTCTTGCTCCAATACTAGGAAGCAAGAGGACTTCTTACAATAACAAAACCATGTCAGAAGGCTCTGTGAAAAGTGAAGGAATAATGGGCTTTGCAATTGAGGACTGATATGACTACAGTGTAAAAAGCTGAGAACTTATTTATGACCTATGACTTCACGCATAGCCATACCTAGTTGTGGTAGACCAGAAGGTTTCTGAAGAGAGATTTGATAGGTCCCATAGTCATGTGACCCCAACTTTTTTTTT
>VYXH01009396.1:864256-926655 GCA_013397275.1 Burhinus bistriatus | reverse complement strand
TTTTTTTTTTTTTTTGTACAGTATTTCTATCAAAATTACTCCTTATGCATAAAGGTGGGGTGAAATCAGTATGGTTTGTCTTCAGCTATAGACCTGCTATCTTCCCTGAGCTAACCTGAAAAATTCATGATGGTTGTGGGTAATTCTTTGGAATTTTGGTTAAGATACAAATATAGATACATAGATGTTGCAACATAAGCCCCTAAGGGGCTCATAGTCTCTTCAGGGTATGAAATGCATCATTCTTTCTGAAGGCAAGCAACTCCACCAATTCAAATGGGAGATCCTACAGAGGTTCATTTTCCCATTCCCTGGGAAAACGTGAATGGTTGCAGGTGAAATGAGAACTGCATGACCGCTGCTGCTAATGTGTAAGGGGAAGCCACATCAGTTGCTTCTAGAAGTGCCATGCAAACTGGTCTTGGCCACCATCTGAGACTTTGAAAGTGAAGTCCCTTACGACTTTAGATGATATCTTGTCTGTGAAGGTGACGACCTCCTCATAGACTTCATAACTGGTCATCCCAAACTGCAAGCCTTCTGGAAAATATGTGCTATACAAGTGTTTTTGCTCCCTTCTCTTTCACTCTGCCAGACTTGCTTATTTTTTATAGTTACTACTAGAAAAAACAGGATCAGGCAGATGTCAATGCTTTTGGTGCTTCTTGTCATGGCATTTGAGGTGGTGGCCAGCATTAGCTGGCCAACTGCTTGTCCTACAACTGTGCCCATAACTACTGCCTCTATCATCAAAGTCACTTTCTCCTGAAATTAGAATAAAGAAGGTCCATTGTTTTATTTAGGGAGAGGATGGCTGGCAGAAACCTTAAGTACTAGTCTGGCCTTCACACTTTCTTCACCCTCGCGGTGTCCAGCCTCAACTCCCCTGACAAAAGCAGGATCATCTATGATTATGCCACTCCTGAGAGACATTTGCCTAACCTGTTATAAGACTTGTAATGATGGTGATTTCATAAATCTTCAGATAAACTATTTCAGTGACTTGCCATCCTAACTGCTAGAAGGATCCTCTTTCTTTCTAACCAAAAATCTTTCTTGCTGTAATTTAAGTCTATTATTTCTTACCCTTGGTCTTGTCAGTGACAGGCAGCACAGAACAACTGTTTCACAACTTCATGAATATAATCCAGAATATTGTTTTTCTCACAATGGCATGATATCATTCAGTTTGCAATCCATCATATCCGCCACCTCATTTTCTGAAAAACTTCTGTCTAACCTTAAAAAAAATATATTTAAATCCATGATACACAGATGCAAATCTAACATCCTAGAGCCTGCCATGGTGTCCAATGAAAAGTTGAGTGCTAAGATGTGACATATTAGGAAAATGGATGATTGGGTGTGCTGAATCCCACTTATTTTCTGAGATTACTAAGGAGACCAGGATACATGAGAATAGCTTGTTCCAAAGACACGACTTCGGTGCCAAAAGAAGGACATGAAATACAAAAGACAATATAGTGTTATTGTATACAGACATTAGCAGCAATTCAGGTTCTTGCAGGGTAAGTATGCTAGTGCCACAAGCCAGCATAGTGGCACCAGTTTTGAATACTTGAAAACATAATGAATCATTCTTTTTCTCTTGGTTTACCGGAGAACCTTCAGTTATCAGAGATGATTTAATCTGAATCATATACAGTAGTATAACAGTAAATTATGAATGATGATTGAACTTCAGAAAATACAATAATTGATTTTAAAGCCACACATAACACAGAGCAGTGGGGAAGTTCACCCATATTTCTTCAACCTGTTACTTGCAGTCAAGGCACAGCACCTATTTGAATACATGATGTTTCAATCTTCAAGTTTAGTATAATAGACATTCCAGCCTATTGCTAGGTAAGTTGCTCTGATGGCTAATTACTCTCAACGTTAAAAATTGGTATCTCATTTCCAGACTGAATTTGGCCAGTGTTAGTGTCCATCCATTGGATCCTGTTATGCCTTTTGTCTTCTAGATTAAAGGGCTGACTGCTATCAGAAATGTCTTCTTCAGAAAGCAACTATTAAAAACTGATGTGCCGAAGCATTGAGCTTTAGTCAGGACTTGAACACTCAAAGGCATTTATGTAACTACAGCTAGCGTCAAAGCTATCAACATGTTAACATGCGCGTACGTGTGGAGTAGCAAAAGAAGTAAAACTACACTGAGAAGTCAGTTTTATTGTGCATTCTCCCAAAGAAGTGTAAAACAAGAGTACAACATAAATAATTTAGAAATTCTGAATTATTTTTTCCCATTTCTTCTCTACCCCTGTATCTGAAAGGTCATGTTATGTCTAAATCAAATTCAGAATTAATTCTCAGCAGAAAAATTGAATTACTAAATGCTGCTTGAAGAGGCAAAAAAACCTTGACAACAGTTTCTCACAGTATGTAGCAAGCGTAGAGCTCTTGTTTGTGTGAAGTATTACATTAAATGGCAATAAAAATTAAAAATTGTAAACCACATTGCATTATCTCCTCTATTCGAATTGTGAAGCTTCCCTATGGAAAAATCTAACAATCTATTCCTATTTCTTACCTTTCTGAACAGAAAAGCCAGGATGGTAAGAAGTTACACAAAAGAATAATATATGGAGAATTTCAGACATAAAATACTGTCCTGCTAAGAGCAAATAAAATTTTGTCTTAATAATTATTATATTTTCAGATGTACTTGTTTTTCTCACCTGCCTCTCTAGGCATTGTATCCTGGAAGTGCCTCAAATATCCAAGGTACTTTTAGTGTTAAAAAACCAAATCTTCTCCACCCAAACCTCTAAAACACTGGGATTTTCTACACCATTTTTCCCCAGTCAAACTGATATTACAGAGAAAGTATCATAACGAAGAGACACAAAACCATAAGAAGACGTAATAAAATATAGTGATATAATTCACAATGCATGTAAATCAGCATATTTTCACACAAGGCAATAGAGGTAGTCTGGTTTAGCCCCTTAGATGACTAAAATCTCACACAGCATTGCAGTTTAAATGGACCACAGCTTAAATGAACAAATGCTGCAGTACAGCTTTTGTAGAATACAGACAGTTGTTTCAGAAATTACATTTTGGCTTATATTAAAATTATATTTGAAAATATTAATACATGTTACAAAGCCTAATTTGTATAACAAAACCCATTCGCCTACTCTGTCATCAACAGCCCTATACATATCTCAGCAGATAAGCAAACTGATCTTGAAGTTTTATACACTATGGCACAGTCAAGATCTAACACAAGCAAATCCAGCTGTAAAAAGAACAAGGCACAGCTTGGTCAGTGGTCAACAATATTTAATTTACTTATTTTTCCTCACCACTGCCTATCTATGATAGCTTGAAAATGGCCAAGGACCATCCATAGCTATATCAGGCAAAGGTGAACTTCATTATTCTTGACTTACAAATTTTTTTCTTATAATAAATAATACAATAATTTTTGTAACTGTAACAAAAATATATTCCAAAACACTCCACAGTTATGTTTCAAGTTTGTCTCCCGATCTTTCTCTGAGACAAAAAGATGTCAGATTTTCCTTCTCTTGGTCATATATTGCCACATTCATTTCACATGCCACTTACGTTCTATTACTTCAGTCCTTTTGCTCTTTCACTGCCATCCCCACTACTGATGGAGTCTTGCATCCCTATATTTTTCCTGCAGAAAGTCTGCGATCAACACTTAATTTTTACAGTCTATGTATCTGCCAAGGTGAGTGATGTAAGTAATCCATTTTCCAACAGACAAATCACACTACTAAGATACATAGTTAGGTTGCACTTGACGAAAACAGACCACTTAATATACTAACTTCTCCAAGGTAACAATACATACTTTCTTAAAACTGTAAATAAAATGATAAGCCCTAAAAGCTGAGTTTGGACCTTTGCCTATTAATGCTTTCGCATAGCTTGCTGGTGAAGATGGTCAACCAAAGCAAAACTTCTGTCATGATCTATTAATAGAGAATAAGGATTAATGAAGGATTATGTCATAATGAGTCTGCCTGCAGAGTTGCTTCAGTTCTTGTTCTTTACTGCCAAAATACAGTTCTCATTTCCAACAAACAAAGTCTATCTGAGAGAAAGCACAGAGCCCCTTTAGAACTGGAAAGTCCTGTGCATAATAATGAATGACTAACTCTTCTTTTGCCAAAGCGCTTCAGCACTTCCAATGTCATAGGTCAAAGCAGTGATTCAGAGGGGGCCTGATCCTTATCTAAGCTTTCGCAACAAAATTAGAATGCGCTGTAGCCTTATTAAAGGAAATGTTTGTTCCACCATCAATGAAATGAAAAGAAAGTGGTTCAATGCAGTTTTGCAAATTACAGCAATAAACTGCTCAAGTTAACTGCTTTATTACAAATATTTAATTATTCTGTATGTTAAAGATCCTGCATTTGTAAAGATGAAATTAACAGTATACTCGATAACCTATTTGGATTTGCGTGTGTCTGAGAGGGTATTTTATCAAATAGATTGACATTAGTAGCCTTCATGTTGAAAATGTAAAAAAAAATTAATTTACACATTTGCAGAAACTACTTCAGCTCCAGGAACATGAACACTAACAACAAAATAGGATTTTTAATAAATAAATTATTTAAATATTTCTTAATATTTAGACACAAAGCTCCCTACATATTCCCAATAGATACTGCACGAACAGAATTTATATACATAATAAAGTTGGTCATACTACACACAGCTATTAGAGTAATTATCTGTGTGATAAGTAATTTTTCTCTATTAAAGTTTTAGCTGCTAAACTCCTAACGGTTGAACTTAACTATGCTGAACAAAATCTGTCAACACAATCTATTTTTCTTTAAAAGGCTCTTTTTTAATATACAATAGTGATTTAAATAATTAATTAGAAGACAGGTAACACTAAGAAAAAATGAGACCATTAGATTAGTCACTGAAAAGAGAAAGGCCAAATTCAAATTTGATTTGTGTTTATTAGACTAGCAAAACAATAAAAAAATGTAAATAAAGTTATACCTGATCTAAGTTAAATTTCAAATAGAATGTGACCAGAGAGTATATTAGGATTGAAAAGCAGAATACTAATCTTTAAAATTAGAAAATTGATCAACTGGGATATGCATCAGAGAGATTCATCAAAGCCTTGCAACAGCCTATCTCCATTTACTGTTTAGATACAGCTAATCTACATCATTAAATTGACCATTCAGTAACTGAAAATCTGCCATGTAGGTCCCGACTTTTCATAGAGGCTTTTAAATATGTATTCGGTAACTACAAAGTACTGAATATATTTTCAGTCTTTTTATACTAAGATTTACAACTAATGACCTTAAGCAATGTCATGCATGTAAAACAAAATTATGAGACCACCCTGGTTTGAGCAGAATTAAGGTATAGAATCATACTTAATTCTCATTCAAATTTAGTAGGATAGAACAAAAAAAAATCCATAGTAATATAGCTAAACCTATTTCATAGTTTTACTTTGTAAAACATGCCTCTTCACTTGTATTTTGCTATTACAGGCTCAATATAAGTAGACAATTATCTAAGCTTAATGCCAAGAATGATAATACATTGAGCACATGCAAAATCCTTGTGCAACATCAACTACAGCCCGCAGGGATAAAACATTTATCAGTTGCTCCTTAGGGCACTAGTGGTTTGAAAATTCGGCTGCCCATGCCGACATTTAGTGAAATCATAGTTTCAGCTTCATTCAGAACCCAACACAGTAAAGCCTGATACCAGGATGACTCTGTTGGCAATCTGCCTCCCCGTACCCACACACACTGCGGGCTACTTTCTGTCCCACTACTTTCCATGAAAGAAGTCCTTTTACTTAACTGTAGTAGTTGGCACAGTGCCCCTTTCACGGACCAAACTAACCGTCATCTTGGATGTAACAAATTAGTACATTCTCAGAATAATAATAAGTATGGACATGAAAACACTATTGTTTTTACTTGGAAATGAAGTAACTACATTTTAGCTGGGTGACTTTTTCAGTTCAGCACCACAGGCAAAAATAAATCTTATAAAAAGAATGGACAATTACAGGAGAGATGAGACACAGGCTTTTGCTGTGGGTTCAGAAGTAAAAGAGCTGCTTCTCATACTGCCCAAGGAATATACTGTAAAATAAAATTCTGAATATCAAACAATTGGTTCCTTTGAGTAAGAACTGCTGTAGGATTTTGCTACTTGATTTACAGCTGATAGAGATTTTTTTGCCTGCAAAGTACAGAAATGCCTAGGTAAGCTCTATTAATATTATAATGAAATATTTTACGAAATACATTGAAAACATTAAATATAGAGTAATGCAAGAACTAGACTCAAGGTAAGCATGGAATTATGATTATGTAATTTCCAACTGTAAAACACAAAGTTAATGTGAAATCTATCTTTAACTACAAATAAATATTTCTAAAGCATTGCATACTTGCCATAGTATCTGGGCACCGTGATTATAAAAAAAAAAAAAAAATTTTTTTCCTCAAGCTGTGCACATTTAATTGCACATCAGATCTTTTAAAAAGTATCACAGAACATGTTTTATAATGCCATTTTAAACTGCTGATAAAAGTAAATTCATGTCATTGTTCTTGGCACCCTAGCACAGACCTCCTAGGCCAAGTTCTCTGAAAAGTACAGATAATTAAAACTTTCCTGTATCATAGTCCAATACAGTAACAGCTTTCTTGCCAAACTATGATATGGAACATTAACAGGGATTTGAATAACAAGTGCAGCCTTTACTGTGTAACTTCTTAGCAGCAGATAAGACTAAATTAGTGTGAAGTGCTGACAAGTATGAAAGATTAAAACAAATATTGCTTGTAAATATGCTAAATATATTTCCATTTTATGCCACGTTCAGTTTGTGAAGCAAGAAATCCAATATATATCACATATATTTAAAAAATATGGAGTTTGAGACAGTTTAAATAATTTAAGGTATTTTATGTAAAAATGTAACAATTTTACTAAACTTTCTGGTTCAAATGAGTCCAAGAATATCTCATTATAAATGGAGACAGTCCTGAAAAAGCAATCAAGCATGACTAAAAAGATCACTCTTTTACACAAAAAAATAGCCTTCTTATTTTACCCTTTGTTGGAAAGACATTTGGCCAGCCACAGGGGAAATACATAATCTACTTTTATATTCAAATAATATATTTCAAAATTCTATGCATACAAGGACCTTAAAACAATTCTGGGTGGAATATATAAGACATGGGTTTATGCGATCCTAATAACTGAATTGCTGACATGGGCTGACAATTACTTGAGGGGGGTTTATTTGTTTGTTTCTGTTACTCTAAAGCATGTGTACAAGTATTTTGTCTATTAGTTATTTCTAATGTGACTTTGAAGCAAAATACCAATGGAAAGACATTGCAATAAAATATGTAGGGAGATCCTGGCTAGAAAAATAGAAGTACTACGTATAAAAAATATGCACGTTTTCATGGGGATGTTGATTATTACAGCTACCTTAATTCTGAAGCTTAATTATGATCAAGAAGCATTCCACCACAAATGTCACATACAAAAAGTACATCCTTTTATTTAAAATATACAAACCTCACTGTCAGCATATCCTTTTATTTTTCATGTTCATATAAGGTATTCAAATAACGGGTATTGATGGTGATTTGCTTTCAGAATCCGAAGGACTAATGAAACAATATCTTAATTTTTAAGGACACCAATATGTCAGTGGTTCTGGAGGAAAATTGCTTTTCAAGGCAATACTGCCAGGGTGAGAGTCAGGGAGGAGAGATGCAGTTGATGTTTTTCACTTTACTTTAAACAAGACAACTGTTAATTCAGTCTCTCAATACACAGGATTATGAAGATCAGAGTACTATACACCTCAGAAGAGGAAAAGCTTAGAGCAATTATAGTTTCCTTCTAAGTACTGCAGCACTCACTGTTGGTTTTCAACAAATAAGCAGTTTACAGACATCTTTTTTGCTTCATAACTGTGTGAGGTTCCTGCTCCTAAAACTCACAAATAAAAAAAAAGGAACAGGGAATTCAATTAATATAACATCACTATTTTCAGCCCTGAATTTTATCACTCATGAAGACCTAAAGTTCTCTTGTATTAGCTGGACGTGTCCCCCACTTATGCCTTTGCTGAGAAATAGTGAAATTACAATATCAGGGCAAAGGACTGAGGACTGAAATGTCAGTGTGACTTGCACATTCAGAGCTTCCTCTGGGCCCTTTCAGCTTATACAGCAGAGCAGGATGAATATTTGTGCTAACCACACATTTCAGTACAAAGAACGCAATTCAGAGAAAAAATAATCTCATACCATTTATGGCGACTGTGCACTTTACAAAATACAATCATAAATGCTTTATTCATTCATAGGGAAGAGCCTCTGTCACTGTTGTGCAAGCGACCTGCCCCTCACTGGGTTTGATGAGCCTGATCCAAAGCCCAACGAGAGCAAGGAAGGAACTTGCATCAACTTCAGCTCTTGGGCTCTAGTCTCCTTCACAAATGTTTCACATTTAAAAACTAAGAACTGCGTGACCAAGTTGGAACGCATGCTGTAGAGCTGTATGTAAAAGCTCTTACTAAGGTTTAAACACCTGAACTAAAGTTGCATATGACAGCACTGTCTGGATTTACAGGTCAGCATGAAGATTAAGTTGATTGAAAGTTAATCTTAGACAGTTTGCAATTAAGTAGTACTTTTAGAATAGCAGCTACTGGTTTAGGAAGACAACAGCTTGATATGGATCATACTTATACATACAAAGTGCCATATTTATTGTTTATTCTTTCTCTTTTCATGTATCTGACAAGCACTAAAAATTTTTCACAAACACTCCTGAAAAAGCAAACTGATATAGCTGTACATCCACAGCAGTTAATAGCACAGGCAGCTAATTAATTATGTACTTATGTGTGCAACTAACTATTCATGCAAATTATACAAGCAGTTGAGCACATAGTTGGTGCACACAAATACTTAATTGCCCAATGTGCTAGAAGTCTTACTCAAAGTAAAAAATGTCATATCTAACAATTTCTTTGAGCTTATATATCATCAGGATCTATAGATCTGATTACACCTCTCACATGTGAATGACATGCCTGTAAGCTATATGCATGACAACCTTTTACATTATTCTAGATAAACGATACTGAAGAAACTAATTTTTATACAAATAGAGCAAAACTGATTTTTATTATAATCAAAGGAAAACTGTTCTGACATTTTATGTCTTAAGTACCACATGAAGACTTAAGATGCATAAAAGGCAAAAAGATGTGAGGGACAAGAAAATTAAAATCTATTTCTTCCATTCTGTACCACTGTGGTTCTTTCTCCTTGCTGCTATTTCACTCATACGTTAGAAGTGCAATAAAATGGTGCTGTATGAAACCCCGCATAAATTTCCTCTGATTATGCCATCAACTTTTCAAAGGGTTAACGGGAAAAACTGCTCGTTGTGCCCCCTCCTGGCTGCAGCCCCACTGCAGCTTCTAACCAAGGACAAGGGCAGCGCAAAACATCGCCTGCCCTCTCTTTGTTGAGCATCGCTGTTTTAAATGCACTCACAATAACATGAAACCAAATTATTTTCAGACCAAATATTAGGATCTTCAAGGTTTCAAAAGGAATGTATTAAAATAAAGATAACTGGAACTTCACATTGAAAGATCTACAAAAGTTTGAAAAATTTAAAAGGACACTGTTTTCTCTTGAATCGTATTACTAGTCGGATTCAATGTCAGATACATTGTTAAGTCTGTCCTAACTCTACCTCATACCTACAAAAGAAAAGAAAAAAGCTTCCTTTATTATTAATAAAACCAGGGTTTGGAAGCATGATCTAAGGTGGACATCTAAGCATCCCTAGATGGTAGTGTAATTCTAATATCGTATATAATTTGGGGGGTAATGGCTTAAGGCCAATTAGAATTATATTGTATTTTTTTGTAATGATTGTAGGCTTGATATTTGAGATGTGATAGTTGCATATGAATATGTCAACTTGACATGCATAGCTTGTATTTCAATCTTTATCTTTTAAATAAATGAGGTAAATCTAAATCAAAGACAGAATATTTTATGACCGCTTTGAGCATGAATATCTTATCTCTTATCATATAGATAATACGAACTTGAAAGTTCACCAGAAAGTCAGAAACAAGGTAAGTATTCCCTTACTACCAGGAAGTGAATACCCAGTTATCCAGAATCCAAGAAAGAAGAAAGCTGCAGGATTCAGGAAAAGAAGAGAGTGTAAAGTAAAATCACAAGAAGCTATGAAAAGGAAGGAGAGCTGTGTACATCTTGATATGGAATTTAGGAACTAATATCTTACTTTTTCCGTGACATTCACAAACGAAGACTTAATTCAACCTATGTTATCTAAAGGACCCGAGTTCAACCTAGTATGTTTGATCCAAATGATTTAATTTGCAATTCTAATTTTATTCTGAGAGTTTTCCTAGTACTAAAGTCTAGATCAAAAGGTAGGGCAACTTGCTAACTGCTTTTAGTAATAAGGAGTATGCGTATACCTTCAAATTTGACATCAGATGTAATTGGTACAATGTCCGAGCACCTTACCTGCATGGGTAGGCATTAGAAAATGTTTAATTTTGAACCTTCCTGATGACCAAAATTTGTCTTCTCCTCACCCCAGGAAGTACCAGGGAAACAAGTACTAGCCCTCCACTAAGAGTAGGAGGAAAAAACCCCAATCTTTCCATACCAAAAGAGAGTGCCTCAGTTCTGGCTACCCAGAAGCGTAAAGTATCCAGAACTGCAGCCTTATAAAACAAAGTATCAATAAATACTCCTTATAAAAAAAACCACCTAAAGGTGCCTGACTAATGCATCCATGGCAAAAATATAATTTCTGTAATGTTATACTTGGCACATTGAAAGACGGCCACTGTCTCACAGGTCTTGATCACTCATGATTAACAGGATCCAGATACACAACTCGGCTAAGCCAGATCCACTTTTTTTTTTTTTTTTCACCAGCATGACAAGAAATGAGGCTGAAGAGGATACAGTTACTTTTCTTCAGGATAAAGCATTTTAAGTTTTATGAATCACGATATGTTTTATGATAAAACATTTTTTTTGCCAAATTGAACTGAAAAACTCCTTCTTCCAGTGACCTCACATCTCAACATTTTTTCATATTTTCATGTTAATCTAGGCAAGGAACAGCAATGAATATATCCTTTTGACAGAAACACTGTCACACCTGCTAAGTCTTGTGGACTCTACACTCATTGATTTCTCCCCATTTAACACTCCATATTACAGATGGAGGTCTGCATTTTGTGATGGAGTGAGTTAAGGATCCTCTCCTGCTTCAACATTCCAGGTGCTAGAGTTGATCCTACTAACCATCAGTCTGGTATATTGGATGCCTGAGCAAGCAAAAAGCTCTGGTGCTGTGTAGCAGCAGAGGGATATCAGCTTCCCAGTGGAAACCTTTTCTCCAAGAAGCCATCTGAGAGTGTCACTCCCCGGATTTACCTACACACCACAGCTGTACATGGCAAGGAGATCCATCAAACACAGTACGTGGAACCATGCATGTCCATTACATGATAGGTGATACCCTTGTCAGATAGCCAAACACCCAGATGTGACCCGTTGCATGATTCACATGTGAACTCCCATCTACTAAGACAGGAAAAGGTTGAGATATTTACTGCAAAGTTTAGCTCCAAGAACTTTATTTCCATTCTAGATAAAAATACGCATCAGGAAACTGAAGATAGATATTAGAGATAACCTCCAGAAAAAGTATTAAATAATAATGAAATTAAGTGATAAGGTTAAAGCAAATGAAATACATGACGTATGGAAATGCACACTTCACATATACAAACTTAGCATCACTTTCCCCTGATACAAAGCTATGTGTTTTTTATTACAGCAGCCTTACCTGGGCAATTCTTGGCTAATCTGATATCAGTGGGTTTTTTTCCTTATTATTATTAGTTTTCTTTTAATATCAGTCATGCTGGACAGAACTGAAATAAAGATCACTCGCATACACCTCTAACCTTGCCCACTGTGTCTTTACAGGCAGGTCCTTGCCTCCATGCCCGGTTCCGCCAGACTCAGGGATTTTGATTTACAAGTAACTTTGCCCAGTCCTCAGGAAATCCTTTCTGTCACCTTGAAGGTGTCACTGAATGCTGCGTGCTCCTCCCTGCCACCTCACAGCCTCTGTGTGAGCTGCAGGCTTCTATTTCTACAATGACCATCTTTGCTGTCCCCTCCTGCAAACTTTGGTATCTCCTACTCCTTGAGCAGGCCCTGTAGCTCACCAGAGAGAGTACTGCCCGCCATCCCTTCTAGGAGACTCGCCTCACCCCATCCTCTGAAGGCATATTACAAAATTACAAAGAGAGACAAAAGTTTCAACACTCATTGTGACCTTCATACTTCATTCAACAGAAAAAGCAATCTACTACAGGAAAAAACCCAGCTACTAAATGTTTTAATTTCATATTTTTTTCAACATACTTGGATTTTCCACATTAAGAAAATTTTCTTTTTTTAAACAGTACAGCTACATTTAATTCTGAAAACGCATTAAATATCCCAGCTGATATACAACTTTTGTTGTAACCAGTAAATGGAAAATAACTTACTTGCTCTGCTGTATTCCAAACCGTAACACCAATTGATTGAGGTATGGGGGAAAAGAATGAAATTGTAAAAAACACACGCAAAAATACACAAGTACTATTTTTTCCATCAGTCTATCAGTTGAGGTTGGAATTCTAAACTGAAACCACACACTTCCCCATTGGAAAGCTGTCCCCCCAAATATTTCACTGAAAGTTTGGCATTAAAATGCAGTTAAAACCAATAGAGCTTATGGGGGCAGGTGATGACCCGTGTTCAAAGAGTCTTAGTTTTAAAAAATGAAAGAGTTTCAGAAAGAGCAAATAGCATCACTTTATCTTCATTTAACTGCTAATAGTACAGCGTTCATTCCCAACAGAAGGCTGAGGAAATTGAAGCCTGGATTCACTGATTCACCAAACTGTGCTCATCGCAGGCCTTTGTGGAAAGAGCTGTTTTTGTGGTCCCTGTTTGCAGTTCTCATTTCTGGCAATGGCTGAGAGCAGTTTGGTTCCTTCCCTCCCTGGTACCCCACAGTTCACAGCAGCCTCATGATGACTCCTTATCTGTGGTCCTAACACAAAATCCACCAAGTGCAACTCAAATGTTGCTGTTTATTTTAGTGGGTACTTGAACAAATCTCACATCTGTAGCAGCAAAGCATCAGCACAATCTTTTCCTCTGGTTAATTTTCTATATGAAATAATGCAAAGAGGTTGAAAATAATGCCACTGCCACCAACTTTATGTTGTCTGCTAATTCCCCTCTCAAATTTCAGAAAATCACCCTCCAGCCCCAAGCATTGCATAGGGTTACAGAAGGTCTAAGCATCTGCATATCATCTTGCATGTCCCTCCAAGTAAAATCAATCTGCAATTGGATTTGCCTTTTTTATTTTATAGTAGGTTGTTTAGACATTTGCAGCATTCTGCCTGATTTATAAATACAAAGCTGAAACTCCCACAAAAATGGTGTCTGCTCATATGTACTGAGACAATGTTTGATGTATTTCCACTGCAGAGCAGAAAAGAATTGATTTTCAAAAACCTTATTTGTGCTGATGAGTGGTCAATGAGACTTCAGGCCAATGCAGACACATTTGCAAAACATACTTGCAAAAGGAAATGCTTTTGGTTATCACTGCTCTGGTTTTCTTAAGAAAAGTCTGTGGGCAGATAGTCTCCAGTGTTAATACATTATCAGCTTTTGATGGACAGTGCTGAAAAAACGATATGTAGAGACTAATTTTTTTTTTTTTTCCCCTAGGGTAAACAGTCACACACACACACACACAGAGTGGCTTAACTGTCTACTCCTCCACTAGGTGGATATGGAGCCACATTTCCAATATAAACCTAAGAAAATGTTAGTAGCACTTTTCTAGGCTAGTAATTGCAGGTAATACTGCAACAAATTGACCTGAAGTATGAATATTTTTCTTTAAAAAAACCCAAACTCACTTTGTGCTGTCTGTGCTGACTCATCCAGTTGACTTGGCATATTCTCCATATCAGCTGCATACCTTTTTAAAAATAAACAAAACAAAAATTAATAGATGGTCTTCTAGTCAGTGACTGGTTATGTACACTGCCTCCTAGCAATAACAACGTATACTTGTTTCATGTCTTTCATAGAAGGATCTCAAAGCAACAGATTACAATTACACCTTCCTAAGAAGCAGAGAAATTGGAGCAGCAGATGCTCAGCAACCTTGAGAAAAAAAATCTCTTTGCAGGTTACTTACAGAAAGCAGGGATAAAAACATAAGGTTTGACCCTCTCTTTCCTTTTCTAACACTATAGCTACAGAGCCTTCTGATGAAGGAAGATGGAATATTCACATTTCTCACAAATTTAGGATTTCTTCAGATATTAGTGTTAGTTGGGAAAAATCTCATTTCTTAACCCTTACATTATGGATAATTAATTCTTCTTTTCGTCCTCCCTAATTTTCCATCAGTACCACCCATTTAGTAACAGATAATTCTGTGCCTTTCTTCTTTTGACTACCATTCCTACAATGCTGAAGAGAATGAGTGAGGGGAGGAGTAAAGTAGAAAGAGTGGGGAATGAAAAGGGAGGGTTTGTATGGGGGGAGAAAGAGATGAAGAACAAGCAGAGGTCAAAGCAAAGAAGACAGAAAACAGGAGAAAAATAAAAGAATAAGAAAGCAAGAGAAGCAGAGAAGAGGCTTACATACTTCTGGGAGACTTCGAAAAGTTCTGGAGAGGTGACTTGCATGTCCCTTAATCTTTCTGTTTATACATCGCACCACCTATCCTTCACACCACCTATCTCCAGCAGGCTGAAGGAGCTTTAGGATGGCAGTATTTTGCCTCAGGGACTTTTATTTATATCCCTATGTCTAGACAGGACAACAAAACCACTGTACAGGATCTAGCACAGCTGGGCTCCAGTCATAATTTCAGATCTCTGGATACAGTACAAACAAATATATAATTTGTTTGGATACAAATATTTGTTTATGTTCCCATATTATTACAACCATCTAATGAAATTATGAGCACAGCAGTACAGGGCAGCTCTATTGCAGGAGGAGTCTGAGCTCTCTGGGTGAAACAGGACCAGCAACATTTGTAAGAGAGCAGTGGCCAAGAGCTCTGCTCATATTCAACTCCTCCGTGGAGTCTTTCAGTCCCAGATACAGCCTGGGCCACTCTTCTCTGGTAGAAGTTACTGGGGACACCCTCCAAAGATTACAATTTTTTTTTTTTTTAGATCAAATGACGTAAAGATCCAAGTCTCCTCATGCCCAAGGAAAAAAATTATCTTGCTGACACAAACTACTAATAAATTAGAGGAAAAAAGGGATGGATTTGTGCTCAGACAAGAAATGAGGGCTAAAACATTTCTTTTCTATTCTTGGGTTTGTCACTCCCTGACTGAAGCATTAGGGAAAATATTTCAAAAGCGTCATACAATCTTCAGCCTTATTTATGCAAATTGACAAAAATCCCATCCAGTCAACAGCTCTACATCAGTTTATTCTAATTAAAAATCTAATCTTTAGTGCCTGATTTGACGGCTGTTGGCCATCTCGTGAAGTTGAACACCTCTGAAAATCAGGCAATGAATATCTTATATCAGGCTTGCAAGATCAATGGACATTAAAAAAAAATCTGCTTTGTTATTCAACTCTGATAAAGTGGAGATAACACCACATGGTATGAATCAAGGATGGTATGTTCGTGGAATAACAACATGTAGTACTGATGCCTTCATTCCTGACAGCTTGGGCTATGTGTGTCTTTGCTCTGATCCAGTACAGCTGTTGTTCTGCTAGCTTTATCCTTTAGAGATTTGTCTGAAAAAAAAAAAAAAATCCCTGTGGACAGAGGATATTTCTATAATACTGCATTGATCATTCTGTGCTGGTTTTAAAGTGTCATATACAATTAGGGGTTTTGGAACTCTTCTTCAAAGGGTTTCAGAAATGTGCGTTACTGACATACATTTTTGTTTTGTATGTGTTGTGCACCACTCTCATTGACCCATTTGTAAAAGAGTGCCACATATGTTGAAGGTTATTTAGCATGGAACTTGGCATGCCCAAAATCAAAGTCCCAAGCCTCTGAAGAACAGTGCTAGGCTCCCAGGTGGAGATGTTCACACCTTCCATGGATTAGCATGGAAGCAGTGTGGAACTCATACTGATCAGTAACCTCTATGTGCATATAATTCTGTTTTAAAGTGGAAATTTAAAAGCCCTCACATTTAGATGGACCCCTGCTTCTGTTCAAAGTTCAGAACTTAATGTTTTGGAGGTCCTGCAGATCTATATACATATATATTAAAAAGTTTATATAACTAAACTGAAGAGGTAAGGTGACCCTACCATACCTCTTTTCAATTTTCCAGAACACTCTATCCAGCTTCACAGTTCCAGCCTCAAGTTTTGACTTAACAACAAACTCCTTTATAGCTGTTAAGTTTTGTGTTGTTCAGCATAGGGTATTTCTTGTCAGCAAAAACCAGTCTATCCTTGAACTACCAAGGAAATTTACATCATGTAGCATGATCCCAGGCCATTTCTCTTGTGACCCTTGAACCGTTCAACCTTTTGATTCAACACCTTTGATCAAATAGCTGTTTTCTCTGTTCAGTCTTTCCAGCTGCTAGGAACCAGCAGCAAGAAGACAATCTCCTTGCCCTCTGTGGTCAGGAGGAATAAATACAGGTTTAAAAATCCTGGTCAGTCTGCCTTGCTTCAGCACATGAGTTACCATTGGCTGGACAACCCTCTATCTGCAAAACTCAGCAAACACATAATTAAGTCTTTGCATATCTGAGCTTCTAACGTCTCATTCAAAGTATACTGTAAACCAAATAACAAAACCACAAAATAAATACAATGGAACTACAGGACTGTCTAACTATTTTTTTTCATTTCCAAAACTCTTCTGAGTCTAAATCTATGCTTGAATAATCAAAAGACTTACTTTTAAAAGCAAGTCAACAAATAGCTTTCTTTTACTGTTTCAAATACAGTTATCTGTAAAAAAAATAAATAAAATCACAGCACTTAAAAAATAAAAGTCGTACTTGTGGGTTTTTTTTTTTTCTTGGAAAAGGGGAATTAAACTATTAAAGGACACCTTGTTAAGTAATTATACAGCAACATCACTGTGCAATTAAATAGCCATCAGTCCCTGCAGCTGAGAAATTTCAGGTAATTATTCAAAGATAATTTAATAGGAGAATTACTGTATTCAAGAAAGCATTAGCTAGTAATCTACCTCAATTAAAGCAGCCAATTAATTTCAGCACCTTGATAATAGTTGCCTTTTGCAAAACTATCCTCCCCTACACATGCACACAAATCCTATATTTCAAAATAATAATATAAAATGTGAATTTGGTGCATTCTTGCTTCCATAAGTAACAGTTCACTCCCAGAGAATTTAGGATGCTTTTATTGTACATTATGTTATCAATATGTATTACAGTTACGTTTTAGCATTCAACTTCAGTTTTACCATGGGTACTTATTTACCCATATGTTTTCAAGATGAGTTAGAACAATGAGGGGTATGGATGAAATCTGTATAAAAGAAATAAATATTTGTCTGTTCATACCAAAACAGAACACAAAAAGCTGCATTATAACTGAAAAAGTGTCTCATTGTGATGATACGTCTTCAGGGAATTATGGGACTCACAGTGTATTGCTTGGTTGTGCTACTGTACGTACACTGGAGACAGAAGTCATTAATCACACACAGTTGCAAACGGCATTCATTGTAACAGATTTTGTGCAGAAACAAAAAACTGCATATGCCACACAGCAGTTAGTTACACAGCAAAATATTTCCTCAAGGTCAGTACACACTGGAAGTTCTTTGCTGCAATGGTGACTATCAACAACTTTTAGATCTTGCAACTTCGTACTTATGAGTTTGGGCTCCCTTCAACTGATATATCAACAAAAATACTGGACACAAGGAGGACAATTTTCAGAAAGGCACACAATGCAATTTGGCATCCAGCACTTATACACATTCAGTGGTTGCTAAGGTCCTAGACTCCTCACACTTCTTCAAAAATCAAAATGTGTAACAAATAAGAAATAGTTCCCTTTAAAAAGACATCCTGTCATGCAGATGTTCACTGGTTTAATTACCATTTTCTGCCTCAACAAGAGCTGTATTATGTTTTCTTTCACTTCCTATTTAATTTGTCTTTAAATAGAAAATAAATGATGGTTGTAAATAGAAGAACATCTATGTGATTCAGATTTTCATATCCTCATATATACTGGGGGTTCTCTTCCCTCCCCCTTAGACCACAGCAGTGTGTTGATGGTAGAGTGAATAAGCGTCCATTTATCTCAGCTTTGAAAATATGCATAAACAAACACCAAACCCAATCTCGGCAAGACTGAATCCTGATTCATTTAAGAAAAATACAGAACTGCATAGATGTTCAGTAAATTTATCCACTCTCTTTCATAGGATGAAATAAAACATAGATGTAAAAACCTCCAACCTCCAGATCTGGAACGATGCTAATATCTCTGAGCTATTGATAGCTAACAGAAATCTGTGATAAACATATACAGTAGCGCTCTTGTTGAAATCAGTCCACATTGTGATTTCAGCTGTTACTTGTTAAATAGCTGAAAGTCACATAAAGTCCTTTAGACTGGGGCCCCTGCCCCGAGTCTTTGTTTTGTTTCAGTTTTTATGTCAACAGGTTTCCGATGTTTCCCTTACGGACTCACCAGTGGTGAATAAGTTTCCATTTAATTCAAGAGTACTCAGTGTTACCTGATTCATTAGCACTGTCCCAGAATCTGGAGAGATATTCAAGATTTCCTTGCCGTTTGTGCAACTATTCTTAGCTCATCATAAATCCCAATATTTTTCTACAAAATAATCATTACAAAAAAAATTAACTGAGCTATTTCAAACGGTACCAAAATTTCTTCAAACTTGTGATAGATTCAAATGTGTCTAATAAATCCCTACACATTTACTTGTAATAATCAGATTTCAGCTTTTTATTATCTCTGAATATCCTTTTTGTTTAAGGCAATAAAGAAAAAAAAAAGCCACAAACAGATCCATTATGTATCTCTATCTCAAAATCTGTGTATCACTCTCCACACCAATATTCAACAACGTACTTCAGCACGTATCTGTCTTAAATCACATTGATTAAAATGGGATTAATCATATACCCAAAGCCAGACTCACACTTAAGTATCTTGCCTTATAAGAAAACAAAGATAGGTATTTCACTGACCAGTGGTTTTCTCACCTCCTCATCTAGCCACAGATAGAAGAGCATGTATTAGACGGCATTGGTGCAGGCTCTTAAGCCTTTGCAGGTGGTTGTGATCCCTGTGATGAAAAAAAAATCTAATTTTTCTTCACTGTTGTGAAGAGGGATGAGAAAGAATATAGCACCACTGAGATTAGGCAAGAGCTCTAAAAGGCTCCCAATGCAGTCTGTAGTAGTGATGAGCTGAACAGAAGGTATTTGGGGACTCCTGCTCCCCTTTTCCTCTTTCTGATTCAACATACAATGATATTTCATACCAAGCCGAACAAATAAACACAAACCCTACTACATATTGATAGGATTAGAATCAGAATTTATCAGGAAGCTACATTGTAAATTATACAACCAGAATAAGTAATTGGCAATATTTACCATTGAGAGTTACAATTCTCTTGGCATCCAGAGTCAAATTATATGTGTATTAATCCCCCAATCACAAATTTACTCCCTGAACAATATAATCCAAGTGATTAGAGAAAGTAGAGATTCATCCAAAATAACCACAAGATACCTAAAGTATTTAATTCGCTCCATCACAGTGCCACTTGCTGTTCTAATTATCATTTCATCTGGAGTTACCTGTAATTTTCTTTTAGTGGCAAAAAAATTGTACATTTTGTTTTCTTAACATTTAGTAGGAGTCTGCTATTAATCAGTCATTTTTCAACATTTAGAAAATTGTTCTAGGAATTGAGTACATATTTTATTAATGGACCATCCATAGCAGCATTATCTGCATAAAACAGTCAGTAATTGATTAATAAAATATTAAATCATTTTACAGTTAATAGGGGCCCCCTGAGAAGCTTCATCATCATCAGTCAACAGGCCAAATTCACAGACTCAATTAAGCACTCTGATAAACTGGGATCACTAAGATTCTTCTTTAGGACTGTATATTATTTTACTACCCGTTTTGCATAAAGAAAGAGAGAAAGATCAGCTGAACCATATGTACACACTGAGGTTTGTGACTGTTAGTATTAAGTAAATTTGGTTTAGCTAGGATTTAATACCTGGCATACCTTTTCTGCAAGTACTTATAGAAGGCAAGCAAAATGACGCGTTCACCTTAGTATGACTGAAAGCAAAGGTGAGAATTTCAATCAAATTAAGAAAAACAATAATACCAAGCATCACTCTGGTTTTCAAGTAGAAAACAACTCTTCTCTGAGCTACAAGCTCATAGGTTAAGACGCACCATCTAAAACATCTCACATTTGCCCAAACACCCCAGCAGGAAACTGTCTCCTTTCTTCAAATTGGCAGTTGGAGAGACTGGCAAAGATATGTGGGTCTGATCCCCATTCTCTGTTGTGAGTCAGGTAAAAGGTTCATCTAACTTTGTATCCTCTCTGAGGGTAACCATAAGGCTCAAGTGTCCTGTATAAAAACAGGACAGACCTGCAGTGTTATTTCCCCCCAAAACCTTTCAGCAATTCTCCCACTTGAGATCTCCCCACCCTCTAACAGAAAGGCATGTTCCCCACACCAGTATCTAGGAATATGAAAAAAAAAAAAAAAAAAAAGGCAGAGTATAAAGGCAACATCAAAATAGCAAAAAGCAATTGTTCAGTGAGTACAATGTAGGAGGCTGCGTACAAGCATAGCAAACTGAAAATTACTTGCAGAAATTATCCACAGAATTGTTTCAATAGATTTAAGAAACTCATAGGCTGCTTGCAACTGGAGGCACATACAAAAAAGCGATATTTAATAAGTGAACTACTATAAACACTATCATCTTTACTGAAAAAGTTTAAATTATCTCTCAAACATTTTCCATACTATGATTTGAAGAGCTAAGTATGTTTATGATTAGAAAACAGTCTTCTCTAATATCTAAATGAGGAAAACTACATAACCAAAAGAATAATGGTCCATACAGACAAGTACTGTCTTTAAACTATAAGTTTTCATGGCAGCAGTCATCTAGATGTGATCATGAAACCTTTTGGCCTAACTGCCTTGTGTCCCCCCTCTAAAAAACAAACAAACAAACAAACAAACAACAAATTTCTAAACTTTTTTGCAGAAAATAAGATTGTTACAAGACTTTTAAAGGTGAGGAGAGAAGCACTATTTTAGGTAAAATGTGGTTAGCTACAGAGACTTTAACAATTGCAAATAGGGAAAAGAAGTTCAGTTTAAATTTCTCACTGAAGCAGGGTGATGCAGGTAGCCCACCATCACTAAGGCTGTGACCAGGAGATAGTTCTGTACTAACTCCGTAAAAGGTAGTGCCATCTAATTCAGTACCAAAACCTAAATTCTACAGAGGGAAAGTATACATTTTTAAATATCTTACCTGAATACCGATTCGTCTCAGAACGATGGGGGGATTTTATTGCAATAGCAGTTGTGAATCTAAGCACTGCTGAACACAAACCAAACATCTCTGCCTCCATGCTGTCAGTCAGGCACATTAAAATGGGTAGCATAAACACTCCCATTATAGGAAACAAGTTCTTGTATATTGATGTTATTTTTGTATATTTATGTCATTGTTGTTGTTATCACTATGAAAAGTTAGTCATATATTAAGAAAGTCAAACCCACTACATTCAGTAACCACAGAATTATAAAATTAATAAAATTCAACTGAAAAAAATAACTCTAGGAAAAATAATTTTCTCTTGTGATTAGTTGATAATCATCTTAATCTGTTATCAAATAATATCTTACAGTAAACCAGAAAAGGGACATCATCCATTTTATAAGTTACTGTCTCTGTGAATCTTGGAATGCTGTTTTTAAGAAACATTGAACAGAAATGAACAACAGAAAATGCTTTGCCAAGTTATCAAAAACACTTACATTTAAAAAGCCCTATAAAATCTAATCCTGACATCAGTAGGTTACAACTTTGCATGTCCCCGGGGCACTAAAATAATACTCTTTAGAACAGCAGGTGGACTATTTTAGACTTCAGCTTTCTAGTTCTAACAAGGCTTTTTAAATTTTTTTTTTTCCCTAGGAATTAAGGATGCTAATCACAATCTCAAAATGTGCATTGCTGGGTTGTAAAAATATTAGACCACAAACTGACATGGCAGCAACGTATTATGCTGCTGTGAAGGAGTCCTAAATAGGAGGAAACTCGAGATTCCAGGCTTGCCATCACAAAGGTCAACATAATTGGCCACATACAGCAAAATCAACCCCCACGTCTTCCCCTAGCCAAGCCGACTGCCAAGGAAACCCTGTCTTCCTACTGGGATAAATGAAGTCTAAAGTACGAGAAGCAGGAAGTTTGAAATTTTAGATGTAAAAATGTAAGGAACCCTAAAGATGCCATCAGAATTTATCCTTAAAGATCTCTTGTGATGAGTTAATGCTATTTGGTTTTTTTTTTTTAAAGTATGAATTATTCCAAATGTTTGATAAGATGATACTTTAATGAGTAAAACATTTAATATTATTACTATGAACTTCAGTAAATACTTTACTTATTTTCCTCTTTAAATATATACTCTCCATATTAATAATACAGAGATCGGATGTATTTGATCTCTGTAATCCTTACCCATTTATCAGGTGTTAGCTACACGTGTAGCTTCCATGTAGCTTGTGGAGGGTGCTGGATATGCTGTGGCTAACTTCCACATAGAAGAAAATCTTATCACACCTGGATCTCAGCTTAAAATTAGCCCCGTAAAATTTAAGATCCCACCCTTACTCAGGGTCTTCACAGGAGAAATCAGCTTTATTTTGATTAAGAGATTATTCGTGGCAACCATATAATATTGTCACCTGTAATTCCAAGAAAATGGACTTCATGATCCAATGAATTCTTTACAGTTTTGTACTGCTCAAATTCTTAATTATTCTTTCCAATGTAGCTAGCTATACAGATTAGTAAAAAAAAGTTTTAAAACCCTCACCATTTCTAGATTTATTAAAAAAAAAAAAAAAAAAGAAAAAAAAGAATCAACCCAAAACATCTGAAGACCAGAAAGAAAAACATAGTATAAAATGCCTTTCCTATCAGACCAATTTCAGCAAAATCAAAATTTCACTTAATATACTTTCTAGTGCATTCTGGAAGGCGGGGGGAAGGCAGCAAGGGGGAGAGGAAGTAAAATTCTGAAAACTAAGAAAGCAGAAAAAAATGAATGAGACTAACAGGACCTAAAGTTTTCTGAGCAGTTTCATCAGGTGGTTAAAATTTGTCCAAATGAAAAATATGTACTTACAGTAACCTTAAAAAAACCCAACACAGCAAAAAAACCCTATAAATAGTTTGCTTGCAAAGCTAGAAGCTTACAAGGCAAATAACACCTTTTTACTAAAGTAGCAGCTTAAATTGCAGAAACCACAAGAAGCCACAAAGTCACTCAAGTGTATGATGACTGAGGATTACATACGGGTAACTGGCAAAGAGTAGATCATGCCACTCCTGCTTAAATTGTCTTCAACATGATCACCGAGTCTATTTCTGATTAAACCATGTATATATGCTGTCAAAATCTTATGAAAATTATTGGAGAGTGATGACATAGTTCTTAAGCTTCTACAAAGAAATCTTTATAATAATTTATATTTTTAGAGTGTTAGCAATACTACTGTTATACATTAATTGTAAGCATAGCGTAGCTAAAAGCATAGCTGTAATTCAAGTTTCTGGTGGACTACTTCAACAGAGGTAATAAAGTAAGGAAAGCACTAAAACTTCTATGGAAGAGACATTTGCTGATAGACTCCTGTGTTGAAAAGAATTCTTTAAAAATAGATTGGACAATTAGACCGTTTGCTAGAGCAAAATGGACCAGGAAGTTATTAAAGGGTATATACAAGCGTATACAAATATACATCCTCTCTCTATACATCTGTATACATCCATGCTAATACAAAAGCACATCTTTTCCACAAAAATACAATAATCAGCCTTCTGAGAGCTATGTAATAATGCCAACTAACCAAATCCAGTGCTGCATGACTACATTGTACAACATCCCAAGCCAGCTGTTTGTGTTACTGAAACAAAACCTTATACTAACAGTGTATATCTTAAATGACAGCTCATTGACTAATGCACAACTGCACTAATAAAGAGATCAAGTTTAGTAATAAATTAATATGCTTGTGATAACTTCAGTTCTCACTTGTTTGGTATTCTAAGCACTGCACACATACTGGAAGATTGATGGAATCAGAGATAACCATGACTGAGCGGGTTCGTCTCTAGTCGTTCAAGAATCCTGTCTGAGCATTCCCAAGAAGCATACTTTGCTGCAGCTCTGCGACAAGATGTGGTCAGGTACAAACTATCTCAGGCTGCAAAGGACCAGTCTCTGACCAGGTTGGACAGGGACCAAAGCACATGCAACTCTGTCACTGCAAATGTCATGGCTCGGCTTGGCCATGCGTGAGTGTACTAAATAATAATGGGACTATTTATGCTTTTCGAAGTATTACGACCTCAACACATCAATTCACTTCAGCATATGCCTGGCTTTAGCAAGTGAGGAGAAAGCAGTTCTATTGAATTCAAGAAGACTATTTCCCTGTTTTAAGTTAGGCATATAAGTAACATGCACAATCTGGGCTTTTTCACCAAATATAGTTTAAAGATTAAAAACAATTGTTTATCTTTACTTTCCATTCTTCATAAAGAGCCAAATCCTGTGACAGTGATTACATCCTTCATCTCTATGAATTTCAGTATGAGACGGATATTTGCAGTGCTTTACTGAAGGCAGCCCATAAAATAACTTAGATTTTCTTCAGACAGGTTTGCAGAAACACAGTACCAAACTAGCACTACGCTTTGCAATATAATACACACACGTATATGACATATTACAATATACTATATAAAATATAGCCAAAATACCCAAAATATAAGCCAATAGCAAAGTCAATTGCTGGACTGTACTTAACATACTTCTTTCTCACTGGGCTTTAGACTTGTTTCACAACCAGTTAATTGAAGGTAAGCATTTAGGATATAATGAGATCGTGTTCTCTTGCTGTTGTGGTTTAACTCCAGCCATCAACTAAGCACCGCACAGTCGCTGAGTAACTCTCCCCTCCCTGGTGGGATGGGGGAAAAAATCAGAAGGGTAAAAGTGAGAAAACTGGTGGGTTGAAATAAAACCAGTTTAATAATTAAAAAAAGAGAAATAATAATAATACCAATAATAACAAAAAATTGTAAGGAAAAGGGGGGGGGGGAATGAAAACCAAAGAGAGGTAAAAATAATACCCAAAAAAGAGAAGTGATGCCAATGAAAGCCATTGTTCACCACCAAATGACTGATGTCCAGCCAGTCCCCAAGCAGCGGCTCCTCCACCAACCTCCCCCCTAGTTTTATTGCCGAGCATAATGTCACATGGTGTGGAATGCCCCTTTGGTCAGCTGGGATCAGCTGGCCCAGCTGTGTCCCCTTCCAACCTACTCACTGGTGGGCTAGTGTGAGAAGCAGAAAAGGCTTTGACTTTGTGTAAGTACTGTTCAGCTATAACGAGAACAAGCCTGTATTATCAACACTGTTTTCAGCACAAACCCAAAACATGGTTCAAAACTTGATACTATGAAGAAAATTAACTCTATCCCAGCCAAAACCATCACATTTGCCTAATGTAGTCTCCAAATTAGAAATCACAGCTACAAGTTTTAAGTGAAAAGCATTTAGGATGAAAGATTCACTAATCCTTGATAACTTCATCTCTCTCATGAGTCTACAGAAACTAGTTAGGATGGAGAAAAGAAATATGCAGTGACAAAACCTATAACAAGCATAAAACACCTTTGACAAACTGGTACAAAAGATTAAATGAAGACTGAGAAAGTTGACTATCAAACATAGCCTTACGATTGAAAAAACAACGTGCCATGACTTCTTTAGAACAGAGGCTGGATATCTGTAACCGGTCCAAAAATAATGAATTTGAAGTAAAACAGCAAAGGCTAGTCTTGGATTTTCTTTTGAGTCATCTTAGGTCACATAAGCAGAATTTGCTTAACTAAGGCCAAAACTCCTGCTGTCTGTTATTTGTCTCAATGGCAGTAAGAGATCTAGCTATGCTATGAATGGAATATTTGAGAAACAAATTTCTTCTGAAACCTGCTATATCTGAGTAAATGAATCCTCTAACAAAGACAAAACTCATACTTGCTTTGATTGCCTATAGGCTAGCGCAAAAAGAAAGCTTAATCCTACTCAACATAGAGGTTCATCTCAGAGATAAGGCTTCAGCATGTATCAGAGAGATTTTAAAAAAAAATAGACAAAATTTACAGATTCAGTTGTACTGCAAATATTTTGACCTTGACACTGCATAGGCCAACAGATCTCAGGTTCATCAATACAACCCCCTGAAGTCTCACATCCCATGACTCTGAAATCAAAGACAAACGTTGATACCCGCTTAGAACTTAGTAAAGCAGCAGTTGTGAAAATAACCAACCTGAAAGGGAAAATCCATGAATGATCTCTCCAGAAGATGAAGGGAGAAGGATCTTGTTATGCAGCTGGATATGAAGTGCTGTCAGTAGTAACTACATCTATGAATATTAGTAGCAAAGCTCTAACCCAGCTCTGCCTTAAGCAGATACACGAGGAACAAAAAAACATCCTAAGGAGCTCATTGTCTCCCACAGCACATTCAAACAGGGGCAGAGAAAGACCTCTGCTAAATTAAGTCTTGCATTAATTGTGAAGAAGATTGGTCACTTGATGCAAGAACATGGTCAATTTCCCAACCCTGATGGTGCAACACAGCTGTCAGCGGGTAAACACAGTGAGATATAAGATGCCATTTAAGCAGGCAATGAGGGGCTTTCAGCATGTTGCTCAAGGCTTGCTTTAACCACAGCACTCCTGTTGGCATAAAAGCCCTGGACCAGCCATCCAGATGACCACTCCCTTTCTGCACACCTTTCGAGAGTTATCTGCTTGCAAAAAACCTCGCCTGTGTCAAACAAGTTGAAGGAAACACATGGCATAGAAAGCATATGAAAAGTAGGGAGGGAGAGAGGGAGAGGAAACAGGGAAAGCAATGGAATAAAAACAAGATCTCCACACATCTTATATGCTGAAGAAATAATGTCTTTTCTAAATTATGTGCAGACTTGTTTCCATTTTCATATTCTTTACTGGGGTTTTTTTTGGAAGCTACAGAAAATGAGCATAAGAGACAAAAAAGTACTTCGCCCTGCAGGAATACAAAAATTGTAAAAGCACAGGCAGCACTACAGAGGAGCAGTGCCATTCACTCACAAAGAATTTTGTGCATGTAGATGGCTGATTAATTGCTGGCCTGCCTAGACGAAGCTGCAACGAGCCAGATACTGTCAGCATGCCATCTGTTACCATGGAAATGCACAATGTTCCTGTTTCTGACAAACCCTTGAATACTGGATAGATTGTGCCATATGTAAATAAGGCAAATTAGTTTTCCTATATCTTCCAGACAAGGTTAGACTAAAAGAAAATATATCTGTTTAAACATACTGTAACCTCCAAGATGTGAACTGGGTAAACCTTCCTTCTTTTTTCATAAAAATCTCATTCAATTTGTTGTTAGAACTGAAACAGTGTGGACTAGCATTAAGAAGCATAAAATTAATTCACAACCAGCAATGTTTACAAAAGCAGTACTTAAAAATATGCATATTCTGTATGCATACTACATTCACTATGACTGTTATATTTTTATTTTCAAATTTTTTTTCTTTCTCCCCAATTATTGCAATGTTATTGAAATAATATCTAGAAATAAACAGGGAGCTTTCTTATTTGTACAGTGGGATTTGGTGTAGTTTGGATCACTTAACGAGAATGCTGGGGTTTTTTTAAGAGATGCTGTAGATTTTGAACATGGAAATATTTCATTTACTCACTTGAATAGTGTTACATTGCTAGCTGAGGCACATTAGCTTAGCTCCACTGAAGTCAGAGGAGCTGCAGTAGTCTGCATGTGCTAAGGATCTAGCATTCAGAGTTTTACAAGCCGCAGCTTAACCAGTTACTCCAAAAATTGTATTATTCATGTCCTGAAAAATAAGAGATTTAAACTTAAGATTTTGATTAGTTTCTTGATTTTACAACTGTACATTAAACTGAAAGCAAGGAGTTTAAAACCAGCAAGATGCGTGTTCACCACAGTCACTGAGAACATAGCACATTGTATTTTGGGTAGCTATGACCATTAGAACATATTGTATTACTGAGACAGATTCTCTTTGAACGTGACCACTTTGTGAGGCACAGCTGATGCAATATGGCTTTATACCAACACACAGCTATTTCCAGAAATATCAGGTTAGTATAAGTATAATCCCCTGAAGTATAAAGCTGATAGAATTAATTAATATCATATATTCTCCCTCTTGCCAGTTAGCAGTGTAAAGTGAGTTGATAAAGAGAAGCATGCCCACAACATCCCCCCAGGATACTTATCCCCTGGGATAGACTGGAACCCTTCTGAACCATGAAATAAGTGCAAGTTATAAATGTTTTAAGACAGTGGACAAGCACCCAGTGGTTGTAAGACTGGAGTAGCGCCACAGTGTGCCTTGGCACTCTGCATGTTACAGACTTATGCTATTACTCAGATTTTCTCTTTTCACTGTACACCTTTTATGGGGTAACATGACATTCTGATATCCTGGAGATGACACTGTCTAAATTAGGATATGAGAATGACGTAAGTCCCACAACGTTTAACTTGCTGCATCGTGAATGCAGACTTTATGGGTTCTTAACCTGGATTCCTTGCCTCCCCCACCCTCCCCCTGCCAAACTATTTTTGTGGTTTTCACCACAGAGATTGATGTATGGTGTAATGATAGCTGAGCAAAATTAACAGGCAGCTGTATATCAATATTTCCCTAAGAGAATTAATAAGTAGCTCCAGTAACAATAAGGTTATCATGTTCATGGGTAAATGCATTGTGTATTTTAACATAGTCTTTATACAGTCCTTTTGTTGATGTGCAACTTTGCAACACTATGAAATATTACTTCTAAACCCCAAGCAACTACCTATCAATCTCAATACAAATTTGTTCAAAACATAATAATCAACTTTTTGAACACCACATGTGATTCCAGTTTCACAGAACCTTAGAATCCCTAACTGTCCAGAACTTCATCAGAGCAACATTTGTTACATCAGAGTCTACAAAATAGAAAAGGTTTACATAAAACATACTTTAGAACTTAACAAGCCCCATTTTTCCAGAATAAAATTAAGATTAATCACTCTTCACAACAGCATTCAGGGGATCCGTGCCAGTTGATTCTCTGACATTGTCTTCTTCCCATAGCAACACATGCTCTGGTGCCTTGGAGTTCTGCCCTTCTCCTCCTCATCCCTGGGTGTTTTGAATGCAAGAACATACAGGGGATGTGACACTCATCAACTTAAATCGTGCTGCCTACCCAAGTACAAGAATGAAATTTAGAATTTGAAGAAGGGAAGATTGATAGGGAGTGTGAACATGTAGAATTCAGTTTGAAAAAAAATGTAGTTATAGGTAAGTAACTTTCATTCCTTCTTTGAATGGCTTCTAAGCAGTCCTACTTACGAAACAGTGTGAAAGCATTCCATGACAGTTTCTCATATAAGCAAGCTGACAACAGCATGCTATTTAATCAGCAAGCAGGGCACTGCTTTGCCAAGTTGAGCAGTTGAATGGTGTACTACATGCTAGTGTTTTGTGAATGTGAGAGCATAAGAATGAGTCTAGATCACACCATGTAAGTTACCTTTGCCCTCTGGAATATGACTTGATTGTGAAACAGAAGAGAAATATTAGTTAACAATTCTCCTCATACATAGTCTGACCAACTTCACTGTGATCTAATTATTATTTGCCAAACACAGAAGAAAACTGCTTGATTTTCAAAATTCTAACCTTATTTAAGTAATTAGGTAAGATTTTGTTCCATGAAAATTTGCTTTGTTTAATGTGAATGAAGTCTGGAGATCGAAGCCAGAAAAGTGATTTAGGTAAAAGGCAGTTATAAACTTGTACAAGTATTTAGCATTTAGCTTTTGGGGATTCATCAAGCATAGGTTGCCAGAATTTATCCTGACATGTTGCATTTCTCCTGAATTAATGAGTTTTTCTGGTGATTCTATCAGATGGATTACGTAAAATGGCTGATATTTCTGCTGAGCCAGCAATGGACAGACAGCTCGGGAGAGTATAATCAAGCATACCTCTGATCAGCCAATTCTCACTCATCCTTCTGATGCTCTACCGGTCCTTTCCACAGAAGCACATTTAAAACAAAATTCAGGGAATGGACTTTATTCCCAACCAACATCCCTAGTTGCAGGAGGTTTGGATCTTGCCTCTGACTAAAGAAGAGGTCCTAGTAAGACAAGAGCATTAAATTTTCAAATAGTTTCTCAGTGAGGTTGAATAAGGCCATGAAACACCAGAAGCCAATTTTCTCTCTTGTGACTATAATATTTTAGGTTCCCTCTAATAATGTCTGCTGGAATAAAGATTAATTCCTGTCAATAGAGGTCCTGGATATCCCCTGCATATAAAGCATTTGATTCACCTCCCTCATGCTGTTTCATTTGCACCACTTTCTCTCTGACATTTGGTAATGAATATCTAAAGAATATCAACATGTTTTACATGCAGATTTTACAGCATAACATGCGAGTATCAAATGTCGCCTCCTTTGACAAAACTATAGTAAAACTCTTAAGATAAAATGAGACAAAGTCTCTGAAATTTTCTTGGAGGTTGTCCCATTGGAAGAATAACAAAATGCTTTGGAACAGATCCCACGGCACCAGTGGAAGGGAAAGACAACTTGCATCAAAGCCCAGGGTGCTGCAATGCCACACCTGTGTCCCCTGATGCCATCTTTATTCCAGCTGTTTGGCAGCTTCCTCTAAACAGCAGCCTTTGTTTTTTTTAACATGCCTACACCTCCCCACTCTTCAGACAGATAACCTGCATCTATAGAAGAGGCTGGAATGACAATCAGTGGCATTCAAGGGAATCCAAGCAGCATTTGTAGGATTTAACATGGACTGGTGCAAAATTTTAACATGGCTGCTGCACAGCGTGGTGAAGAGTAAGCAAAATTATTTTCATTTCAAGGTATCACTTCATTTTTTTTCATCTCTTAATACTGATCCCATGCATAATACTAGCATACCGAGATTATTTTTGTAGTCTTGTTATGGAGAGAACATGGGGGACACCAGACAAGTTTTATTGCCAAAAGATAGGATAAATCAATAAAGTATTTGTTTTCAAGGACTCCAGTTTTCCCCAGCTGTTTATTCCAGGATGCAATTTCTATTCCATTTACCTTGTTTCTCAGTCACTCGTTACCTTGTGATTCAAGGTGAGGGATTCCACTTCGGAGACTTCAACGCATTCACTTTTTCAAATATCTTCCAGTTCTTTGCTAGGGATAAGTTCAGTTCCTGATTTCCCAATTTATCTGCAAGTCTTTGTGCTCTTCCTGCTGAGTTCTACAAACCCATGAATGTAATGTAGCACATTCTTGTACCAGATCAAGACAACTAAAGTGAATACACAATATGTACACACACAAATATATATTCTTGTTTCTGTATTACTCTCTGGAAAGGACAGTGATGAGCACATGGCAAACTGCTAGGATAAATCTGCTTGGTCAGAATAACTACTCAACAGAGCTAGGACTGCTCTGTCATTCCTTGGTGTAATTGGCTAAATGCAAGGGGAGGCAGAATGAGAAACTATGAAGATGCTTATGTGAGGAATTACACACAAAGCTCTAAAGATATGTACCTTCGACTCACCTTAACAATGCCTTTAGCTTTGTATCTGCTGCATGATTGTATCTAAAACATAAAATCTAAAATCCTAAATATGCTTAAATGAAATCTAAATGATGATCCTCACTAAGTCACTGTTGTCATTTTAATGTTAGTAGAGCGATGTCAATTCCTATCTGCTGAGGATTTAACACTAACATACCAAGGGCAGATATAACATCAAAAAAAGTCCAACACCCCCCCAAATATCTTGTAAGTTATTTTCAGTGATAGATTAACAACAACAGTCATAGAACTTTACAAGTCAGACTCTTACATTCATTACTCTGTCTGAATTATTCCCCACTGAAGCATTGTCACAAGACTGCATACACATGCTCTCATAAGAACATATTCCACGTTACTTTTTATTTTGTGATCTTTTGTTAAAGTATTTGGGCTTTTTAATAAGTAAAGCGTCTGACAGTACCTGTAAACACTACTATTAACCAAACAGCTGTAAATATCCATAAATGCCACAAAATGTAGTTACCGCTGTTTCTATTTATTCAGGAAATTTTCATTTTAAGCCTCTGAAATAAATGTGTTCAATCAATACCAGGGGTCCAACAGAGAGAAAAAAGCAAGAAAACTCCAAGACACAGGTTTAATCCATCTTTGTGTCTTTCTGCCTGGAACAGTAAATATTACCTCTAGCAACAGCGTGACATGCAACTTTGTCTCAATTTACTTTAGCTAAGATCCAAAAACATCTCCTAAAAAATGAATTAACCAGTTATCTCCTTGAAAAGCACTTTTACCTTTAGCTAACAGTACTTTACCATTGACAGTGTTATCTACACGGTGTTCTTGATAATGGTCATAGGGAGACCCAATACATCAAGGTGTATAGCTGATTAAATTTATTATATTCACATGGTCAGTCAATTGAAACAATATTGATTATGAAAAAGACTTTGCATTGGTACTCCCAATTTTATCCCAGCTCTGTTACTGGCCTCCAGTATGATTTTGGCAAATCACCTCCTCTGTTCTCTCACTCTTTTATTTGACTGCCTATTGAGAATATAAATTCTTTGGGGGTGGGGGCTTCTCTTCTGTTTTTATACAATGGGTACAATAATCAGGTTCCAATCACAGTTTAGACACCAATACTTCTGTAATAAAAACAGCTACAGACTACAAATAATTTCTGCAGGTCTTTCTGGACTTTTAACCATCCCAGCATCTCTCTGTAGTTTGTAAGAGTAGCTGAAGTTATGCTTTGTTTTTGACGGCTTCTTACCTCTTCCCTCCCTCCTCCGTCCCCTTCCAACAGCTTCATCATTTTGCTGGTATCAAGACTGAACACTAATACATTGGCAGGGAGATTTAAGGTTGGAAGTGAACCATTTACTCAAACTGATGAGCTGCTAACCAGTCAGTTTTATCGATAGCCATGGACTCTCAGGATGACTAAGTGCTTGTTGCAATGAACAGGGAGCACATAGACCACCTATTTAAATTCAGAATTTAAAAAGATATATATGTTCTGTGTTCATTCTTTTCTACTTCACTTTTTTGGTGTATTAGCATGGGATAAAACACAATAGGTAAAGACTGAAATATATATAAATGTTACAAGAATTAAACCCAGTTCATTTTGAAAATATGAAAACAAAAATATGTAACCGATAAATTAAAACAAGGTTCCCCAAATATTTAGGTGGGACATAAAGATTTTTTTTCTAAATTACAGAATTCCTTGAAGCCTTTATACACTCCCATCAGATGTATCTACCATTACAGTAGCGTGGCCCATATCTTGAAATCCTTAAGTTACACATCAAATATGGAGCTAAAATGCCCGAATGACAAATCCTTCAACATAGTTAAGAAGTAAGGGTAAATAAGTCCAAAATCTAGGAGCTATTAACTTGAAGATATCTCTTTTACTTTCCATAATACCATAACATTCGGGGAAAATAAACATTAGTAAATTTTGCAAGTTTTTCAGTCTCTTCAAATTTGTTGTGATTTTGATGAATCGAGCTCAGTGCCTGTGTTTCCTATTGTATACTAACAGATAACCTTTTCTGTTATGAGCTGAATGCTGGAAAATTGACTATGACATCTATTGGCCAGCTATATCTTCAGCTCAGATGAATAATTGATGCAATGATCAATTATTGGATAGCAAAGTCTATGGTGATGGTTTGCCAACTGATTAGACAGCATGAAAATTATTTCTATTATTGCCACTTCTTATAGCCTGTAAAATTATATATAGAACACTAATGGATTCTTTTAATAAACTGCTTATTGTATGCAATGTTGCACTGAACAGAAATTTTAGTTCAGGGTACAAGAAAAAAGATACTACTAATGTAATTTATATCACATGTGGCATATTCATGCTACCAGTGTCTTACACAGAATTCAGAGGCTGCCTTGGGTAAGGCTAGTTCTATTAGGAAAAGAGGTGCATAAGGAGAATTATCTTTAAGGGTCTGACCTATCTTCCTGGCAAAATGACAATCCTCAAAATGTCTGAGATCCCACTGAAGAACAGGTGTCTAGCTGGAACCAAAGATCACATCCAGGCTCAAGAAAACTCTCAGAGAAGCAGGGTAGAAAAACAGCAGCACTTTTTTATGAGAGACTGAAAGAAGTGGAAATTAATTCCAAACACACGTTAAAAAAAATATAGAAGAAAAGAAATTCCATTCCTCAAGTCTAGAAAACAATTCACAATAATGGGAAAAAAATCTTCAAGGAAGAAAAGCAATCAATACACTCAACTGTATAATGCCTAGTTCCTACTATTGAGTAGCACTTGTCTGAACAGAAGTAAGCATGCATGGACTATGGCTGGAAACCACCCAACACTGAAGCCACGAAATGCAAGTGGTTAAGATTCATGCGAGGAACCAAGCCAACTCTTGAAAAAGCAGATCTAAACCAGTAAGCAGGCTCCACAGTAACTGCACCCACAAGTAGAGCAGGATCTGACAATCCCTTGGCCATATCTCAGCCAAGGCTCGATAAGCATCAGTACCTTGGCAACATGCTGCCATAAGAGGATCCGTAAATACACTGTGGTGGGAATTAATGAAATCAAGGCACATTTTTTGCAAACTGGTCCAAAGACAAGGAATACATCTACCAAAAATCCTAGAGCCAGATCAGCCTCAGAGCAGAAAGATGGAAAGTTCTGGCTAGTAGCCACAGCAAAAAAATTAATCCTGGTACCTGAAAGAGAAGAAGATTCAAAATCTTCCACTCAGTCTTCATCAGTCCTTAGGCCATCTGCTAACACAGCATGGTTGGAAATCAACTTGTCACCAGTGAAATTGGCATAAGAATTGTCAATTCTAAAGACTGCTCCCAAAAGATCTTGTAACTATTTTTCCCTTACTGCAGAGCACTTTGGGAAGACCTGTAAATACCTAGCTGAAGTCCTTCACCTGTGAGAGGAATGCTTAAAATGCATCCTGTATGGCTCAGACTTCACATGGATAAGTCACCAGAGATCCTCTTTCCATAAGATGTCTGAGCTAAAAGGAGGAACATCTTTTCCTACAAAATTCATTAGTAATTGAAATCAAATAGCTGGGAAAACCCAGAAGGCAAAATGGATTCAGTAACGTTGGAAACAATATTTGGCACCTAGCTCAAAGGTGCTCTCATTCCAAGCTGAATGAAACACTAATGACTTTCTCCAAAAGAAATTGAAATAGAGAGAGAAGTTTACATCTTCTAGGAACACCATCAAAGATACTGTCCCATGAGTGAAAGACGAAAAGATGAGGAATAAGCATAAAGGAGCTGTTAACAAGAAAATGAATCTCAGGTTCAACCAAGTAATAGAGGAAAACAGGATATACATTTATGTCCATACATGCATTTGTGTTTCACACAGGAACTGAAACTGACTTTAGAGCTATGAGCTTATCCTATGGCTATTGCTAAGATAAAAAAAACCCAACAACTCTGACCACTGAAAGACATCTGTGTCCAAACACACATACACAAGCATACATAGATTAAATGGAATTAGAAATTCTCAGAGCGCTCTGTAGATGCTGATTAAGTCTTGCTGAATTAAGCCTCAAATCATATCTGGCTTAGCATAAGAGGAAAAAAGCCCACACCCACCTGCCCTTCTACTAACCACAGGCTAACAAAGTACTTGAAGTGTTTGTCAGATACAGCCATTTGTTACTAAACAAGCAAGTAATAATCATGTGATATTCGAGTTCTGGCCAGCAAAGTATTAAGATGTTAATGAAAGAAGTAATATCTGATGAGAATATGGATATAATATGTGGGACGTTTATCACAAGATGAGTTCAGCTGTGTCAGTGATCTACACCAGCTTATAGGTTCAGTCTTATAAATAACAGGCATACAGAAAACAATTTGAGGAAGGTATGGATTACCTAAATAACCATCACTCAAAAGAGCAATAGGAATGCAGGGAATGAAAGAGGCAACAATAATCCTTGAGAAAAAAGCTGAGAGGTCAGGGGATTCCAGTGTGTGATGAGATAAGGTAGATTAGTATAACGTGCTCTGCAGATTCATCAAAAAGAAACGTGGCAGCAATTCACTAAATATTCAAGAAATAACTCTTGAAGTACAGAAAGAACATGGTTTTCTGTTAGAATTGGGTTTTAGGACAGAAGAATAATTACATAACCCCTTTTTTTAGCCAATAAGCATCCAAGGTAAGCGCAGTCTAGTGCCCTAAACCAATAACCACATTGGTTACGCACGTAATTCTGAGCAGAAATGATGCAAGTATTGATGCTTTCTCAGCAATTACTCCAGATTATTAGTGCTCCAGTACTGGAGCAGTACATAAGAATATGAGACTATACCATTTATTATTTTCAGCGCAACCTATTTGTTTGCTCTTTTTCTTAAATTATTTCAATGGACTATAGGCATAATATTGAGACTAAAGTGCCGAGATGAAGAGCAATAGAAGAGACAAGACTGCTGTACTTGATTATTAACAAGCACAACTACTCATAATTTTATAGCTACCATTTGCTCTCACTGAAAGTGTTTTATAAACATTAAAGAATTGTGTAATTCTGTCCAGGAAACAAGTTCCCATTTTACAGATGAGATGAATGAATGATAAGCAGGCATATTTCTTTCTATGCTCACTGTTATACGTGGGAAAACAACCTCTTCTCTTTATTGAAATGAATATTCAAAATGATCTTAAAAATTTCCCCATAATCTGAGATTCTCAGCATGTAGTGAATTTTGCCTATTTTTCCATCATCTTCTATTTACTCATTGAAATCTTTGCAAAGGACAAGAAAGACACTGTCAGAAGCGCTGCCAAGTAGCGATTCTGATTCAGTAGTATTCTGCAGCCACTCTGCATGGATGTAAGCGACTCACTGCGGAGGCTGTGTCTCTGTGTGCTGCACCATTTGACAGTGACAGAAAAGTTTAATATTACTGAACTTCCCTGTGTTTACACTAGGCCTAACAGGGGTATAACTATGATGGACCAGTTTAAATCTAGCTTATATTAATATAAATTAAAGAAACAGCGCCCAGAACTGTGAATACAAATTACATGGACTGGGGGGACCCATCAGTAATGTGAATCAGTCATTGGGTTTCTAGATTAACGGGTCAGTGGTGCCTTCAACTCAGCATAACCAAACCTTCCCCCCAATATATCCTGATGTGAAAGTCGAGGAACAAAAGCCTGTGACTTTTTCCAAGGTCTTGATGAGACTGGTAATAATAAGGATGATCCAGGACACAGAAGAACTTCTGTATATGCTTACTGTTGCTTATCCAAAACATTTACAGAATCCCCTGTCATTAGTTCTAGTGTGAAAGAACGTTAACCCATCCCAACCACACTAACTAGCTTCAGCTACAATATATTATCGCTGCTTTGGTTTTACAGCAAAAATCCATTTAATATGGTTCACTGGGTTCATGACGTGTGATCTCATTGAAACTAGCTCTTTCTGATCTCCAAAGCAATTGGGACTGTGCGTCAGAACTCAGCTGCTCCACTGCAACCAGCCACTCCAAGAGAGATGGGCAGGGGCCTGCTGGCTGCAGGAAGGACATGGTGGCCAAGGGCCACAAACAAAACATGTGGTGGAAAACACATGCTGGGAAAAATGAAGGACTCTGCAAAATGTAAGCTGAACGATGTCCTTCTACACAGCTTCACTGACAAATCCATCAGCTGATGCAAGCAAATAGTTATATAAGGAGCAGTTAATCTCGCAAATTTCTAATGACAGTACCACATACCTCACTACTGCCCTCTACTGAAGGAAAACAGTGTACTTTGCTGCAACATCAGCTCGCTATCCCTTCCATCATGCTCTCGGATTTCACCTAAAGCTGCCAGAAAAGTCTGCTTCCTAAGCTGCCTGCAGCCTGCATTTTCCAACTACTAAAGAACATGTCAGGATCTCCTGCACTGAAATTGGATGTTGTTAAACAAAAGGAAATTTCATTCTGCCTCATCAGGTTGGATCATCGTTTTCCAGTTAGGACTTTTCCATGTTGATTTCAGTAGAGCCAGCGTTCCCTCTTTGTCTCAAAATATTTAGATTCAGATTCCAAATTAGCAACCAAGTACTCTGTATGATGACCTGTACCATCTGTGTAATAGATAAAGCAAAGCCAAGATACAACGGCTCTCTCACTTTTGTAACCTGGTGAAAACTTTTGAAACTGGGCAAATCACTAGCTTGTAAAGGTTTTATCATCTATAAAAGAAATAAAATGAAATTACCTATACTTTTCTTAATGTATTACTCTTCATTATTTGTGCTTCTACAGAATTAGACTTGGTTTCACACAAAAATACCCTCCAGCATTTATTTCATACCTGTAAATAGATGTTGTAATTTAATTTCTATTTTAAAACAATAAAATTAAAATTATTGCTTCAAAAAAATGTTTTGTTTAAGAACACATACTTCAGGTTTACATGGGATTTCTATTAATAAAACTGCCTCCTTAGGTCAAAGATCAAAAATTAGTGAGGGTCCACAACATGCAGAGCTTTAAAAAATGTCACATTCTTTCATTTTCAGCATAAGAAATGGGCAACTTGTTCAGGGCAAATACTTGTTTGAACTGAGGATTTTATTATTAATCTCTGAAGACTGCTGAATTTAGGGTCACAGTAAGGGTTGATTAGGTACAAGGTGCACAAAGCTCTCCTCTGTCAATGCTATTGAAAGAAGCAAGTAATTTAGATTCAGAATTGGTCTTGGATTGAAGCTCACTCCATTACCGACCATTTTCAATTTCAGCTATACAATAAACATCAAGCTCAGCAAGGAAATTAGTACATTTGGTAATGTATTGGGAGAGATGGGTGGGTCTTTGACAAGATGACACTTATCACCAAAGCTTCAGTTAATGAAACCCTTGAGTGGTTTCTGCGTTTGACATATTTTGACATTTTTTGAAATCACATCCAGTGGGTTTTTTTACCCCACAATGTTCTTCTTTATGAGAAAAAAATCCATCTATCTTTAAAATGAGTAGTGAAGTACTGCAATATTATTGGAAAAAATTAAAGAGATGCTGACTGCATTGAAGGCAGGGGGGAAGAGAATCTGACTTTCTTTAAATGCAGAAAATACAGCAGAATGCATAGTATTTAAATTGAGGAGATGCCAATGCTAACACATTTTCCTAGGAGACCTTAGCTTTCAACAGGCACGTTTGCCATTGGTCTATTTGCTCTGAAAATACCATAAACTATAACAGGAAGTCTGTCGTTTGCATGACTGCAGGAAATGTTTAGCTTTAGGTTGTTCACCTTTGTTTTTAACTTACCCCCACAAAAATTACCACAAAGCACTACAGAAGGTTTATCATTAACAAGATTAAAATATTAGTTTCTATTATAACCTGTACCAGTGAAACAAGTTTTCCTGGGTTACTTTCACAACAGAATTGGTTTATTTTTGTTTAGCATCCTGTTCTTAATTTTTATTTAAGTTTGAAATAATGAGAGCAAATGAGAAGATAACAAGCTATAAACCTTGAGCAAACCTACTGTACAAAAGACACAAAAATATATGCAAAAATGAAAGAAAATTAGGATGCAAAAAGGGAGAATGAACAATTGCTGGCCTAAAAGCTGATGACCCAAAAACACCACAATAGCTCTCAGATCACTTTAAATGCTGCTTTGTAGCAATGTGGCACCTACAATGTAAGACTAGAATTAAAAAGGGTCAGAAGAGACAGAAGACTTAGAGATCGCTAATTCTGAGAGGTTTGATATTTACTCTTTAGCTTTCCTGAAAGCCGAGGGAAATTATTATGGATTCATATATTTCAATCTCACACAGCTCTATTATTGTTCATTTTTTCATTCAGAGCCGAGAGAACAATTAAAACAAAAAATACAAAGCAATCTAAACAGGGACATTCCTGAACTCTACTAGACCTACAAGGCAACACTTACAGCTCCAGTTCCTAGCCGGGTGGTCCCTCCCAAAGACTTTTTTTTCCAACACAAGTGGGAGGTCACCTTGAAGATTTCAGGGACAGGGATTGTATTGTACAGGATACATACTCCTGAAGAGTTGCATTGTGTTGCAATGCAATTTTTATTTAAAACCTTGCCCTCCCATGACTCTGCTCTAAGCATTTCCCTTGCCTCCCTCAGTCAAAGTTTAAGGTGGCAGAGCAAGTACCATGTGTATTTCTGCCCTCTTGAAACCCTAAGGCGGGGATAATAGAAGATGATATCTTCTGAACCAAAGAAATCCTGTATCACAAAAGAGTTAATGATTATTTCTCTAGCTTTAGAGGATTTGTTTTGCTTAAACTGGAACTGTTTCCCACAATACTATGACCAAAATCTGCCATATCCTACTGAGTCTTCGGATCTTTCTGACCTTGTTTCAGCTTACACTTCAAGATGAGTTCAAGCTACTCAGGCTGCAAAATATCAGTATCGTTATTGTTAAGTCTCAGTAGCACCTATAAAGATATACTACAGTGCCTGGAGCAGTGCAATAGCCCAGATGCTTCTGGGATTCGAAAGAGTTCACTCAGAAGTAGATTGTTAGCTCTAACCAGCACAGTATGTGTAAATTAGGGATGTCCAAAAAGCTAGGAGGAATCCCAATGACAATTTAAGTAGTCCCAAGTCTGCATTTCAGCACTGGAGGTGTTTAGATACAGATTCTCTAAGCTGACCCGCTAGTTTAATGCAATAGATATAAGGAAGAAAGAGTTAGACATCACATGGTTGGAGTGTTTTGCCTTATCTACGTTCAAATAATCAGAATAAAAGGAATCCATAGTTTTCCTGGGTACTTGGAAAACCTGTAACTGAATAAACAGTTCACACATCATCCTGTAATCTCAAAGCAGGAGTGTTTGGGTCCACACATCTTATTCTAGAAAGTTTTAAAAATCAGATTTACTCTCTCAAATAACTGGATATGATCCCAGTAAACAGAAGTGTTTAACTACCGTACCACACAATGTGAGGTGTAATTATTTTCTGAAAGTATTTACCACAAATCTGGGTAGTTTTCATACTTCTGACTGGTAGAAAACAGTTAGCCTGTTCTGGTAATAAAGATACCTGTCAGTATATAACAGATAGGAACCCACATACTGAATAATCTTGTTCAGTCAAGCAAGTTTTCATAGTAGGAAAACTCTTGTATAGCCTCAGTTCTAAAATGCTTTTTGATCCTGCTAAGACCTAATACAAACCACAGTGACTGTATCAGAAATAAGATCAAACTAAGCAAGTCAATTCCCTGCTTTATTATATTTTTCTCCTGATACAGAGCCAAGTCTCCGAATTTTATTCAGTTAGTACTCAGTCTTAAGTCAAGATCTTCCATTATCATTGCCCAAATAATAGCTAATTTGGTTTGGATAGGTAACATTTACAGGCACTAGACTGGTTGAGCCTACTCTCACTTTCTCCTGGTTTACAAAACCAAAGACTCCAGACCTGGTTGGCTGGAGCTCACAAATGCTGGGAATAACCCCTTATCCTTCCACTGGAGAAAGGGGATAATATTTGTGTTTTTCTGCACCTTAATTTCCTCTTTTCTTTTACAAAAGCCCACTTCTTCAGCATATCTTCATCTGTGATGGATTTCTGACAGATTATCTCAAGCCACGCAACCTATCTTCTATGCAAGGGGGACTTCTTTTTGGACACTCTCACACCTCATATTGGTGGCCACTCCGTTGGAGGCCTTCTCCTGGCCTTTCACCTTACCGAGTAACTGATTATGCATCCAGCATAGGTTCCTCCCTAATTGTCTTTCACAGCATGAACTACTGTCTTATTCTGCCTCCCTCTGCAGCCCATCTTTTTCCACTATTAAAGAACATGTAACTGTAAAGCAGTACTGGATAAATTATTTTCTTCACGCTACTAGAAAAAAAAAGTCAATTTTAATTTAAAAAATGAAAAAAAAATTTAAAAGATATCTGACATCTTTTAAACAATTTTTCTAGAAAGGGAAAGGCTGATATTTCCTGCAATATATTTCATTTTGCTGAGATTCCAGTTTTCCATTCCACTCTTTTCTACATGGCTTTTTAAAAAATATGTAGAAATAAAGTTTACTAGAGTACTTAATCTTTTTTTCAGTTGAAAGCAGGTAGCCTGCTTAAGTCCCAGGCCAAACACCCACTCTTTGTTCCTCTTGACCTGTCGGACCCAGATTAACAAATCTGTGACCCATGAAACAAGGTTGCATGAGTACAGATAGGGGAAAACCAATTGCAACCTCCTCTTTTAATCCTCAGAGAAAAGGGGATATGTGGAAGGCAACAAAATGGTTAAAGAAAATCTATATCAAAATTTTTATGCTCCTTCTCTTTGTTATCTGCTGGAAGCAAGTAAAGAAGTGAACCTTCTTATTCAAAGCACTGTCTGTTAAATACAAATTTACAAAGATGACTATAAACAATAAGACCTATAAAAAGATGTTTGGGCAAAGTGTTCTATTAACTTAGGTTCTGATCACCAACAGGAAACAATTAATAAAATACTTTATTATTAGGTATTTTTTTCCTATTATTTCTGCTGTCAGCCTTGTTCACTGTAAGAAACCAATAGCATAAAAGGTCCAGGTGAAGCACAGGTTCTCTGTGCTTGTCCAGAAGGCCAGGAAGGGCTGGGAGTCAGTAAGAGATGGAAAGAATCAGGAGGAGCACACAAATGTTCAGGAGAGCCTCCTGGAGGTACCTCCAACCTCCCACACAACAGACACAGTAATCTGAAGTACTTCATCGCTCAGCTACTGACAACTACCAAAGCTTTAAGAAAATTGACAGTATGACCACATTTGACAGTATATAATAACTGACAACTTGACAATTTCCCAAAGGTTTATGAGCAACTAGATTTCCTTTTAATATTTACATGTTTTCTTGATGGATGTGGATTTTATAACTCAAAAAAAGCTCTTTCCAATCATCAGTTGACAGTATCTATCCCTTTTCACCTGAATGTCTCTACAGTATTATCAAAAGCATTGAAACACTGAAAGCCACAAGGTTATAAATGATGCATTGTAAGTGTCTTCCATGAATCAATATAAAAACTGTATGAAATCCAAATCAGGATTCATCAACATCAACACAAGGTATCTATAGCACGTATAAAATCTAAATAGAATATTTTAAGACAACTGAAAGCATAGAGATGATCTATATATATATTTTCATATTTTGTTATGGCAGTGGAAAAAAAGAAAATTTTCATCTACTCTGAAATCTTGGTCTTCTCAAAAACAACTTGGCAAAGAATAATGAGCAGATGACTCTTTTGAAAGACAGTGTCCTTAGTTCAACTGCATAGACTTAGTGTCCACTGAATTTCACAGTGCTCAAAGGTTTACTATAAAAGCTTTTCTCAGAAATAAGTTCAAGGTTGCCTTTTTCTCCCTACTTTAAACCATTCTTCGAACTACAACTGGTATCTCTAATATCTCTTAATGCCTCCCCTTTGACACCTCCCCAAATGCATCATTTTTCTCAATCACTCTAATGAAAGACTTCTGACACCCTCATTCTCTCTCTGTTCATGATTCTACTTTGACTATAAGTTCTTCAGGTCAGGGTCTATCTTTTTCTTCTGTATTTGTACCCTATGTTATAATAAAAAGAGTCTGGACCAATAGCTAGAGCTTCAGACACCGATATAATAAAAATACTAATACTTCTTGTAACAGGTTTCAAGTTTCTGATAATGAAGTTTTAGCTTTTAGTAGCCATTGTAAGCTTTCTGATCATCCTTACACTTCTTAAAACTGTCCCAAGAACACAACATATTTAGAGCAACTATAGCTTAACAGAGTGTGTTACTGAAGCTGGGCCTTGCATTTTCACATGGGTTAGAAAGTGAAGAGTACCTTAATTGGTCTGGTAAATGAGTGTGTATTTTATAGGTATTAGGGTGAAAAGATTAGAGAAGGAAACAAAGACAGAAATACAGGTAGTCACTTTGTTGATTACAGAAATCGCTAATGCTTACGCCTGGAATAACACGATTGGGGGCTGGCACATTATACTATATGTCTGAATTAGAAACAAAAAGGGACAGGGATGCTGTTGAAAGGTTTAGAAAATAAGATGTAAGCAGAAGGGTTAAAAGAAGTGAATTTCCATGGCCCACGTAAAAGAAATAAAGGGAATATTGTGTTCAACAAAATACACATAAAAGATAACTTAAATGGAAGATTACTTTCACCAGTCATTTCAGGTTCCAAATTTATAATGGCCTATAAGTAAGAAAGGAAATGTTTCAGTTAGATGTAAAAATTCCCTTAGTTATTATATTTGAACTTGTTTCATATATTTCTAATGAGAAAAGTATTGTGTGGAATTTCTGCATATAGGACCACAGAAAAATAGAGATACCCCTCCCCCTAAAATAAACTCGAATGGGCATCTCTCCATGCATCAATATATATGAGCTGTATTTCAGCAACTACAAAAAAGTCAGGAGTAAACAGTGTTGCAAATCCATTCTAGACCAAACATCCAACAGGGTAAAAGATCCTACTTAAATGATTAGAACTAAGTGGAGAAGAAAGTACAGAACACATTATGGAACAGAAGACCCTAAAAACAACTAGGCCAACGTACACTCAGCATTTTAACTTGCTAGCTTGATCTCAAACATGAGACTGCATCCTGCATTCAATGAAACCAGTGTCCTCATTCACATACTCATTTAAAGAATATATGGCTGTGACCAATAAGCACCAAATGATAGTCTCCTCAATAACAGTGATCAAGTTTGCTTCATGTTTAGATCTTGCCTTTACCATTCAAAGTTTTAAAATGGAACTGATTAAGATTCTCCCCATGCCCCTCCCCCCGCCCGAGAAAATCTTGTTTGACACGATGCATTTTTTCCACGTTTTCTGAAACTTTTCTTCATCTGTTCAGAAAGAAAATGTCAATGTTTCAACATAATCCCTTTCCTTCCACTGAATTCTGTATGTTCATACACTTTAAGGTACACACATATACTCAGTTTCAACAAATAAGTCAGATTTCCTTAGGAAAGAAAGCATCATTCGTTGTATTACCTAAGTGTAAAAATGGGAAAAAGGCAGGGGAAAGGTGTACAAAAAAAAAATAAAAATTTCAAAACATTCATTTTCTATTTTCTAACTAGCTGAACTGGTAAACAACACACTGAATCCAAAACTATGTACATACATCACTGACTTAACCTTGCTGTTGGAATCTCATCCTTCACAGTTTGTAGCTTTTTATTAAAGTTAACAATATAACCATTATACATGGGTTGTTTGCTTTTAGTAGAAAGAAAAACGTGCCTGTGTTTAATTAGGTTTGACTGTAAATGGTTGCAACTAGACTGTGAAGTGCTCATTGTAGAGAACGTGATGTAGCAACATGGCAGTCCCACTTTTGCTGCTGTTATTGTTTGTCTGGAGACACCTTTCCGCAAGACTAGATTCAGCATGACAGGGTGTCTGTCTGCACTGTGACATCTGTATCACTACAATAGGAAAAAACCAGAAATTCATTTTTAAATGAAAACTTAAAACATGTAGAATAGCATGAACTAAGGAATATAGGCATATTAAAAAAATAAATGGCCTTCCCTTCTCTGTATGTTTCTGTAGAACGTTATAATCGTACCCAATTTTTTTTCATTAATTCAATAATTTTAATCTACCCTGCATTACTTGCATCATGAGCTGGACAAATAACTTCTTTTCCAGCTTTCTGGAAACTTCCCCCCTGCCCCCCATTTTTATGTTACCGTGAAAATAAAATGTTAGTATTTGATCATATATCCTATATTTTGCTTTGATTTTGAGGTTCTTGAAATATATTCAATCAAATGTAAAAGGTAATGTTCTAATTTCAAAGTGAAAAATAAAAAATAATTTAATATGTATTTCAATTTTTTTTTAAATAAGCAAATTACTCAGGGAAATAGATGAATCTGCTAAAACATTTATATGTCACTGAATCTGCTGTCTTTTTTTTTTTTTTTAAAAAAAAAAAAAAAAAAAATCCCCAAAACTTAAATCTATCAGTTCGGTACTTCTCCTTCCAAGGCAGCGTCTAACGATATTTCTTATTTTAATGTTATAGTGCTACAGTAAACAACTAGAAGAGGTTCAAAGTATGAAGGAAAGATGGAGATAATGCATTTTCTTTACTCCAGTAATGTTCCTATTCCATTCTATATAAAATAAAGTCTTTTGGTAGCCTTTGCCATTGTTACATGTTCACTCTGGTCCTGTAACTATTAGCTTGCTATGGCAACATGAGTGACAGATATGCAAAGTAAGAAACAGAGTAGTCAGTTTAGGTATGGTTCATTAATTTGACATAAATAACTTGTCATAAACATGACTTCCAGGAAAAAAATTAAGTGATGAAACTGAAGGACACATGGACCAAAAAGCACGTCCCAAAACAAGAAGGGGTCTAGACTTCCACGAGAGAAGAAATTTGTTTTATCTTTCAAACACAGCGCTTCATAAAGATCTGCAAAAACCTTAGGATACAGAAAAAAAAATTCTTAATAAAAAAACCCCTTTGAAACTTAATTTTTTTCCTTAAGTTATTTCTCCAAGTTAAGCCAAAGTGCTCATTTACCGATGATTGTGCCCATGATTTAGCCTCTTCCGTTATAACCCAGTCAAAACCAGTTCTTAGTATTTCCCTCTACATGGTGAAGAGTTTAGAAGTATTTTGTGTCCACTGCCTCCATCTACAAAATGGCTGGAGAGATTTTATTTCAACTTTCAAATACACCATAAAACATCATAGGCTGCAAGCAGAAACTAGTTGAGCAAAATTTCTTAAATCACTGAAGCTTTGCAAGTTTAAAGCAGATGAAAGCAAGGTGTTACAATGGAAACTTGCAAAACCTAAATTCTTAACTACCATTTATAGGGTTCATTATAGTTAATAGTGAGTTTTATTCCATTGTTCCACTAAACAATGGAATAACCTTCTATGAAAGGTTACATGAGATCAATAGCAGTAAAAGTATTCATGACAGGAGCAGAAATTAGTAGGAAATCTCTTCAACTGAGTTAGATAATTTGACTAAAATATGAAAGATATGGATATTTATTTAAGAATCAACAACTAGTCCCACTCGTCTGTGAACGTTATTCCCTAACATCCTCAGTGAATTAGAAACAGTACTAATGAGAATAAAACTACATATATATTGATGAGATTTCCTCTCTTCTTTAAATTTATTATATTTTGTTTACTTCATGTATTTTAAAAGAGGTATTATCTATCGAAAAATTTATGCTTATCTAGTTTAGATATACTTCAGTTCTTACTTTGAAATTAAATTAGGAAGTACACAAGACAGTGACAGACTTCAAGAATTAAGTTGTAATTGTAAATATATACCCCATTCTTGATGTTGGTAAATCACTGACAACAGTCTATAACCAGCCTTCAAAATGTCTCCTTACTGATGAACGGGTGCAAGTCTATAATAAAGCCGCATAGGTTATGAACTTAGGGATGTATTTTTGCATTTATATATGAATATATATTTTTTTATTTGAAATGTCAATTTTTAAAACTGGTTCAGTTGTTCTCTAATATATAGTATAACAATTAGAAGGAGCAAATTATTAGGATTTCTGATTTATTTATTATAAAAATATAATTCTTTACATTTTAAGCTATAAATCAATGAATGAAGGATCCATGTTTAAAATATAATCTATTTAAATGTAGCTATGTTTATCAAACAGTTTCAAAAATCTATAGCATTTGCTTTGTGAGGGATTTTTATGAACTAGATAGAAAGACATCTATTATTTTAAAAGGAAGTATTTATTAGTTTAATAGCTACATTAAAGACAGTACACAAATTGTAACCTATGCCTAAATACACCTCTTTTTTTCATTTCCAGACTTCTGATTTTTTTCTTTTAATTACAAATAAATTCATTTTTAGGTTAGAATATTACAGAAAAATGATGCCTATGCAATTGTAATTGCTAAACATGTGTGTCTATGTTATATGTAATGTAGAAATAAACAAAACAGTATTTTGAACAGGTGGACCTTTAAAAAAAGATTCCTAATTATTCTTATACTGTTAAAATTATTTCAATTTTGCATCTCAGCAGATACACATTTGTACACCAGAAACAGGTGTTCATCAAAGAGACGATAAAGAGATACTGCAGTCTAGGCTTGGAACCTCGCCTGCATGGTGCGATGACAGATAAATTAGAAAAATCCTGCTAAACATCTCTCTACACTTCAGAAGGAGATTACACCTTTTTAAAAAGGCAAAACACGCAGTTCAATTACTTATTGTCTTGGCATGTGGTTGTGATGAAAGAAGTCTTAAACATCAATAGAGCTAAACTAACTTCCCAGATGGGCTTCAGAAGAGGGAAACCTTCTGCAATCCACCTGCACATAAAGCAACTTTCTTCTATTTGAAATAAAATAAATATTTCCCCACCCATCTATTGAAATCATCCCTTTATCTTAAACGGCTATTTGATAAGCATCTCCTTTTCTTTTCACCTACCAAAAACAAAGAGAAAAATCTTGTAGAAATAATCGTCTGTGGGATTACCTCAATAAACCTATCTCTATTGCCCCATCTGTTTAGCATCTAAGCCTCAGTGTAATATTCACTGTAAATGTATTTTTCATTTGATGTAAAAGATGTAAAAAAAATGTTGTATCACTGAAAATAATAACAAATGCAAGATGCAGAGTGATGGATGGATCAAATACCCACATACACACGTTCTAATGTTTGACCAGAACATGCTTCCTACTTACCTGCAGCAAAATTGTTCTTGGAGCCCTCAAGAATCCAAATTACTGTTCTAAGTAAAGCAAAGTTATTTATGAATGTATTCAACAGATGTAAACTGAGATGTGGTGTACACTGGTATACATAACACAAGTGAAACGTGTCTGTGGAACCAAAACCAAAGAAATTACTGAAAGCTCTAAAAACTTCATAGTTACAAATTCATGCCTAAGTTATCAAAAACACACCAAGGTTGTGGTAGAGATAATGATATGAGCGATGCGAAAGAGAAACTCTCTTCCTATTGTCCTACAGTCTGAATGTGTTACTATAGCTGTTCTTATTTGAATATGGAACACTTTGGACATTGTTCAAATCATGGTTTTATAGATTTCAATAGGTGAACATGGAATGGCAGGAAAATTATCTTATGGAAAGAGACAGAAAGAAAATGATACTTCTGTTTAAATGAACATTTCTTTGTGAACTCTCAGGTTCAATACAAAAGTCCTGGAGTGGACCTTGCATGATATTACTGTTACAAGTCTCCAGCAAGAAGGAAAAAAAGAAACCTACTAAAGGCAATGCTTAAAATTAAAGCAAGTTTTTCTGTTAATTTGTTATTGGTTACTTGTTACATGATACTTTATGCGTTGTCAGAATTGGTCACTAAAAACCAAACTTTCACAATTTGAAGCAGGTTCTGTAAGAGAAACGACAGGCACAGGTTAAATTAAATCACCTCATTTTTGTATGCTGAGACTTTACTACTGTTGATGCATTAGACAGAAAGAAACCAGCTTGAATCTTAGATTCCAAGGTAGCGTATCCCAAAATCAGTGAATGTGAAAGCTACTGAGGCATGAAAAGAAGAGTAACAGTGCTTTCTGCAGTATACATAGGCATTTTAATACAAAACCCCCCAAACTCTAGTGCAGGTAGCAGGAATTTTTTACTCTCTAGTTTTGGGCTTATTTCCATTAGCTGCAGCTCTGTGTTAAAGAGGAGGCAGGCAATAATCAATGAGATTCAACCCTCAAGCTCCAGACAAGATGCCAACACAGCCCTCAGTTGGGCAAAAATTGGATGCCCTTGATTTAAGCTTTTTAAGCCTCTACAGTTCCAGTTCAGGAGATTAATATAATTCCCATAGCTCGTACTTCTCAGAAGATATTTTTTGTTTGACGCTTAGTATCTTATTAATAGAACTATACAAAACCCAACCGCCTTGGTTCTCACTGTTTCAGAGAATGAAATACACTTTTATATAGTTCTCACCAAGCAGAACTAGAGTGATGCCAACAATATATTTCTGCCTAATAACTAAATTTCTAAGTGGCATAATTTCACAGGTAGTACATTTGTGTCCACCTTCTCCAAGAAAAGACGCAGCTTTCTCTCTGTGCTATCAGTTTAAATGGGAGTATGAAACTTCTTCCATATTCACCTGCTGCTCAACAGTCTGGTTGGTTGTCTTTTAATGGTACAGACGTGTTAGATCCCGACTGTCCAGCTCCTTTCTTCTTCCATTCTAATATTGATATAAATACCTTTCTTAAGTAGCTTTCCCGTAATTTTTGTCAGCTTTTCATACCAGCTTCCAAAACTGTTAGGGGCTAAGTTAGTTTTTTAAATTCACATGGTAGCAATGTACATTGACAGCCAGCAAAGTGAACTCTACTGGTAACCAGGCAATAGACAGGCATTGTCCCTACATTAACAAGGCTGTTGGGCTGACAGTCCACACTGCCTCTGCTTGGTGGCCATTTCTGTTTCTAACCACTGATCCCAGTCTTCAAACAGGCTGGCCATTGTACAGCATCAAGTTCATATATAAAAAAAAGATATTACAAAATTCCTGCTTTTAAAAGCTTGAATAGTGCTTTTAATCAGCAGAAAGTAATTGCAATGAAGGTAATTGCGTAATAAATATCAAACCAGAGTAACAGATTTATAATACTATTCATCCGGTACATAAATCAGAAAAAAAACAGAGCCAGCGTTTTAAAATGTGCGTGTCATAGAATACTGGTTGACTATGAACCCATTTTTAATAAAGTTTGCTAATCAGTACATTTGTGTTAATAGAAAACTGCAAACAGCCTCCCGAGTATCAATTTGCAGAGACTGCTGTAACTTCAAATACTGTGCTAAGATAAAGTGGAGCAAGAGCTTGGCCTAATACTATTCAGTAAACAGCTTCTGATTTACAAAATAAGCAAGCTTTATGCTGACCAATTTGAACTTTAAAATATTCCTACCATCTCTGCTTATGACTGAGGTGATTGAGAGTCACCCATTTAAAATTAATATACAAACAGATTCTAAGTCTCCTAACTAGCTCGGGAGATGCTGTGGCTACAAATGCTGTTCCTCTCCATTATTCCTGCTCAGTGCACACATAACTGGAAACAAACACCAGTCAGGCTTCTTTGACAAATCATGACAAATAAATATCTTCCACATGCCCAGCTTCCTAGTTCATCATCACTTTCAGAAAAATTGCTTCATCTGTACTAAGAGTGCTTCACACCATACGAAATGAAAAATGCTATTTAGGTATGTTATTGGATAGTTTTGAAAGTACTTTCTTGCTTTGTACAAGATGGCACAAAAGGCTATGAACATCACAGAAAGTTTTGAGTAAATTTAACTGACGTTTTGCTTTAGCGCCTTTAAAACAATCCACTGGAAATCTTCATAACAAGTGCTCTGCTCTCAGTCACCTGTCACTCCTTGTTCTAATCAATTGGCACCAGTAGAATTTTAAAAAAAAGAGCAGAGCACTAACAACTTAATACCTGCTGATTTCACAACTGTAGCGGTTATTACGTGGTTTAGAAAAACCCAGCCTAAAAACACATGCATTGCCTTCACCAGATGTCTTTATTTGCCAAGTCTCTATCAGCCATTTTGCCTTGAGCATTGTCCTCATTTTGTTTGTTTTCTCTTTCCCAAACTGTTTTTTTCTAGGTATACTTTTAGCTATACAGACCAGATTAAAAAATTTCTTCTCTTTGTGAAAACAGAAGCTTTAAATTTTCTGGAAATGTTTTTCATCATAACAGAGGAAAGCCTGTTGTCTGGAGTTTGTGCCTATTTCCAGTTTTCTATGGTTTACTGTTTTGGCAGTCTATCAGCCGGCTGGTTCTAAGCTTCATATATCTGATAAAATCTCCCTGTTTATTTGGAAGACTGATGATCTGAAGAGCCTACTTCTGGGTTTTTTAAAAAGCAGCTTGATCTCCTGCTATTTTTAGGAACCCAAAGTGTAGCATAAATGTTTCACACTGACAGGGACATTCCTACTCCTTTGCCCATTGAGGAGCTCCTCAGAAGACACTGCTGATCAGCAAAAAGAAGAAATGAAGCAGCAGGCCAACAGCAGAAACAACACACCAAAAACTGAAGTGGAATGGGACTTGGAAGCCATCCGTAGCAAATAAAAAGTAAATATGGATCAATCTCAAATTTCTTAGTGTATCTGATGAAACAGATGGAGAGAGACACTGTACTTGTTTTCTTTTTCTGAGAAGATGCAATTTTTTTTAAAAAAAGAAGGTTTAAAACTTGAGGAAGGAGGGAAGGAAAAAAGGCGGCAACAAGGAAGCTTGGTAGGAATGGGTTTTAGGTTAGTTAAGTGACACATATACAAATCCATGCATTCACTAGAGTTCCATCTTTACAGAATTAACCAGATCAACAGGTACAGGAAGCAATTTTGTTGTCAAAGTTCTGAGAATTTCATCGATTTCAGTGATCTTTATGAGCACTTCTAACTGAGAAATCAGTCTCCAGACTTCACAGATTCTTCCTTTGCACAGTAATTAGGCATTTTAATTCTTTTATCTTTATTTTAAATTACTTGTTGTAACTGTTCTCTTGCAGCACCTTGTTGCTCAAAGTTGCAAAAAAAGTCTGGCAAAATAAAAGCATATGGAAAATAGCTTTAATCTTACTTGATGAAAAGCTTATTGTACACTATTCTTCACTCTAAAGAATCTGTTGTACCCTTTCTGTTCCACACTCTGGCGTTTTTTGAGTCTCATGAGCTATCCTGAGCTTGATCAGTTTCCCAGTATTTACCCTTGGTTCCCACTTACAGAACAGTCTGGTTTGAGATTACAGCACCAAATTCAGAGTCCAGATTTTATCATCTGCTCTATAGCCAACTAACTGATGACTCTCTAGGAATATTTTATCATTTTTCTTTCAGAATTTATCCGTTTTAAAAAATGGGCTGCTACCTACCTTCTCGACAAATATTTATAGAAAGGTGCTTGTAGATCTTCAAATAGTCATCTTTATCTCAAAAAATAACAAAAAATTTAAGAGGAAAATACATCCTGGAACAGAATGTATGGTTCAAAATGGAATTAATTTGAGGTTTGCTTTTTTGTTTTGTTTTGTTTTAGGAAAATGTTACTAATAATATCCTACCACTTAAAAAAAAAAGCCTTTAAGCTAATGTTTCAGTTATTCTATCGTCTTGGAAAATGTAGGCCTTTTCCCCTCGAAGTCAAAGAAGCTTTGCCATTGATTCAAGTATCATAATCGGAATCATTAAGTCCTAACACAGGAAGTGCTAAGATTAACCTCAAATTTTGGCCTTCAGTTTTAATTAACAACCTATACTAAGATTTATGTTTGGTTTTTTTACCTTGTGCGGCATACCATTTACCATAGTTCAGTGCAGAATTTAACATCAAAACGCAGAGCCCCAGTACTAACTAGAAAGTTAAATGTGCACTACAGTAACGCACTGCCACAGGAAATCAGTCTAATCTGTTGTGAAGTAATCGCACCCACCATCCCAGACTCCATTTCCTTATGAAATCAGCTTCCTTCATCACACAAGCCAGTACACCAACATGGTTGGTACAAGATCCTTCTTCTTGAAGGTCTTAAATAGCTTTCTTGCCTTATTTGACTCTCCTGATTTTCAAGAAGTGCTGAGATTTTAGCTATCAACATACTTCTATTATTGCTTTATGATTCTCCTTTCTCTTTTGGCTATTTGTTGCAAATAATGTCAACTAACTCCACAAACTGCTTTAGGAGACAATTTTTCTTAAAGAAGCTGCACAACACAAGTTGCACTGTATTTTATTAATCCATCAGGGGGTTGAGTGCCATGTTGTTAAAACATGTAAATTTGCTTTTAAAATAATGTATACATTTGGAAACATTTCTACAATTTTGATGGAGAGAATGCTTTTGCCTCATGCATTAATACTATATATGCTATTTAGTTTTGATACAGCTTGCTGTAATTTTGCTGCTGCTTTAAAGAAAGCATTATTTAACAGGACCTTAATTACACACACTTTTAACCTTACAATGGCAAGGGTCAATTAATTTTACCCTACAGCTTATAGGATCCATGCTTGTTAAATAAATAAAATGGAAAAAAAAATATCACTGACTTGATTTGAAAAGGAAAATAACAGTATAGCCTCATAGGGCCAATAAAATTACAGCTAATCCTTCTGGGAATCCAAATGGCAATAAAGTGAAAGTGAGTACAGATTAACACATTGTAAATCCACTTACTACCCAGCAATGTTTACACAAGGATTTGCCATTCCCCGTTACCATTCCATCAGCACTTAATTGAAGAGTTACATCTATTTCCTACAAATATAATTCCATTACTTAAAGACGCAAAATGTTCTTTGATCAAGGGCAAGAATATGTATTGACACCTTATGGATGATGGAAAATGGGTAGGTTTCTAGGGTTTCATACTGATGACTTAGATATTTCAGTATTTTGCTCATATTCTACTAAGGAAATGCTTCAAGTGCAAATGATCCTGTGTGTTAATATTCCTGAATTTGATATGTGGGGGAGTGCACTTTTCTTGTGCACTTTTAGAAAGCTATTTGCTTGAGTCCAAAACAGCTTTTTCCTTACTGCTCACTTGTAATACAAACTGCACTCACATGGAGGCCAACAGCCAGCAAAAACATATTTCCATTTTAACGCCTTCAGATGATCAAAGCATCAGCTTAATATAATCAGCTCAAATCCATTTACCAGTGAGCCTACCACTGTGCCCAGGGACTGTTTTGCTTTCCAGCCCTATCTATTCTGGAACAGGTGCTATAATAGTAAATTAATTAGTCTGTGGAGATGCACCTTGTTCTCCATCTCCACAGGCCTCTTGTGGGTCAGGGCCTTGAGGAAAATGCCATCTGGGCAGAGTTTCCCCCAGAGAAACAATCAAAGCCTACAGATTGCAGACTACAGAGGAGGGTTCATATGACAATTAACCTTATTAGTATTTTTTTTTTTTAAACGGTTGATAGTGTGTCAACACGTTGGCTCTATAAATAATCTGCTTCACAAAAACATCAGTGCAACTAATTCAAAGAAATTACTTCTATCTAAAAATCCTCTGAAGAAAATACAAATCTCCTTGCACTGAAAATATAAAGGTAAATAAGAATTAAGCAATAACTTACATCCCTACAATGATATCATACAACAGTTCTAGAATACTTAAAACTTTAACATACTTTGAAAGACTGACAATTTCTACTGAGACAATTTTTTTACCAACCCAGAGGGATTTGTGCTATTAATTATTTTGGTTCTCTTTTTCCCCACCGTGGTTTTGCCAAATATCCAATTATCAACAGAATCAGAACTAAATTCAACATATTTCACAAAAGATCAATACTCATCTTGATAAATGTGGTGAGCGTTTAAGGTTTAACTCAAGGCCCTAAAATCTAGGGCTGAATTTTAGATTTGGGGAATTGTTTTCACAAACAACATTTTAAAACAAAAGAAAATTCAGAAATTTCAAATGGAATGTGATAGAAAAGCAAAATCTCTATACAATAAAATTCTTTGCATATTTGCATTACAAGTTTGGCGAAGAACAGCAATTAAGACGACAAAGCAAAAAGAGCATCAAGAAGTTTAACATTTCAGACCATTAAAAAAATACAAAGTACATGTAAATTTATAAATATACGGTAACAAAAATAATATTCCTAATGCATGACTCAGTGAATAACTCCTTCAAACATATTTTAGTTGGATAAAAAATACTAAATTTGCATCATAATAAGAAACAAAGCCAAGTGATTAGTTCCTAAAATGTTTTGATGACTTCTGACTCTCTGCTTGTGAATCACTTGAATTCCTCTTATATTTATTTCTTATTCAACTTACAAAATCATTTTTATAGAGACTTTTATTCACAGTTTGCTATGTTTAATATTTGAAAAACGTGTTATTTTGATGGAGTACATAAGTCAGACAGTTTCTTCTTGTTCCCTCTACACAGAGGTTTTTAGTGTGAACATCAAATGATTTTCCATCTAGAGATTTATTTTTTGAGAATTTTTTAGGAAAAATATGAAATTCCACATTTTTTCAAGGAATTGTGCAAGAAAAATGTTAACATGAAAAGTATAGAAAAAAGGCAAAGCAGACATTAACTGAAAAACAATTTAAGTATTCGTGAACCTGTAATAAGCAATAAATATATTTTAGTATGCCAGACAATATTTAAATTTGGAATACAAACCAGTTCTTTCTTCACAGCAAAAAGACAACTCAGAATGATTACCCAAATTTTAGAATACCATTTACTACCAGAATTCTTTCAAGTACTATCTCAACTCTCTACACGTGTAATAATAGTTACTTGACACACTATGTGTGTAATTGCTCTTTTCATTGTATGAATTCTCATAACAAACTTTTTGAAAAACTTAACAAAATGCTTATCCTTTAGTTTAAGTATTTCTGAAGTTTTCCCATTTTTCCTGCAGGGACGTGGGGCAATTTAAGTTGAATAGGTAGGGTGCTAACCTGGACAGTGGAAAAACACCTATATTTAGCTTTAATACAAAAGCAGAAATGGAATCATAATTAAACAAATGCAAGTATTACATTCTCATTGAAGAAGTGTCATTCATAACTGCTAGAATCTCTTCCTCTGTACATCACTGAGCTGAAGGAGTAGGCAGAGCAGGATAGAAGATTAACAGAAGAGACACACTAAGGGAACTCAATGAAGCAGCCATAGGAGATGAAATACAATGTGTGTACTCATTGAAGCAGCTGAAAAAAAAATGAGCTACAAGGGACTGTATTCAATGAAGCAAGTGCAAGAGATGAGGTGTACTAAAGGGGCCAGCAAAAGCCCTCAAGCACTTCCTCCAGTAAAACACACACGTCTCCTTCCCTTTTATTTTCTCACTCCAACTACAAAAACAACAAAATAAATGACACCGAATTTCCTACTTGTCACTGTTGGTTTTTTTTTTTTGTTTTTGTTTTTGTTTTTGTTTTTTTTTCTTTTTTGTTTTTTTCTTTTTCAGAGCAGCAGAAAAAACATGTTCAGAAGATAATAACAAGTCTTATTCTGACATACTTAATCGCAATATGCTGGAATGACAACTTGCATGCCACAAGCGATCTTTAGCACATCAGTATCACAGAATTCAGGTAGTACAACCTGCAAGTTCACCTAGTTTATTCCTAGGTGTCAGCACCTTCCCTATTCTCTGCCTTTAAGCAGATAAAAGACCTGCTATATACACCCCAGGTTCTCCAGCAGCGATAGGACTTTTCAGATTAATGCTTCTCAAGAAAATGGAAAAGAAAAAACAGCAGTATTTTGTTAGAGCTACAGCATGGTCATGCTAACAAACGAAACTGGTAAGTCTTAGAAGCTTGAACCCAAAGGAAATCTGAAAGTACCTACAGTGGGGCCAAGGAAGAAATTTTAGTTATTTACTACTTTTGCAATATCCCTGTTTATACATTTTTTTTGTACTGTACTCTGGATTATCCCACAATGCTCAGAGTTGCTAAAATAGCTTTCAAGACTCAAACTAACTATGAAGGTATTGTGGCACCTAATGGGCATTTGAAACAATTCAAATTGTACAGCTTCTCCCTCAACTTATCACTATATACATTTGGATTTTTACTGGTACTTGGACCTTTCACCTTCAAACTTGAAAATCTGTCTGTAACTATCATAAAGCTGTGTCTTAAGGAAAAATCTTACAGGTTTTAAGGAAAATGAAGCTAAAATAGTTTTGAGAAGTAGCCATTTCAAATTTCTAATTGTATCGCTGCTGGAGAAACCTATGGATGAAACCATTACACTCTCAGAATAAACGAATGAGAACAACTCTGTTTTCCAGTATTCAGATCCTATAAGAACGAGAAACTACTGCCTTTGGAAGACCTGCCTGTTAAGACAATACAAACCCCAGTATTAGCTGCTTTTATACATAAAGTCAGAAGTAGTGTTGGAAGAAGGCATTTTAGAAGAAACTACTAAAATGACTAGTAACAGGTTTCTAGAACTATATAGTTCACCCAAGAGAGCTCTAAAGAAACTCAAACATGAAACTGCTGAGTTGTACCCTCGTTTTCAACTCAGAGCTCAACTACCAGTAAAAAGGCAAATAATATTAGGAACTACTAGCATATGAGTTCAGAATATGAAAGAATATAATTATGCTACCATGTAAATCTACTATGTACCCACAGCTTGACCACCCTTCTGCGAAGATATGGATAGAGGCATAGAAAAGAACAACGCAGATGAACAGATATAAAGCAGCTTCTGTTTGGAACATCTTGGCCTCACTGAGATTGGTATGGTCATGAATCTCAGGGAGGAGGGAACTATCAGTCACTGTTTCTCAGAACACAAAAAAGCAAAGATGCCTTTAATGAAAATACGAAGCAGCAGCTTTTAAACACAGAAAGGGTGTATGTTATCAATCCAACTAATTAAATTATATAACTAATCAACACAAATAACTTCTGATTTTCAAAAGGAAAAAGTGACTCAATGCATTCATGGAAGAAAGGTCCCTACTGTTAAATACAACAATCTGGATACAATGCCTGAGCCTCTTTTCACTCAAAGGAGAATATTATGGAAAGAGTCACGTATATCTTACCTAGTTCTTATATTCTTTTCCTGTTTGTTACCAAGTGCCAATGGGAACATGATGCTGGGCTATATGGAGCTTTGGTCTAAGCCATCACATTAAGAAACATGTTACATATGGGCAGTAGGTTAACCTTGGCTGTCTTGCCTCCTCTATCTTCGCTCCTCCTCCCTCTCTCTCAGCTCTTGAGCAGTGTTTGTTATCCCTTCTTAAATGTGTTTTCAGAGGCAGCACCACCCCCTGACCGGCTATGCTTTGACCAGCGGTGGGTCTGTTTTGGAGCCGGCTGGAGCTGGCTCTGTCCAACACGGGGGCAGCTCCTAGCCTCTTCTCACAGGGGCTGCATCCCCCCCACCCAACCTTGCCACATAAACCAAACACAGTATGTCTCCTAATACTACAAAGATGATGGGAAGGGTACTTCTACAGATGTCAGGAGGATGACTCGCATGCATTAAGAGAAGGCAAGTATTCACAAAGGCCTAGTAAGAGGCTGATCTCCCTACACACAGTCGCTGTGGGAAAAGGTAAAAGATGTGCTCTTCTAGAGATGCCCTGGAGGAGCCTCTCTTCTGCCTCCCTACTGGCCACACAAGAAGCCAAGGGACTTTAGTATCACTAGGCTAAACCTAATCCTTGTGAGTAACCCTGTACACATGATCCCTTCTCTATAATGCTCAGAATACTTTGAATGAAAGAAACGGATGAGTGCAAGGTTTTAGGAGATATGCAAAGTAATGTTCTGTGCCCTTAACACTCAGGGCAAAATATTAGCTTTTTCTTAACATGATGTTAAAACTATCAGCATATTCTGCACAAAGCTGCTAACCAGCTTGGTATTTGCTAAAAATGAGACAATTTTCCCAAAGCCAGCAACTTGTTCTAAACTCAGAGAGGCAACAAGGTTATTAAAAGGCCTGTACGTATAATTCAATCATTTCATCACCTTAAAAGGAGAGGTAAAACTCAATGTTCCCTATATCTCTGTAGTGAATCATGATTAATTTTTTTAAAAAAAGTATGCTTGCACGATGAAGAAAATATTCATATAACTAAAAAAAAAAGAGATCTGAACCACTGACAGAAAGTAGGAAAAATTCTGTGTGTTATTCCTCCATTCCATAATTCCGTTTCTCTAATTTCACACATACTTAGCATCTTGTCGAGGGGGCATTAGTGTATTTGGTGATGAGATGAAGGCAGCCTAATGCAGGCCTGGCAAGAACTCCCTGTCACCAGTCCTCCTGGGTCCGGAGATCAGCATTCTTAAAATACGAGGATTTGATAGAGTTAACGCCATCCCCCTCAAGCAGATGGTTTGGAACATTCTGTCAATGCTGCCACCGATTACTGCAAACAGATTCTCGTTACACTGATAGCCCCTCTGGGACCCCAGCAAAGCACTGGCTAACCTCCACTCCGAGGTGCAAAACGTGCTGTTTGCAGGGCCCTGCCGAAGCAGTGAGGACGCACATGCCTCTTCCAAACACAGCCACCGCTATCTCCACACTGCAACTCTGCAACTGACAGTTGCTCAGAATGGCAGTAACGGGTTTTAGTTTGTTATATTTTCCACTCCTTATTGTAGCCTTGCAAACAGAGACCATTAAATACATTTTCCTTTTTTAAAAGAGTTTAAATTGTCACACCTCAGGCTTGGGCAGTCCTGTCACTCCCTCATGCAGCTTCAGCTATCCCACCTGCCTATTCAGTACCAAAACACTCTGTGCATCCACAGACTATTTTGAATATATGAAATATGAGCTTATGTATTACATATTCATTAGCAACATTTTCTGTGCTTCCTGAATAGATATGAGTCAGACTGGGATCACAGTTAACACCACGGCAAAAAGCTTCTACAAACTTGCTCCAGTTTCTTATTAAAGTACTATCTTAATACATTAGGCTTTGGATTACTCAAAATATTAACTTACTTATTTAGCTCATCACCAATAAACAACACCTGGCCTTTATGGATTCACTGCTGCAGGTTTTTTCAGCATTGTAAGTCAAATCTAAATTTTTAAGTCTCTACTTTTCTTCTAGGAGAAGCCTGGAGAATCAGAGTTACCAAGGTTGCTCTTTTGTCCTGAATTTGGTATCTAACACTACAATATATTCTGGTCATGGGGGGGTGGGGGAAGTCCAATTTATCTTTCCAGCTGGAAGTCATTCTGCAAAGCAATTAACTGCTTTAAGGAGGATTAATATGCAGTTAGAATTAGGGATGAAGAACTGGTTTGAGAAACAGAAAAACTGACACAAACTTTTTGTTCTGTCCCTCAGCTAGGGCTTGCACAGAACAGTTGGGCAAAGCTCATCAAACGAAAAACCAAGCGGCTTCCTCACTCATGCTCCGGTTAGGTTTGTATCAGGGACAGCAGACGTATTCCCATGCAGCTGCCAGCATCTCAGCTTCCGTCATAGTGGTCACAATATCTGCTTCTTCATGCCAGCTACAAGCTTGCTCCAGGCAACACTGGTCTGTAACACACATCTTGGAGCTTCCTCAATACAAGATCCTTAGGACACTCCAGTGGCTTCAGAGATCTTTCAGGAACACACCAAGTACCAGACTCAGCCTCAAGAGTAAGGAGGACTCAGATATTCATTAGCACTGAGGTGTCATAGCAGCGAAGTCCAAGGGAGCCACTGTTAGCTTCCCCAAAGCAAAATGAAGAGGAAAGGAAAACCCTTGGCTCTCCTGAAAAGTACCACATCCAAGAAACACAGGCAGGCTCTGACCCCACCTCCTATACTAAGGAGGAAAACGTATCTTTTTGCCCCTAAGGAAACAGACTTTTTTTCCCCTGGCTTCTTCCTGGTCTGCACCAACATGACAACAAGATATTTTAGTAAGTTAAAATCAAACATTAACAAAACAGATACTGGCATAAAAACCCTCACATCATGTGTAAAGCCACATAAACAACAGTATCATTTTGCTTCCTTTTTTTTT
>VYXH01009396.1:841195-859720 GCA_013397275.1 Burhinus bistriatus | reverse complement strand
TTTTTTTTTTTTTTGTATCCAGCATGTGTGTGACAGAATTTTGGTGATGCCTATTTAGTAGCATTTTTATCTAAGGCAGGCCATGGAGAATCTTTTCTGCAATTGGCTGTCATCCACCACTGAATGTAATATTAGAGCCTTCCACTTACTCAAAAATCATTACACATACAAATAAATAAATAAAAGCAGGAGATTTACAATCAGAAAACTGATGAAAAAAATCTAACAAACATGAACTGTGTGGATTTTCTTTTCATTCTCATACAGGCACGAATATTACCCTGCCTGATGTTCATTTTACTATTTGGTATTTTGCAAAATATTGATGGCAAGAACAGTAGGAGAAAAAATAATGCAAGGAATATGAAAAAATAAGAAATATAGGCAGGTAGATACAATCAATCCAACAGCTATCAAACCTAAACAAAACAAAACAGGGAAAAAAAAGAAAGGAGACCAGTTAACAACCTAGATAAGAGATGAAAATTGCCAGTGAGGCAGATCAAGTTTATTCAATGCCCTGATAAGCACCTATTTGCTCTTCCCCATAATGCTCTCTCAGTATTTATAAATTATCATTTAATTATGCTGGCAAGTGGTAATTGTCAAATAAAGCTCAGATAGGCATAAGCCCTCAGGCTGCACATGACAGAAAAATATCTGTTAAAGCTGGGCTGATTCACACGCTTAGGAAATCATTTCCTTTCTTCTTTTTATCCTTGCCAACAAATTATATGAACTGGCACTTTGTGCTTTGTAGGCATTTTGAAGTCTATGCAGATTACAGGAAAGAAAAATTAGTTGTTTCAGTATCTACCATTCCTAAATTATTCTGCTGATTTAAGACACCATGTTCTGTTTCAACAAAAGAGTGCCAAAGATCAAGGAATCAGAGCCTTCCTCTGCTTAGAATTTATGCCCAGGGTCACTTTCAATTGGGTAAATCAAGATTTGGGGAATTATTGAATACTGTGCATAATAGATTTGATACAGAGCAATAGTTAAAATATGACGTTTATCCCATTAGGATAGAAACACTAAGCAATATTTTTTTAAAAGTCTCTTACTACTTAGATTCAATTATAGACCTATTAAACATTCTCTAATATATATATACACACTCCAATACAGACACAGGCACCCACAGATTTGAAGGATTTCTTAGTTTAAAGCATACATATCCAACTATTAAGGTATATGGAAAAAATAAATGGAAAAGAAGTTTAGTGCTAAATAACAATAATATCAGATTCTTGAGAACTTTGACCTGGAATGTGTGTCTAAACAACAGGAGTATCAGATTTAGGGTACGCTGCTAAAACATTTGCTATCGATGTCATTGCTAGATCACTACTGCCAAAAAAAGCACCAACATTCTGTTTTTTCTCTGTGCAGTTATTGTAAGACAGAACCTCTGAGTGACAGACAACTAGCATTAGCATATGAAGTCTCTTTCCCCTGCAAGTGCAATATGGGATGCTACTTTATACGTGTACTTTTGTGCATGATAGGTCCCTTCACTGTTAAGAGATTTCTAAGGTACTTTGGCTTACCAGAAGGAGCCCAAAACAAGTCTCAGTCTCCCCTTTCTTTGAACCTAAGCCTATGTGTCGGTTTGGTTTTTTTCTTCTCCCTCATCAGCAGAGTTCAGTAGAATTTCTTTTGCGTTTTTATGCATAGTCTAGACACAATTAACTTATATTCAAATCTGAGCTGTTATTAGTTAGCTGATGTCATATATGAGGTTTCTACCTACAATATTGGTATATCTTGCATTATCTCAAACCAGACTGAAGAAGTCTCTGAGCCTTCTGAATCTTTCAGGAGCAGCTTGCTGATAAAGGAGGTTGGAATTTTTCAGAAAAATCTATTTTCCTTTCAGGCTATCAGTAACCCCCAACTATTACCATAGACAGTATACAGTTACCATATACTCAGTATGCAGTTAGCAACTGCAATAACACTATTTATTATGGCAAGAAACACTGTGAGAAAGCAGGGGCTGTACAGGACAGTATTCTAACTTCAATAGAATAACTACAAATTCTTTTCTTCCAATTTACAGGTTTCATCGCTTCAGTCAATGAGCAACACTGCGTATGGACTGCTTCACACAGATACTTCCCGTTGCTTCAGAGCAGCTGTAAAAGCATTGCTCAACAACAAGCCTTTTCTCATTACTGGAATGATCCGCTGCCACTTCCCCTAGTCTCATGAAACACATCATCTTCCTCACGAGACTCACATGGAGAATTAATACCCCAGGGGTTAGATAACACACAGGCTGGCCAAGCAGTGTAATTCACAGATTATACCAGATGTTCAAGTAGCAGATAGCCAGAAAGTATTTACTGGTGCTATTGCAGCCAGAACAAGCTAGTGTCTTATATTCAGCATAAGCATCAAAGTAGATAATGATTCTCAGAAGAATAGCTTTTAGCAACATTGATTTACCATAGAAGCTACTGCACAGCTATATAGTCTTAAATACATACACTATAGTTTTGAAGCTCCCTACCAGTTCCCAGAAGTAGATGCAGGAAGCACTAGTCATTCTATCAAACAACATGCTTCACACACTGAAGAAGAAATAGGAAAAACTCAAATAGGAACACTTCTTCAAATATAGATCCTGCATTCAGAAATTCCAGGCATTAATTCCTGCAGAAGAGCATTGCATCCTAGCACCCGGCCTATAGGTACAGTGAATCAATGCCAAATCAGAAATTTATGCTCAAGAAGATTGCTGTAGGGCAACCTGGAGAACTTTTCCTTGGTAGCTTTGCTCCTGATCTGCAGGATCCAACTAGCACATCGGCTGCAAAGTCATCAGAAGATAGACCACTGCTGAATCTATCACTATAAAGGCTTTAGGATCTTGGATGTGAATGCAATTCTATTCCCCGCCCCGGACTATAAAACGTAAAAATTAATCTGTTTAGCAGTGTTTATTTCAAGTAGTATTTTAGCAAGAGACATGCTATTTTCACTAAGTAGCGAACTGAATTTTGTATCAATTAAATAGAAAAGAATGTAACTGCTTTTGTAACACCAGAATACTCAACTAACTGTAAGGAACTATTACACAGTTGACAGAGAAAGATAATGCAGAAAATTTTGGTGAGCTCTAATACTTATTCTGAAGTAGGTTTTGTGCTGACAGCTGGCCCAAAAAAATTTCCCTATAAATGACTTATTTTTTTCCTGGAAATCATTTTATACTAAGACTAACCTCCATGGAAGAGTTATTATACCAAGAGTCTCTTCCAACAAATGATTCTGTGATTCTAAGATTCTAAAGAACTATATACCATACTGGGAGGTGAAAAGGATCTCCTCCACATATCAGCATTATTTCCATTCTCCTTTCACTAATTTGGGTTTTGCAGGTCTTTCCAGATACTTTTTAGAATTAGTAGACATTCCATAAACAGGAAACTAGGAATCAACTCACCTTTCAAAAATATTCTGCTTATCTACACATACTTTTTGACATCTTTAATCAACAAAGCTGACTGTGGAAAATGCATCATATTGCCAATCATAAATAGCAACACAGCAAACTTGGAAATCTTGTGCTCTGGGGGAAATCTGCAAACCCACAGTCCTTTCTGTTAGCAAAGAGTATAATGCTGTTGCCGTCAGAGTTCTTATGTTTATGAACCTTTGCTTATACAATAATATTTTGTTGCATTTCCACAGCGTGTAACTTTATCTAAAGTTACTACCGTAACTCTATAGAGAATGACAGCATGAGAAAGAGTCCTGTACTGCATAAATTACTACTGATACTGTTCAAACACATGAATTGATATTTATAACAGACTTCCAGCCTGGAGCAAAAAATACCTGACAGCACACTTCTACTGGCCTATTCTAGTTTCCACTGAAACCACCTTTTCTCTGGTCACAGATAATACTGTACCTGTAGCTTCTGGGAGACTTCGCTTCTGAAGTCCTCGTAGTTAAGATTAAAATTGAGAAAATTATGCATGGCCTAATAAAATACAATTTGATATTGAAATCTATATGGATGATTGGAAGGAGTCTGCTGCTGCTTTTTCTCATCTTGCACAACAAACCTCCAGCTATATTATGGTATTAGTGACATCCTATATTTTAACTTGAAAACAACAGGTCACAGGTCACACAAAAATCTTGTCACACCTACAGGTTGACTTAAAATGGTCCTGTGTCTATGAAGTATGATGAGCCCAGAGCATTTTTCTCTCATCTGAATTGATAATTACATCCTTGCCACAGAATTCTGAGAATAGTTAAATACAGAAGCTGTAATTCCATTTTTATTTTTTATTTTCAGAGTAACTTCTAGAGTCTTGCTGACTTTTATATCAAGTTCAGTGGCCTTTTCCATAAGTGACACCACAATAAGGACCAGAGTTCAAACTGCTTGGTTTTACAGACTCAGGATGTCTTTGCCTTCAGTCATACCCTTTGCACTCAATGCAGTAGTTTTAAATATTTAGTTTTAAACCTGTTTTTCAATATAATGGTTCCGTTTTCATTTAAATCATCCAGAGAAATTAATAATATTAAGCTCATCTTAAAGATAGCTTAACACTTCCCAGAAATTTATTTATAAGACTCTTCAGAAGGTAATGAAAGGTCTTCCTGAAAAAAACACGGTGGATTGTGAAATGTGGATTGACCAGCTATAAAAGTAATTTCTCAATAACAGCTATACTCTCCTTTCAGGGACTTTTCTTTATGAAAATATTTCATCACATACATAAAGAGTAATTTTTAGTTTAATTCTGCTCTTATCAAACCACTTTGAAATCACATCAAATACACATACCATGAGAACACATAGATTGTATCCAATTTAAAATGAAGCCAACCTATGTACTTGGATCTGAAAACTCACACAAATGTTGTGAAAATCCAGATGTAAACTTTGTAACTCAAGCCCACCCTCATTACTGCAACAGCATTAACAAGATACTTCTCCTTACTTTCCAGATGTTTCCTGCTGATTTCCTAGGTCAACCTAATAGAACCTTCATGGTCTATATCATAGCAGTAAGAGCAGGAATACGTTTGTTTTTTTTTTTTCCTCTGGTAACTTTCTGAAAGGACTGGTTTGAAAACACGAAGCGGCGTGCTGACATAGCATAAAAACTACAGAAATGCAAATATCAATTTTCTTTAAAAATTATTTCTCTGAAAACATTCAGGAGAAAACTGTCTCCTATTCACAGAATAATATCTTACTCTATAGGGGCACTTTAAGTAGAAAGATCTTACAACAAAAATAAGTCTCTCCACTTTTAATTCCTATTTAAAACTAGGTTGTTGAAAACTGGAGTCTAACCAGCTTATGACATGAAATCTTTAATTTACATTGATTAAAAAAATCTGTATGTGGAAAAGTAGTGATATTGATTAAACTGGAAGTATATATTGGAATATCAGTTTTCCTAGAAATAGTAGATATTTTGACATACATTATATTCAGCATCACATCAGCATGTACACTGTAATTTAATTAGTTTCCTTGCTCATGGAGCAATTTACTTTTTTCTTCAGAATTCATTTTTTATTTTCCTTACAGGCTGCACCCATTACAGTAATCCAAGCTCCCTCGTACACATTCTTGAAGAGCGCTCCCAGGAGGCAAGAAGCAGCATGTCCCATGACTACCACTAGAAAACAGAGCATGCCCACTGGCTGGCCGCTTGCTGCCAAAAAGGCTGTATAAAGTTGCAGTCTGCCCAACTTTGCCCAAGTCCCAGAAATCAGTTTGGGCTTATTTATCTTGCCACCAATATTCACAAAACTTTTCAGAACACATGTATTTGATACTGCTACATTTCTTTCAAATCTGGTGGAGTTAGCCAACAAGTGTCAAAGGTACTGGGCAGAAAAATGGACAGACATGGGGAGAGGTAGCATCACTGCACACTGTAAACCAAGCTACAACTTCCTAAGAGGTTCACATCAAGAGATTTGGAATCAGATTCTTGCTTTGTTATTTACGCTGTAAAGATTACTCATTTGAATTTATAAAGTGCTGAGAGACCCCAAGAAAGATGTTATGAAAGTAGTAAGCATATTTATCAGTCTGTTCTTGTTCAAAATAGAGCATACATAAGCAAGTCAGACAGTGAAGGCACCCTTCGTGAGCACAAAGCTGGGATTCCCAGCCCTCTGTGCAGAATTACATCCACAGTGAGGTGACCTGAACAATCATGACATTTTTCCTCTCACGGGGACAGGCACCGTTCAGGCCAGGCAGCAGACTGGGGGCCAAGGACATTCAGGATATTCATGGCATGCATTGCATGTTTCGTACTGTTTCAAGAGATCTAAAACCCGCTAACAGTAACAAGGCACACATTTCTCCTAAAAAGCAGTCATTGTCTAGTCCCACTTTCTCTGAAGGGTGTTAACTTGATATGTGTTGACAAGGATAAGCTTTGCTTTAATTTAAGATCTTAGGAATTCTCATTGGTTTGCATAGGGTGTGGCCAAGAGGAATTTACACAAGTCTTCAGGTGCTGCTGGCATAGCTCAGCACAGCCAGCAAGCAGGACTAAAGCATGATGGAAAAGGATCTTAGGCAAAGGTGCAAGACAGGCTCGTGAAAGGTCCAGTCATCTCAAGAGAAAACTCAAGAGATGTGTGTCAGGTGAGGTTGTTTGGGACTGAAACTCCCTTGTCAGGGTAAAGGATGTTATTACCTTGCATCTTAGCAAGGAAGTTGCACGCTGTGTCCTTTAAGCTAGTAGTTCCTCTTGATCATTATTGTAGCTTTATGAACAGTAGGAAAAAACAGATTTCTAATTGTTGTTATGTGAAAGTATTTAAAAATTAAAGAATTCTCATGGTTTGGGCCAGACTGGCCACTGAAACGAACGACAAATGCTCTTCCCCACCTCTCTCTTCAAGGAGAGGAGGGAAAGAGAGAGACACTTAGGAGTTTAGAAGAAAACTAAACTACTTTAATGAAAATATAAATAAAATTATAAAAATAAAATAATGACATATATATAAATATATACAAAAGCATATCAAGCTCCCAGGATGATGATCACATCATCAGCAGGCACTGGTCNTGCTGTTAATTTCAGAGAGTTCAGTTAGTTAGAAGAGGCTTAGCTGCAAAGTAAAATTACTGAACGGAAAATTGGTTCTGTTTTACCTCAAACCAGGACAAGAATATTGTTTGGACTTGATGAAACTTTTCTTCTCCCCCATATGTTTTTTCCCTCCATGTATTTTTCACATAATCTAACCCTTTTTATATTTTTATATTATTTAGAAAGGTATTCATAAGCATCCTGCAATCACCACAATCCTAAATGATGAAAATACATAAAATACATTTAGTTAGGAAACTGTTGCAATTTGTCAAGATTCCTTAAGGAAGAATTCTTTATTACAAACTGGAAAGTACTTGAAGGATAATAAAAAACAACTTCACAATTAAAACAAAATTTAATAGTTTCTTCAGGTATTCTCTAACACGTGTCTAATTTTTTTCATGTTGCAATTGAAAAAGATTTTCCCCCCCACGATTATATACCAACAGCTACATGGAAAACAAAATATTAAGAGTTATAATTAATTTTGAAACAATTGTTTCTATAAATTTTTTTGTACCCAACTTAGTGTGCTAGAAAAATTATAGCATTCATTCGGTGTATACTGCTTTTAACATTTCATTATGAAACTACTTTGCTGCCAATAGAGCAGCATTGAAGAAGCTGTTAGATTTCTAATGCAGCTTTTCCATTTTAAGAAATACAAAGTTGTATTTTCTCTATCATCTAATTCCCACATTATTATATAACAGGATGTTTGTTAATGTTCTTCAAATGCATTCTGTGCCAGACTTTGTCTTCAATTAAATATTAAAAAAAAAAAAGTTAAGATCATCCAGTCAGATCTTTTCTATAGTCTGGGCCATATAATTTCAGTTATTCCTGTACTGAGCCAAATAATGTGTGTTTGTGACTACCTCATCTCTTTTCTCTAGAGACAGTGTATTTTCCTTTCTTTTCCATTAATATCCTGATTAATATATCTTCTTCTTCGCTCAAGTTTGGTTTTCATTGTGACATATCATTTTGCTTCAGTAGGTAAATATATAAAATGTATATCCAAAGTCAGGTTTGAAAGCCATGTAACAACTGACCTATTACAAACAATGGGTCTTCTATAGTGGATAGCTTTGCCAGGATTAGTGTGTTTCGATGAGATAATCAACTATGCATTTTGTGACCAGCTCACTCACATCCTGGCAAAATGATCTTGCTGGGAGGCAGACTGCATGCTTCACTACCAGGAAATGGACAATGACAGATAGTCTGCATTTCCATTTACACGTATCCTTAATTGTTGTCACTGAAAAAGACGTGCCAGATACTGACACAACAGATCATTCAAAATAAGTTATGTATTCATGTTAAGCGTTATTTATCTAGACTGCAAAGGAAAACAAATATTGCTCTTTCTCCCCCCCTTCCTAATTAGCTGATTGTTTCACATGCTTTTTGTTAGGGATTCAGCAATTTATGTTCTTTAAGCTTGTCATAAAGATAACGCTTATTATGAACTATGCTAAGAATACAGTCCTAATTCAGATTCCTTTCTTTTCTGGCTACACCATAATGAAGATGTTTGCAGGATTCATTTATTTGATTCTGTCCAGGGAACCTCATGAAATGTATTTAAAAATAAACACAATAAAACACCCATGCTTAAAACATCACTGGCATTTTTTTTTGTGTGGCATCCTAATAACAGTGACATGGAGTCTTGTTAAAATTTGGTAAAAGAAAAAGAGCTGCATTAGCAGATAGGAAATTGGAAAAGAATAATCTAGCTAACGCTATTTAAGAAAAACTGAAAATTCTGCTATAAACCGACCTCATTAAGGCAGCTTTTAAAAGGTAAACAAAAGAAACCCCCAAATCCCTAAAGATTAGAGATAATAAAAGTAACTTCTTAAAAACAATTGCATAATGAAAGATAGCAATTTCTAACACTGGAGACTCTCTGAATAAAATTAATTTATAAATATAGTGATTATTATTATTATTTTTAATAAAAAGGGTTCTGGTCTTTCATTTCGTAAGCCAAGACCACTCATCTTGATCACATCATGAAGTGAGCAAGGACTTCCTCAACAAGGGAGAAGAGTTGGTCTGGGTCCCCAGATACCACCACTCTAATGCTCCAATTTCTCCTTTCAAATTTCTCAGTGACCACAGTTTAATCAAAACCAGAAATTTACAGATTTACTGAATATGCTAAAGTAGAAAAGTCTAACCAGCCTGAAAACAGATCTAAACTGGTTGTATATAACGCATGGAACATAACACAGAAACATGATGTACAGAAAAGACCTGATCTGTATTAACCAAAGTCAGTAAAAAAACCTCACTGTTTTTAAAAATATAATCTAGTTGCAATACATACTTGCCACAGTTCTGATTTTACACTATATTTCTTGGCAAAATAGCTTTTCATGACAATCAGTGAAACAGCTCATTTCCACAATTTCTTACAGCCCAGCAGGCAGGCCTACCTCTACAGCCTTGTTAATTATGAATCCTTTCTGTGATGCTAATAGATTATTCCACTTTGAATGAGCATCCAAAATTATTTAGTAACACCTTGTTTAATATGACAGTTTTGTGATTTTACATATGAAATAATAAATTTGCTTAAAAATGTGTAAACAATAAGAGACTTCACTTGTGGTATCAGCTCTTTTACCAGCAATAACCAACACTCTAGGCAAGTCATTAATTTCTTTGTGGGTTTTGTTTTGTTTGTTTATGACAATTCACCCAACATCAGCTTAACTATATCTCCACCAGGTCAGTACACACAGGTAGTATGGCTGTGACAACAGATGGTAATACAAACGAGTTTTGCATATATGCAATATAAACATACAGTCAGCATCAGTCTATAGCAAGTTCCATGCCTGAATAAGCAAATAGTTTTTAATCTTTAGAAAGTGAAAACAGAATACAACTTAATTTGGATTTGTTTTTATTCCCACCATGTTTTTAGTTTGACTGTAAAACCGTTATTCTTTCACCACAGTAAATGGCCTGACTTCAGAAATGCTAAGTACCTACTCATTCTTCAACCTTTCAAAAAACAGATTTCTTACAAAAGGGTTCAGACATTTAACTTCACACATGTACGTTCTTGTTAACACATCAGCCAACTCCAAAAACAACAGCTTCCATAATGGACCATTACACTGGCTAATCCAGTTTCTGTTTTATTGGCACGTAGCTGATTGTGGCCCATTCCAAACTACCTCGAAAACAGATAACCCCACTTTGTAAGCATTTGTGCTATGTTATATGTCAGAATGAAAGGTTTGTAACTGTAAGTAAAATTCTTAGAGGAATGAATAATATAATAGCATTAATATACAAGTACAAGGCTTAGATTAGAGACTGCTGTATTCTCATAGTCATATAGATGCATTTTGCCCTCCTGCCACTTAGCAATCCCACTTCAATGAAAGATGTGTGAATTAAAACGTCTTAAAAATCAAGCCATCAACCCTTGCCTCAGTTTACCCAGTTGTAACATCTTATGGTAAAATATAGATGTATTTTACAAGAGTGCATTGAAAAATTCCTTGTTTCTTTTTTTGTTGTTCTCTTCTCAGTTATGGAAAAAGCTTTTGTAGAATACCTAAACATACTCTAGGACTCCCTAAATTGGTCTAGACAAACTTATTGCTTCTAGCTTACTGACCCTTTTCAAGTGGCTTCAAATTCCTGTGCCATTTCAGGACTAACCTAGGGAAGGAATGATGCATTGATCAAACCATATCCCTGGCACACTTATGTCACTCAACAATTTGATACCTGGTGGTCCCTGGACTGTTCAGATGAAGTACCTTTAGACTGCTAAGTATAAGACAATTTATTTTTACTTATTAATACAACTAGGTATTTCCCAATGTCACAAACACTGTCAAATAAATTAATGATACTAAAACTCTACAGGAATTGCCTGTTATCCATTTACTGGTCTGCATAAAGATCATAAGGACATGTTAGCAAAGGATGGAGGCCAACAGATTTGCATCTACCCATCTTTCTAGAACCATTAGATCAAAAGTTTTCTACACACAGACAACTTCACTGTAGAAGAGGAAAATCTTTTTCACTATGTCTGGTTTCCGTTGCACCCAAACCAGAAACATAAACCAACAACACTTTGATGTAAGAGTGCTCCTTTCCAGCACAGCCCATCTTGATCCACTGAGGTAAACCAGATTGCAGGACACAATCATCACACATCCCTTTTTGTAACAGGTTGCCACGAAGGCCAATTAATCGCACATTATCGCAGGCCTGATATTCCATTTAGCAAATAGCTGCATACTGATTACAATATAGTTATGATATTAATATAATCACACATTCTATATATAATAGGCATTTTAGAACATATAATAACGTAATATTGCCACAAAAGACAGTCTGGAGTAGAAGTCCTGAAAGTATGCACAGCTATTTTTTAATTTATTTTCCTAGCCCGATTTTCTCACTGTTGTGGCTACCTCCATTATGTTGAGGCAAAAGGCAACACTCACCCAGGCAAGGTCACAAGAGTCCTTTATGAGAAAATAGCGCACTACAACCTGAATCACAACTGGCGAACTCGATGCAATCCTCCATCGGAACCAGCCAACTCTCCACTGGCTTACGGGCAGAAAGCACCAGAAAGGTGCAGGGCTCCAGACTCCTCAAACATGAGCATGCTATCTCTGCAACAATCTCGGGCTGACTACATTAGAAACAAGAGAACAACTCCACGAAACAAACTCTCATGTAATTCCCCACATCATTACTGATGGAGTAACCAAGTAATCTAAAAGAATTTCCCCATTCATTTAGCTTTGCATAAAATATCCAGCCCTTACGGTGCAAGAACAATACAAATGAATAATCAGGGGTATTGATTTCATAATGATTAATGGATATTGTACAGTATCTTTTTGCACTCTGCTTTCCTTACACAGTCAGGCTTCCACTAACGTCACGGGGAGTTTCTTGAGTGAAGAATGCTGGACTAGGTAATTGTTTTTGCACTTAAGGGCATCTTGCTCCATTTGTTTTGTGCATAATAAAAGCTCATACTTGTACAGTAATTTAGCATTTCTGAATAAACAAAAATTGTGATTCATAATTCTCTATCTTCTTGTCCTTGTTTCTTTAAAAAAAATTGAGTCACTGTTGTTTAATCCGATAATTATGCAAACACTAAATCTTACACTGGAGGAGAAAATGTTAACACATACTGAAAAACCAAAATGCGTAGAACTATAATCTGTATGATAAAATGCATTACTCTGTTTAAAAGGATTGTTTTACAGAAGCAATTAACAATCAGCAATCATATAGTTCAGACCGGTGTTTTGATGCCATCTGTTGGAGTAAGTCTTCACATTCCCCAGAATGAAGCTATAATTTTCCGTTTATGATTTCATTAGATGCATAGAGTATAACAGCTACAAAAAGAAAGAGGATTTCACCAAACACTTTCATTTTAGAAAGAGCTGCTCCAAACAGTTCAGTTTGACACAAATCTTTTCCTAAGAGGACAGAAAGTTAGTAAATTTGCAGTCATTCCCAGAACTCAGTAACACATTATCTAGTGTTTAAAGAAATGTTTCAGAAACCTTATTTCCTATTAGCAAATTTGTGAAAAATTTATTTTATAAACATGATACGTGACATTTCAGTGAAAAACTATAGTAGAAAGTACTCAGAAAAAAGGTAATTCTTGCTCATTTCTAAAAACTGTGGTGATGTTTTTCCAATGGAACAGGCTGTTATGTTACATGTCACAAAAATACATTTTTCCATTTTATTCATTCATTAAATACTTGATTAAATCTTTGGGGGATTTTTTAATACACTAGGGGGAGCTAGATCACTACATTGCACACAATTAGCTGAAAGAAAGTTTAACCCTTTAAAAAGATCTTATAAAAATAGTCTTATAAACATCTCTAGCTGATAAACACACATATTTCTGTATGACAGCACTGAAACTGAAGTCCCACAATATATCAGGGAATATTAAACAAATAATAAAAGCCATAGAAATAAATTAAAATTACTCTTATTAGTTACTATTTTATTGTTATTATTACAGAGACTGCTCTAGTGTATCCAGAAAAAAACAAATATAATATTCCTTTTTCTCCTTGTACCACACATCATGCAGATTCACCTCTATAATACTGGCTACTACACTATTAATTCAACAATAGCATAAATAAGCAACACTGCTACACTAAACACTTGACTGCTACCTTGTTCTTTTGCATCACTGTTCAGCAATTACACAGAATGTTTGGTTAAGAGTATAAGGAATAAATTCTGATTTTACATACCATGAGCCTGCAAATTTTAGTCTTCTAAAATGCACCAATTTGTAAACTTTTCGTTTTAAAGACTCTTATCAGTTTATGCTATGACAGCAGGAAAATCTCTTTCGTAAAAGGAAAGAAAGACTTGATCTGGTAAATCATTATTTTAATTGTTGATTCCTTTCAAGTATTAGGGTGAAAATTGCCCACTCAGCTGCCGCTTTCAAAATCAAGAACAGAGTAGTATATGTGGCTGTAAAATTTTGCTCAAATGTACAGTCTTCAAAAAACCCAATAACCCCAACCACTCCAGTTCCACAGATGTCAACGGGATTCCTAGAATGAGGCAAAACTACTTATGAAGGGTTAAAGGACCCACAATGGCAGGTGCCAGACACTGAATTTCAGATGCCGAAAAAGAAAGAGCACAGTGCTCTGATACTATGCTAATCTGCTATGTCTGAAAACAATTGATTTGTTTAAAAATAGGTTCCCAGTAATGCCAAGGATCTCTTGTTCAAATAAAGATCTGGTTATTCACTCCAAGAAGTCAAATATCATACAAACTTTGTACATGACTGAAGTCAAATTCATTATATAAAGGGGAAATTTAGTGTTTGTTCTACTTGTAAGCATGTATTTCTTTTTAAAAAAACTAGGACCTTGAAAATATAGCACTCATTTGTTTGGCCTCTTTTCATTTGTATACTTAATTCTCTTTGTTTTCTTTTGCTATTTGTTTGCCTTATTGTTATAAATGTTCAGACTACAGTGTTTTTCCAGAATACATTTTGCAAGAACTGGGTATTTGACAAAAGTGCTTTAACCATATTCTTTTAAATAAAGGAATGTGTTTTAGTATTAAAAAACACTGTTAAAGGTAAGCAACAATAAAAATACTTATCTTAATAACAACAATTTTATTTTACTATTTTATTTCTTCTTCTTCTGCATTTCCTACTCTCTATTCATTTTTTTTTTTTTTTTTTTTTAAATTCCTCCTGCCCCCCACCAGGAGAAGAGCTGCCCTGTATGTCATGTCATTAGCATTTCCAGTTAAAACTCCAGTATAAACTCCTAGACATTGTTTTTAATATCATTATTTAAAGATACTAGAGGGAAATGGGAAAGGGCGAAAAGACCATGGACTAAGATCCATTCAGTCTGGTCTGGCTCGGTCATCCCAGGACTGCAATGACAAACATCAGTGGAAAGAGTAGTATAAAGTGGTTGTGCAGCAGATCCTACCTCTTGACTAGAAGCAATGTTTTACTAGGTTGTTTTATTTATAAGCCAAGATTCAACTCCTACATGATTAATAACATGTATCTCCAACTGTGACTCTTAAAATCTAATGAACAACAGATTTGATCGAATCTGTGTGGTCCAGAAACAAGTCTGACAGGAGGGAGAGATACTGGGAATATTCAAGAAATAATACAGCATTTTATCCATGAACATGAATCAACACATATGAGAGAAGGAATCTGTGGAACTCTTCAGACCAGGGTTTACCCAGATAACATTTCTTCATGGCCCCCATAGTGTGTTATACTGACAGTTGCAGAACTATTTGCCTTAGGAAGGACTTTGAATTATTTTGAAAACTTATTTAAAAATATAATTATGCTACTACCACTACTTTTCCCAACCTGCAAATACCCTATACGCATATATAGTAAACAGTACATAGGCATTTTACACTCGTTGCTGTCCTGTCCTAGCTCCTCTACACTACAAGGAACTTCTCTCAAATTCCACAGGACATACACATGCATTCTACTAAATCAACAAGCTAGAAACTTTGACAGAAAATCATGTGTTGATGACAAAGAAGTAAAGAGGAAAATATTATTCGAGTGGAATAGCCAATATTTTTTCCTGTGCTTACTATAGTGCAAAAGAAAATGTTTCTAATTTCAAGAGATCTAAGTGTTTGACTGAATAAACCTATCACCTTTCTTCACTAAAAAAAAGATTAAGGTAATTTTCATGTCTTAATTCATTAGCAAAAATAAGTAGTTATTTAGTATAATAAGCACATAGACAGCAGGCAGTACTGACATCAGTTCAGATCTTTTTCTTGGACAAAATACAGAACCAATAAGGCTGGTCCTGCGTTATTTTTTTTCAGGCATTCATAATTTTATGAACTACTGAACAAACTAATCACACAAGTGTTACTACTGCAAGTTTTTATTGATTGTATAGTGTAACTCGCCTAGAAAGTCTTAGGCATGCTCTAACTGTTGAAGACCAAATGTCATAGAGAAGCAAATACTGATAATGTCTATCGTGACAATGTTATACTGCCCAGCTACTCAGAGGAGTTTTGCAACTAAAGCAGATTAAGTTCTTTGATGAAACAAAGTGCAGTTTTCACTCTGCAGTTCCAGAATTAGGAACCTCTTACAGAGTAAGATTGATAAAGAGCATGTGATTAAAAAAACTATTTTTAGTAAAGGTTTGAAATGATGGATATAAAAATCACAACTGAAAACATATTTTGATTCTAGCCTGAATTTCAGTTCAGTTTGGAACGATGGCCTCTGTCAAGCATCCTTTACCAACAGTAATTCTTGGCTATCAGTAACCTTCTCTCATGCAGCTTATTGCATACTGATCAAGTTACTCCTTGACTTTTGGGGGAAGGAGAGAGATAAATTAAAATATTAAACGTCTAAAAAAATCTCATTTTTTAAGCCAAGTTTTAAAAAAAAGCCAAACAAAAAACAAAAACCCAAAACACAACTGTATAAAGTATTTCAATAAAGTGCTTGCTAAGACCATTTATGAGATAACTGCATTAATTCCTTACTCCTACCACTATTCGCTTGCTGATATAGCCAAAGGTTGTTCTTGATGCCTTTGCCTCAGCATTGCACTAGAAGATCAGGTTTTGCTGCTTATTTAATATTAATCTTAAGTACTTTTTGGAAGAAAACGCTTCCAGGGATACAGCCCTACAATTTGCATTCCTGTCCCACAGAAACTACCATTTTGAGAAAACAGTGGTGCATTATCTCACAATGAATCCCTGCACGAGAGTGAAACTTTTTGTCCCAATTTGCAAACTTCTACTGTGAATGCTTTACGTTCCAAATTTTCCTCTGGATTTCTTGGTTAAGAAGGAGATGAATAGGAATATGCACTCAATGTGAAGAGCGTTACAAATGCCCTCTCAGAAATACTGTATGATGCCTGCCACCATACTGTTCTTCTGGAACAGATCTTTATAGGCATTTAATGCTGGCTCATGTCAAACTAAATACACTCTATCATATGGAGCATTGCTCCAATGTGATAAACATAGTTTCTAAGTTCTTGTTCATAGTTTACAAGTTCTTGTAAACAGAAAGATGGTAGATAACAGGCATGGGTAATTAAAACCACTCACACATCTATAAAGGAAGAGATGGAGCTGGAAAAAATACCCTACACACTACCTGGCATTTCACTGAAATATGAAGGAGGAAAGTATAACTTAAGGTAAGCAGCAGCAGTTGCATTCTCTCGTCTTTTCCCGAGTTTGAGAAGTAGAGAAAGCAGATATGCTCTGTCATTACAACCTAGTTACAGAAACATTTAAGCCTATAAAGAAAGCTTTTGCATCCAATGACCAAAAAAAAAAAAAAAAGACTGAATATAAAACTTGAGCTACCTTTAGGCTACATGTGTGAACCACAAGAAGCATATTTATGATGCACCAGTAGCAGTGCACATAATTACTTTTGCATACCACAGAAGTAAGAAAAAGTGCATAAGCTACTGCCACAACAGGCACGATCTATTCAATATATTATGAGTAGAGGCACGTTATCTTCAAAGGCAATATTTGATAAACAAAAGGCCAGAGGTTCATTTGAATTAACCTCCGATGAAAGTCATAGGTGTCACACAAGGATGCGGTACTTGCTTATCTTCCTGTTCCTCTTATCCTGGACAGCTCCTAAACAAGGGCAATAGTTTTACTTTAGAAAAAACAACTTTCCAAATCAACTTGCTTGTCAGAAGGAGATTCTGACAATTTTTACTAACTGGAGCAAAAGTGACAAGACAAAAGAGACAGATTTAACTTACTTTTTTTTTTTTTTTTTTTTTAAAAAAAAGGAAGCAAATGCTTAGAAGCTTTCACAAATTTTAACACCTTATCACACTGCAGCATCCTGAAGCTTCATCAATGTGACTAGTCATGTTATCTTTTCCTAAAACCGTAACTATTCATTACTAATTAGCAGTTGGCTTGATTCAACAACTATTATGATAAAGGACACTCTTTTCCACTGATTAGAGATGTGCTGCATCAGGTGGAGTTAACAAGTGAGTTCATCCCACAAACTGCATCATAAATATCTACAGGGACACCTACTATGAATTCTGACATAGGTGATTGACAAGGGTGTCTAATTTTAGTTGAAAGCAAAAATCCCAATTTCACTTCCAAAACATATTAGGGTCCAAACATTCACTTTAAACAGTTTGTATTACCCTGTCCCGCGACTTCCTTTGCCAGACCCTCAAAGCCTGTTGTAATGAAGCTGAGAGAAGGCAATGGGGTTTTATTCCTTACATTAACTTAGTGTAGCATTACAGCCTACTAATACAAACCCACTGCAGAGTTCATTGTCAGGCACCAAATATTTCTGCCTGGCAGCGTTTGTCCACCGGTATGAACTTAGGTATATATAGATATATATATATGACCAGGTCTTATACTTGTCTGTCTTTAAGGGATGTCTTTTTTATAGTATGTTAACTTCAAAAAGACAGTTTGTACTTCAGAAAATTTTCAAAAAATGGCTCTGAGTAGAATTCTAAATTCTATTGATTTGAATATTAGTGCAATTCCATCACTAAGTAGCTTCTGGAAACTGTATCATCTACCACTAATCACCTTAAATATCATTTAATGTCTACATCAGCTGAAAAGAAAAAGAATTCAATTGTCTCAGTCTAGTCCGCTGCAGATATTTATCAGCATAAACAAACTGCTCCATGACGGCATACTAATGATATTCTATGTTCATGAATGACTTCAAAATCAGAATGATACAGACCCAAGGTGCAATTTTCAGAAGTCAGCTTTTCTACTGTGGGGTTTTTTGTCTGGTGCTTTGAGTGGTTTTTTTTTTTTTTTT
>VYXH01009396.1:824678-841152 GCA_013397275.1 Burhinus bistriatus | reverse complement strand
TTTTTTTTTTTTTTTTTAAAGGACATACTCTCTCAAGTGTATTACAGCATTACATAGGTAAATATGGACAAGAAATTGCATTTCATATGCTCAGTTTTAGTAGACTCAATATATCTATCAGTGCAGAGTTCATCTAAAATTGTTTTAAAAGACAAATATATTTATGATCTACTGAAAATATAAGAAGTCAATTTTAATGGCAACTGCCCTGGACACAAAGAAACTTGAAATCAAACCCCTAGATTATAAGCACCCACGTTATCTCTTTAAAAAAAATAAAGTTAATAGACATGTTCAAATAACTATGAAAAGATCACCAAAAGCGAAAAATCTAATCAAAGGCAAGTATAATAGCTTTATCTTCTAACTCTTTGCCTGGAAAACCTCAGAAATATGAGTGATCAGTTATTCCAGATAAAGAAAATAACAACAGGTTAGGTACTTGTTGAACCAAGAAACATAATCAGCCCTGTATGTTCTTAGTTTATTAATATACAGGTCAAATGTGGTCTTAATATACATATGTTTCACATATTAGAAAATGTCTGTATGAAGAAATTTCAGTTCAGTATTTAAAGTGATTTTAAATTCTGCTTGTTGATGAGATGACTCAACTCCACAAAGAACAGAAAAGACCTATTTACCTTCACTTGATTTTCTGTTGGCAGAAACAAAAACTGATCTAACTTATTTTCCTTAGTCACTTAAAACAGCCAACCTTTTCCTTGAAGACTTTATGGATAACAAGCAGCTAAAATGACAAGCTTCATCATTTAGCAGCTAAAACAGAAGAATATGTCAATATATATAAAGTGTTCCCTACTCTGACAAGAACTAATGTAGACAAGATGCAGACATTGCAATAAAAAAAATAAATCTTTAGAAACTCGGTGCTCAGACTACAGGGGACAAAGTCTTCTCCCAGTTACACAAAGCATTTGCTTACAACAGCATTTATTTAAGGGAACCAGACTCAAGCCTGATGATCAATGGTCTGAGTAATGCCAGAACGCGGCACTGAACTCTGCTTTTGGAGCACATGCAAGTTTTAACATGCTTTTCAGTTGAACTTGCAGCTCAAACATCGTCTAGCTCCCTCTCACAAGGTTTCCAGGAAAAAATGCAGATCAAATATAAGTCTCATAATATACATCCTACACATTGGTTAAAAACCTCAACTGAGACATTTCTGAAGGTTTTAATTTTGACAAGAACGTTATTAAATTTAAAATATAATTCTGTTATTTGCCTAACATTCAGAAGCCCGAATAATGAATGGATGTTGTCCCTTCCTCAAACGCACACAGAATTCATGCTGCAAGAGAGTATGACTACTCCAGTATATCAACATTTTATTCACTCTTTAAAACATGAATATTTAAACAGAAGACATTTTTCCCCATGCAGAAGCCTAAATAGAAGCTCTTATCTGAAATAGTAAAAGCTGTTATTTTTTTTTTTTCCAAGAGGTTTTAGACTGTATAGAGATAGTTACATACACAGGCATCTCAAATGAGAGGGCACCATACATACATGTAATTGGTTGCTTTTTCTTTTTCCTCGGCAGTCTGTACAAAACGTGAAAATGTGCCTGCTTCTGACTAGCCATTAAAAGGCAGTGGTTGCACCATACTGTGATTTGGGGAGCTGAAGAAAATAGCCAGAACTGACTGATATCTGATAAACAGTAACAGGAGTCAGTTTATTGCACCAATCGTTAAATAATGGTGCTGATTATAAGGCTGCTAACTGCAGATGCTGTAATTGTCTGTCATAAATCTTAGTCATTTGTGACAGGAGCACAATGAAAGAGAGCATCTGCTTGAGGGCAAATGACTTCTGATAAATATCAGCTCTGCTAAAATGTACTTGGATGTGTCTCAATATTTTGGAGAGCCATTCATGTTGCTTCCACAAATGTGAAGTTATTATTGGTTTGTATTGATTTTGCCACCTTGGGTATTTTTTTTTTTTTTCTTTTTAAAGAGACAGAGTCAGAGAGTGACTCAAGGTTGAGTTGAATTGAATCTCAGCTCTTTATCTGATCTACTCATTCCTCTCAAATGCATGTTTGAGTGAAAAAAAAAATAATTGCACTTTTTCAGAAGATTGCTGTGCAGAAACACAGCCTGGAAAATTCAATATGTAGTTCAGCTTTTTATTTTTTCTCTTAAAGTAACTCCTTACTGAAGGAAAAGAAACATTTTTAAAGCATTTTTTTTTAACAAAGTATTTTTAAAGGATTTAAAGTAGTTGAAGTAAGAGTCATCAGAAACTAATTTTTTGTTTTCAGAATAATTAACAACATTTTAATTTCCTGTCCAACCTATAACTTGAAAGTGCTTTAGTTCTTGATCTTATAAACGTTTATCATTCAGCAGTCTGTTGCAGTCTAATTTCACCATCAGTGAAAGTTGTGCACGCACATATTGATATTTAAATACATATTTCCTGGTGATATTCTTAACACACCATTAGGATTACACTCAAAACATTTTAACAAGTAAAGGTAGTAAATTGAACCTGAAATTTAAAATTAGGAATTTTACTGGTAACTGACCACTAGAACAGTTAATGGCTTTCCGTTCCAGCAATTCCTTGCTTAATTCAATTAACTTTGCTTAACCTTTGTAACAAATGAATTTGGGATTCTACTGGTAGCAGTTTCCTTCACTGCACAATTGCATGTTACCAAAATAGGTGCAACTCACATGTTGAATATGCTAAGTCTGGTGGAGTAAATCAATTGCAGCTACCTGATGAAAGTCTGACCCATGCCATTTATGAGTCAGGGCATCACCTTAAGGTTACACAGCGTTGGTGTAAAGAACAAAGCTGGAAATCGTAAACTTATTTAAAAAGTAGAAAACTGTACTTTTCACTAACTTTAATAGGGGGCTAAGACAAATACAGCATTGGAGCATATCTGACCCCCCAACCTGTGTCACTGGTAAGGTTCAGACGCAGTCTGAAGTGAGGGAATTGTGCTATTTCCCTCTTACAGACTTACACTCTGAGGCTTACAGCACAATCCCCTATCACTTGATCTAATAAAGCGGCAACAGTAGCATCACCATCTGTCATGCGGGCCAGCAACTGCAAACCAGCCAAAGGACACGAAGGGCAGAGGACCCCAGAATCTGCAGGACTCCTCTACTGCAGAATCTGCAGTACATTCCAAATATCATAGACACCTCAGCCCCAGACTATCACAGCCCAAACTGGGTCATGCTCTTTTATGATCTCCTCTTTTGGTTCTGACTAAGCTCTGCCCTTTTCAGCTCGAGTTTCTCTTATTTCAGCTAATGGCATCATTTCTCATCACTCCATAATCCAGTATGTCTCCTTAGTCTTCTATGTTGCTGGGACATCAGCAGCAGATGTTTTAGGACAACAGGCTATTTCTGTACACACTATCAGAGCAACTCTTGACCACCAAAGGACAACTGAGGTGGTCCTGGTTAGCATCTACAGAATATCCAGTGCATCCCCAGGACCAAAACCAATCAAACAAAACCCAATACACCAAAAAAACCCCAGCCCAAGTTCTGTTCTAGCACAGATCTTAAAATCCCAGCACAGGCTGCAATTATCAAACTTCACTGAGCACTTGAGGACAGGACGAAAAAAGAAAGAAAAAAAAAAGGCAAGCAGCACGTCTGGGGGAAAAAGTGTGCCTAGGTTACATGCCAGAGATGAGAAGAGCTGTAAATAATTTTTTTTCTCCTTATTCAAGTTTTGGTAGTTTTTCCTTTCATAGGACCCAATCAAGCTCTTATTAAATCAGTTTAGTGGGAGTTCTATCTTTTGTATGGCATACCAGAAAGCAAATACAAATGAAACGTATGAAGTAACCCAAATGGAGGACAGAAGAAACGATGTATGAAGGATGGTAGAGGATTTGACTGGATCTCTTTCCCATGTACTTCCACATTCATGACATTTTAAGGATTGTGTTTTTTTCCAAAGCTGTGGAAATCCTGGGGGAAGAGAGAGAGTGCGAGAGAGAGAGTGCGAGAGAGAGCGCGCGAGAGAGAGCGCGCGAGAGTGCGGTATTTTCTTGGGTCATCTTTAGGAGATCAAACCACTTACCAGAGAGGAAGACCTTAATCTTGTGCTATTTCCCTCATGGAGAAATGGTGCTTTATCATATATTTTACTCTTGTTTTCCATAGCAAAGACCAAATAACCACCCCCAAGGGAAATCCTGATCTCAGATGGAGTTTAAAGAACAGAAATACATGAGACCTATTAAGGAAGAATCAATACGCTTTTTGTAAAAAGAAGCATTACTTCAGAAATTTATTGGTGTTTTTAAAATAATTCAATAGTTATATGTACAAGTAAGGTCTAAGCGATAAAATTTTGAAATTCAAAAAGGCTGTTGGCAAAGTTCATTGTAAAAAGCTATTAAAGAAACTAGGTTGCCATGAGATAAGAAGGAACGTTCTCACCCAGATAATAAATAAATACGTTTTTAAAAAAACAAATGAAATAGAGGGTGAGGAGTAGGTACATAATTTTCATAGTGGTATGAGGTCAGCAGCAGCAGCTCATGAAGATCTGTGATTTGTCCTATTTGTAGTATTCAAACTAGATTACTAAAGTTAGTGGGGAAAAAAAAAATCCGTAATTATAGAGTCCCAGAAGAATGTTACAGTACCAAGTGAATGAACAATAAAATGGCAGATGAAATTTATTGTGGATAAAAGTTAAGATACACTTGTGAAGAACAAACAGTCTCAGTTTACGTATTCATACAGAGATTCCAAGATTAATATTGCCATTTGGCAACAGAATAGATTGTTTTCTGAAAATAGCAGCTCAATGCTCATGTGCAGTCAAAAAAGTCAGGTAAACATTGTGAATATCTAAGAAAGAGACAGAGAACAAATTAAGAAATGGCATGGTGTTTCTGTATTGTGAACACTGAATGCAGTTCTTCCCTTTCCCTCCCCAAAATACATATTAGCAACAGTAAAGATATAGAGAAGGCAAAAAAGACTGTAAAAAGCTGGACTAGAGTCTAGACATGATGGGTGATAAAAAGCTACAAAGTTTAAGATCAATTTTACAAAATATGTGATACAGCAGCATAAAAATCCCATTACTGCCTCAGAACATGGCAATGCAAACTGCTGGAAGCTGAGGAAGTAGTCTGGAGAAGTATTATGGCGCGAGTGCCTTGTTCTTTCTTGGGTCCCCACTGCTACTCACTGTCAGAAGTAAGATACTGAGTCAAAGGGACTTTGGGTATTAATGAACTTAAAAAGGGGTTTATATTTAATGATGATTTTGTTTAATGAAATGTCCAAAAGGACTCCCTCCTTCACATTAAGGTTACATGTAAACGCAAAGAAAAGGCGATGTTAAAAATTTTAACAAAAATTGGTTTAATGGCTTATATATTTCATCCCAAAGGAACATCTTCATTCTCTAATTCATCTTTAGTCTCCAAAGATATATTAGACACAACTTCACCTCAGCAAAGTATACAGACAGGAAAAAGTTCTTGTTTCCTCCTCTCTGCTTTGAACTCCTACTTTGAGCTGCTTTATTTCCATCACCATTACTACTTCCTGCAATACACTGACTTAGCTTCCACCTCCCAGTTCCCACTGGCAGGAATTTGTAGATGAAGGCTATGATGAACACTGGGTAGGCAATTGGAAAATACATTCAACTAAGTCTAAAGAGAAAACATGATCTAGCCTTTCTTTTGGTTAAAAAAACCCCAAACAAATAACAAAAAAAACCCCGCACAGAAAATAAAAACCGAACACCCAACTGGCTCTGAAGTTTGAATGCACAAGGATCAGCCTACATTCAATGTCCATTTTTAAACACTTAAAACCACCTTTATAGGTACAACATTTATTAGACTTATTGAAAGGATGATCTTGTCATTGCTCTTGGTTCAAAATCTCTCTTCCAACCTGCTAGCAACAGGTTGTGAAGCCTCAAAAGCATGAAATTTTTTTAAAAGCTAAGCTTGTCACCTCCTTGGTAGTAAAGAGTTGATAAAGAATACAGTGATTCTATTTTAAATATAATAATAGTAGTGCTTGTTTTAATCCTCTAGCATTCATTTTTCCCGCTGCAATTAAGAAAGCTCAGATTCAGGCATAAGTCAAATGTCAGGTAGCATATTTCCTCCCACCTGAAGTTAAAGACTAAGAGCAAGCCAGGCCGTTTTCTTGATGTCAACCACCATCAACAGCACACAGCAGCCCTATTCCAGCAGCAGCAAGTAACGGCAAAAGGTCAGCAAATGAGGAGACTGCACTGCCAGTGGCTAGAGGGTCCAGGCTATGGGTCATACACGCAAATTGCTGGAATGTGACAGGATGTGATCCAAGTATTTCTCTGCAACTTAGGGAATCAAATGATGCCAGCAGGAGCCAGGTTCAAAGCAAAAGGAGGCAGCTCCTTATATTATGGGTAACAGACTCCTGGAACATGTTAATGAAGAATATGATCGCTGTTAGGAGTTTATATGCCCAAGGGAAGACTGAGGAAATGGAAGTGTAATCACTTGAGGCTTACAAAGACGACAAACTCAAAACTGACTTAGCTGAGCTAAAAAAAATTAAAAGCAGGATCATCAAGGAAGTTTCACACATTTTTGCCCTGATCTTATGCTTTTGGTCTGAACACATTCTCACATGAATCTAAAGTCCTTTTGTGCAGACCTTTGTGTTATGGTAAACATGAGGGATCTTCCCTCCCAATGGAAGAGAGGTATGCTCCCCTACAGCAAGTGTATACAGGGGCTGCCACTGTAAAATGGTCTACTCGAGCATACTCTTCCATAACCTGTTTGTGTGTACACATCCTTTGATTTATCTTCCTCTCTTTGCTTACAACAAGTGCTTGTGGTTTCAAAACCCCTATTGCAGTTTACATTTCACTGAGAATTCACTTAGATAAGAATTAGCCGTTAATTTTACGATTACTGATCGATATCAATCTTTCTTATTTTTATTAACTTCCTCAGATTTCTTTAGCTAGCTTCTTTGCCATACTAGTTATCTGTGCATATAAGCATTCTTAACAAGCTTATGTTACCCTAGAGGAGCTGCCTGGCCAGAGCAGCAAGACCAGGTGAGCGGCCTGGTAAAACCACTCTAGCAGAGCTTATCTGCAACAACAAAAGTAGCTCATTGATTCACTTGTTTCCTAGAACACCATTAGCTACACAGGCACAGGAGCCTTCTCCCAGGACTTTAGCTTATGCAATACAGCATGCCCAGGAGCAGTGTGATTGTCATTTTCTCAGGCTGTAATCCAACCTTGGCAGCAGAACTTTGCAGCACAAATCTTGTCCAAATATACTCAAGAAAACCACTACAAATATACAGGACTAGGATAAATCACATTGCCAAGTTAACCTTGGGGCTAAAGCAATAACTTAAAATGTAAGTTTATTTCCATTTAAAAATAAAATCTCTAACTTATTAATCAGTTCCAATGAAAATCTTCCATTAAAAATCACTGTCACGAGTACTGCATTCAGATTTTAAATTGTTCCCAAAGAATGCTTTGAAAGCTTTCACAAAGCCCACAATGAAACCATCCAAATTACTTTTCTGTGGCTGTTGAACCAGATGTTTTTACCATACACATCCCCCCACCCCACCCCGCGAATATATAATTATCAGTTTAGTGGATGTCAACAGTAGTTTTTCCTCAGGTTTTACCCATGGTACATCACTTGTCAAAGGTACATCAAAACATTTTTTCAGACCTGTAGACAACTGGACTTCTTATAGTTTTTTTTAAAAGAAAAGATGACTGTGAATGCTTTGCTTTAAGTTGAAGACAAAAATTTGGAGGTGAGGGGAAATAAGATTTGTGTTGTTTTAAGAGCAGTCCAAAGGAAGTTATTATGGGAACAGAAATTGACCTATCTTTGTGATGAGGGCACACCACCACCTCAAATAACTTTTACTAGAAGGTGATTCATCAAATTAATGGATTTTTTTTTTTTTTTTTCAGAATTATCTGTATGCAAACTAACACACTGAAGGAGTAGCATGGCTTAATTTCAATTTTAAAATTTTTTAAAAAATTATTCTTAATCTTGAATCACAACTCTTCTTCTTGGATCTATTTTCATATCAGTTCAAAACCAAGATGTTGTGGCCTCAAAGTTTCTTTAGAATGACCGTTAAGTGATGTCTGTGCAACAGCCATTTCAAGGCAGATTCATCACTTTCGGTGGAATGCCAGCAGATCAGCAGGGTGTGCAGCCTATATCTGTGAGGCCACATGGGCATTCTTGCCTTGAGAGTATGAAGCCTATCCTAGGGGTACGTAACGGGTTAAAAACACTGCAATATGCATTAAGCACATGTTTCAAGTCAGCAGGGTGCCAGTCTAAGATGTCCTCAAAGCCTAATTTGATAGATATTATGCCATATACTGCTGCAAGTAGCTAGTAATAAAGAAAGTAAAAATTTTATGGATGAGCAAAATAGGAGCTCTTATGGATGGAGTGTTTTTAAATCAGGTGTATAATTTACCTACCGTCAGACCACATGTAGAGTGCATTACTCAATTGAACTTATGAGCAGATAGGAAGGCAGTTTCTTTTAATAAGCACTTCTTCAACTTATTGGCTCTACAATTACTTGCACCAATTACCAGCAGCTGCTGCCTGTTTGGTGTTTTATCTTAGACAAGGAGTTACATTAGTTTCTAATCAACAAACCATTCAAGGACTCTTTAAAAATATTTAAATTTAATTTCCCCATTTATTTTGAATTAACTGAAATACTGGATATTTTCATTGTAGTACTTTGGTTCTTCCTAGGTTCTTCTCCAAACATTTATTGTTGTAATATTAATTTTATAAATTCTATAAATCCGAGAGTATACATCACAATATTTGATACAGACACATATATGCTTTCAGTATATGCATGCAGCATCAGTATTGGCCTTATTAACCATATATGGCAGTAAATACACAGTTGATCGTTACTGCTTTTATAAAACATTAAGCTTGCCATAGAATGTATTATACTCTAAGACCTTTATGACTTGCTCAAGTCTTTCAACTTTATTATTTACCTGACTCGTACTCAATAGGGCACTGGCTAATGTACCAAGACAACAATTATCAGAGAAAACATTTTAATATTTTTTAAACAAATGAAGATACTCTTTGTTATGAGAAGGAACGATTTTTTTTTCCTTTATGTCTAGATTTTCAAAATTATATTTCTAGAAATTTCCTGGCAACTTAATGACCCTTGAAAAACACCTTCATGTAACATGAAAACTGGTATTTCTTTTATAGGTGTTCTTCCCAAATATCTCAATGGGAGAAACAGAATAAAACAAATAATTTAAAACTGTAAGTAGCAAAAGTAGCTGAAAAACCGAGATGCACTGTAATACCAGACTCAGTTTTTGTAAATAAAAGTAATAATTAAATAAAAACCAGGGTGTCTGCTAAGTTATTCCAACTGAAGCCTTATCTAAGTTACACAATTGCCACCTCTGATGTTACACTAGAGGATTCTACCAACATAGAGTACAATAAATTCTCAAGAGATTGCCTGGTGGCCTATACCTACTCCTACTTATGCCACCCTCCCCTAAAAAAACAAATGCTAGGGATAGGCAAGCTTATGCAGATCTGGTGCATTTTAAAAGGCTGCAGTGTACAGCTGTTGTTCAGGAAATAGTCTTTGTCATGACAAATTCCTAGGAGAAGTCTGCCTTTCCAGGGAGCAAACTATGTTTACTACAAATAGAACAGTCAGATAAATATCAAAACGCAACAAAAAACCACCGACCAACCACAACAAAAATCCCCACCTTTTACATTTAAGGTCTTATACCAATTATCACACTTTTTGAGTTTGTCTTTTCAGGTATAAGGACATCCTTCACACTACACATAAGCAGCATGCTATGAAGCTTAAAATCTGAACAGATGCCATTGAGATAGGTACCATTAGTGCTCAATCCACTTTACAGGGTATGTCAATGATCACAGGAGAGTTACCTAAAAAAAACCCAAAGCAAACCAAAAAGTTTCTCTATAAAAGGTAAAGAAAGCTATTGGGGAAATTTTAGAGCACAATTTTCAGAACCAGGACAGTCAGGAGAAACTTTCAGTAATGTGATGATGCAATTTAACAGATAAATGCTTGTGTATAGCCTTAGTTAGTTAAATCCCATATATAGGAATCTTGCAACACTAAATATCTTCAGGGCAGTATCATGAGTCAAGGTCTAACACCTAGGAAAGAGAAGATGACAATTCAGTGATGTCTCTCAAATCCATTGGTACAAAGTGTTATAAGCCCAAATATGGTAAAAATATTTCAGTTTCTCATTCACAGGGTGTTTGTTACAGACAGACATACATTGCAGCTGTTTGAGTGAAACAAAGAAAAACCTTTCTTGTTCCTAATTTTCTGGAATTATGCATCAGAGCATGCAAATCCTGCACCTTGTGTAAAATAATTAGATCTAAATAGAGCAGCCTAATTGTTTCATATTATTATCTGTTAAAAAAAAAAAGAAATAATCAAGACTACTAAAAAAAACAGGAAAAAAATCCTCCAAAGAGGTCTCAGGATCAACATCTCATGTAATAACGGAGTCCTCTGTAAACATCAGGATATTACAACTATTTTCAGAACCCAGTACTAAAGGTGTCTTCTAGTATGCTGGATCCAAACATGGACTTCAAACTGTAATCACAGAGTAATTTAGGTTGCAAGAAACCTTTGGAAGTCATCTGATCCAACCCTTACACTCCATAAAGCAAGGTCAAACTTCGGACTTGGTTTTGAATCAAATTGTGCTGAAAATGGCAACAGAAAATGGGAAAATTAGTCTGCAAATGAAGAAATTTATTTAGAAACTTTGCAGTGAGCACCACTTGAAAACAACTGATGAATCACCCTTATATACCTCAAAAGTTATTACTTGTATATCTTTCCTTGTTCTTTTTCTCCAAAGCATGCTAAAGAAAAAGCTATGGAGGGAGGAGGTAATTTTCTAGGATTTTACTAAATCCAAGTAAATAGTCAGGCCTTCTTCACTCTTCCAAAAAGAAAAATCACCATTTTCCACAGAAGAGGAAGGTCCTGCCCTCTCTCTACCACAAACTTACAGTTTAGTTTCTTCATCATACTACCACCGTATTAAAGCCACCCAAGACCATAAAACATATTGCTATTAAAGTCTATCAAGAAACACATTCATTGCAAATTTTTATTGCAAATTCTTTTAACTCATGTGGTTAACTTACAAATTATCCATCTTTTAATGTTATCTTGCACACAGCTGGAAAAAATCTAACCCTCTCAGGACTCAATCAGATAGTCACATCAATTTGTTTAATTAACACTAAGCTTAGTATCTCTCAATTATGAACACAAACATTTTCTCAAAACAAATTAAACTTACTAACTTACAAAACAAAGAAATATTACACCATTTAAAAATGACTCACAGAAATCTTTGAGAAGATTAATTCAAAGTCTCTTAGGCATTTTGAACGGAGAAAAAGCATAAGATTCATAAAACATGAGGTTCAAACACCAGAAGGGTCACCTTAAATTATCTGCTTGTATCCCTTCAAGGTGAGTAGTACACCAGTTTATGATGTGCCCCTAATTTATATAAGAACTTTTTCCTCTGTTCCCATGGATGTTTCTTCCCCCCCCTCCCCCCAGCAATGTACATGAGGGACTGCATAGTATTGGACAAATACACACAGTTCTCAAGTGTTTCTTGAATGAAAGGTGGACCATCACATTAGCAAAAGTAAGGTCACCATTTTGCTGCTCATAATTTAAATTCTACCCAGTCCTCTAATAATATCCTGAAGAGTGATGTTATTTAAGCACATACACACTACTATTCTACAGAACACATGACGTTAAAAGACACCAGGATTGTAACTGCTCGTTTCTCTAGCTGATACATTAAGGTCCTCAGAAAATTTTACGAGGATCTTCCCCTCTCTGGGGATCAAATCTATAAAACGCAAAGCACTCATTATGCACAATCCTCTAAGCACATTAGTCATCCTTGGGAATATATGTTTACCACATAATGAATTTCAGACATGTCTATAATTACAAAAATTATTGTTGTTTTAGAGCTATGCTTGTAGAGAATGTGTAGATTATGTAAACAAAAGGAAATACGAAAATATGATATCACTGATGTCACTAATCTCTCATAGCTCTATAGCACTACTTGGACATTGGTATGCACCTTATTGCATAACATATGCTTTTTTATTCAATTCTATACAGTACAGACACTTAAAGGCATAAAATTAACTATACTGTGTTATGCCTTTCTTACAGCACATTCTGCCAGCTGAAAGGGACTTACAGTCAAAGTAACACTGCCCAATACAAATATCAGTTTGACAATAAAAGCATTAGACCTTGCTCTTGAGCACAGACAGCTATGTATTTAGCTAATCAAGGACCTCATTCTGCAAACTCTTTGCCTGCCATACTTCCAGTGACCTCTGAAATGGTCAGTGAGCAGGAACATCTGAAGCTATAGCAATAGAAACTATTTCCTAGCTTCTTTAAAGTCTTCTTCTATGGAATGTCAAAGGCATACTGACATTTTTTTCAAAATTAAAATCCATTTTGACTACCTCAATCAAGAAAGAAAACTCAGAAATGACTGAGGCACCCAAATGGCAGCTAGAGTAGACTCCCTCTTGCCAAGGTCCTCCCTCTTAGCAGTTTAACCCAGAAAATGAAGCAGTAATTGTCCAATGTGCTGCTTATTTTTCAGATAGTAAACTTGCTTTTTTCAGGCAGAAAAGTTACAAATGCAAGTGTAAGGAACACCTAAAAAACTGCTTTCTCAATCGTTTTAGTCTGGAAAGAAGCAAAGAAGTTGTATAATTTGGCAATTCCCAAGTACTAGAAAATACCTGGAAAAGAGAAAATTTAACATCCTCCGTTATTTTAGTATTACTTAGCCCTTAAAAAAGATGGGTACAACAATACTGGCAACTCCTTCCATTATCCTAAAATCAGAATATTCACCATGACAGCAATAAAGCCTTACTTTCAGTTACTCACACAAAATCATTTGATCTCTTCCTAGATTATATTTACTGCTCATCTAATAAGACAAATTTGAAATCTTCTGAAACAGGTAAGTATCCCACTCAGTTCTCTGGCATAAAACTTAAGACCAAGGCTCCCAGAATCGCCAGAGCTCCTCAGACAAACTCCTAAGATACCAAAAAACCCCTCCCAAACCAACCCCCAAAAGAAGTCCTTCTATTTAGTATGAGGGACACTAGCGTTCAGGCCACATGAGAGAAAACAGATTCAGAATTCTCTCTTGTATTTCTCAAGAAATTTGACGTAGGACTTGCAACATCAACGGATCTCACTAAATAACTGTGCTCTGAAAGAAAACATAGAAAGAATAAAAACATGGATGGATGGAAAGGGAATATCAAGCTTTAAAGAAAGTCTCTAGGAGTTTCTGTCCCTTTCCTACAATCTCTTTAAAAATGCACATACTGCATTCCTCAAGGAAAGAAAAAACCCAAACAACAACAAAAACTCACACAGCTCTTGAGTAAAGAAAAATACGTTTGTGCATTAACTTTGTTTTTAACAAAAATAGCAGAAATGGAATGGTCATTTCTTACATGACAAGCACATTTTTTTCTTGTTTTACAGAACGGTAGATCTACAGTTCTAGTTCAAGTAAGCATGTCCAAAAAGGCTTTAATTAGTTACGGTGGGCACCACAGGGTTCACTGCTGAACAGTCATGTGAGAAACTGCCACTGTCCTGCTATTTCCAGTGTCTATACAAACTAATATCTGAGTGCAGCTAAGTACTATATTGTAAACATGAGATAAGGAAATGAAATAAATTTTTAACTATTTTTGCCAAACCAGAATTTACAGACTTAGGCACTTGGTTAAATTTGAGGTGATGCTTCTTACCATTATTTTGTTTGTTTGCTTTTTAACAATAACACACCTCTTCTTTTTAAGCACACATCTGTGATTCCTCTCATTGCCAGATATAGTAATAACTATTATAGACATATTTAATAAGGTTAGCTTTACTGAGAAAGATTTTGCTCTTTAAAATGAGAGCTTTTTAATACGATGGAAAATTTTCTTTTAAAAACTGGAATTAATGTGCACTGCATATAATGTGTTGTAAAACAGGCAGCGCATCATTATCACCTCCTACTTAGAGCCATTTTAACTATAATCTCAGTATTTGGGTAGCTCAGCTAATTAGCAACCTAGTATTACTGTAGAGATGAGGTTGTCATGTTATTTCAAGTGGTTTTTAACAGTCTGTGAACAGTAACTACTAAATTTTTTGTTTGCACTATTTTAAGAAGAAAAAATTATATAAATTTTCAAGAGTCTAGAAACTGAAAAGTTATGTAAATGCAGTTTTTAATCGAATTACATTTAATAAAAAGTTTTTTTGTTTTTTAAATAATCACATTGGGCCATCTCTATAGATTTCTTGCATTAATTGATTCTGGGGTTAGAACATCAGCATTTCCGACATTTCCTCTCCTTACCATTCAAAGTTGCGGCCTCATTTCAACTAATGCTGAAAACACAAAAGCAATGGAAGAAAAATCTATTTCTTTATCAGAGCAGATGTACGTTGAACAACAAATCCAGGGACAGTCAAGCAACAAGATTCAAAATCCTTATTTGAGCAGTCATAAAAAAAATAACCATTACAAGAAAGCACACGGCAGCTACAACTTTTTTCACACCCACATAGTCAAATGATGTCATAATTTCCTTACCCTTCAATGATTCCAGTGTTTTCAGACAAGAAGAATAAGTATGGTTTCACTCAGAAGCTGTTCAAAACAATCAAGTCACTGAATTTGAGCTTTTACACTGGGGTTTAGATATCTGCATTGTTTTATGATTAGTGCCTACTATGTAGCCCCTGTATCTTCTAAAGTCCCTTCCTCAAATATAACCTTAGCAATACTACATATCTCATCGCCTTTTCTAGTTGTGGTCAGAGCTGTTTTGCCAAAGCAAATCCTTTGTTAATCTAATTGGTGGGGGGAGTATTCACCCTTTTTTTGTTTCTAGTCCCAAATATGACTTTGAATAGAGGTAAAAAGTTAAGTGGTAAAAATTCCCGCTTCATCAGAAAAATCTTATGGCTTAGACATTTGAATGGGCATGGAATTCCTGAAGTGTCATCAAATGGTGTTTTCTCTGGTGAAGTACACTCAGACCATAACAGGTTTGTCTTCGGTAAAGCAGCACAAAAGCCAACCATCACGTCTCATTTCAAAATATCTAAATGACTGAAGTCCCACTTTCAACCTGCAAAATCTCGAGTTAAATACTGAATTACTATCATGTGCGTTCGGTGCACAGGTTTATCAAAGAGACAAGGAAGAAGGTAGCATTGAAAAGTACTTTCATAAATGTACCTTAAAAATAACAACAGAAACATGGCCTCTTTTGTTAAAACATACAAAACTGGTTTAAAATATCTTGCCAAGCGTGCCTGCTTTCACTATATTTGATTAAAGCATATAAGTAGTGTGAAGTAGAAATAAGATACAAGTGTTAAAGAAAACTGAGTACTAAGAACGCAACTGAAAACCTTTGCCAGTGAAATACAAATTATCCTCCAGTTAACATATTTGTAACACTAAATTAGGATTTTTTTTTCCCCAATATTGTGTAACAAAAATTGCCACTTGAAGTGATAACATGAATTGAGCACTGTAGTAGGTGAGAAGTTTATGACATTTGACTTTTCCAAACATTCACATGCACAAACTAATGAAAAGTTAATTACTCATTAGAAAGCTGAATGTGGAAGAGATTCTCAAAGTAGCTACCAAACAGGTACAGAAGGGAAAGCAGTCTGTCAAACAACGCAGAATTCTGATGCTATGGGTAAGAAAGATGATGAAAGAACTACAGATATTTTTGAGAACCAAAAATTAAGAGTAAAGTGGTTCTGCAGAGTTTTGAAAACGGAGCCACATGGTCTGCTCAAACAGACACACAAAGACCAGAATTCCAGAGTACACTAAAACCAGCAGCAGTTCACTACTTCTATGTATCTCTTTCTTTATTCTGTACCTACAAACAGGGCCTTTCTGAACACAACAGCATTTGTGTTCTTAAGAGAAAATAAATTGGAAAAAGTACAACGGAAAGCTCTCTAAAAACTTCATTGCTGAAGTCATTATTCAAAACGCATCCCGTTGCCATATCTGCAGAGCAGAATAGCACTGCACTCCTTGCCTTCCCCTCCTCCCTTGAGCTACAGATATTGATCGCAAAGTTTACACTAATGCTGCAAAGAGTGAGATATTCAAGAAAGAGAGGGTTAAGTTCCTGAACTTAAAGAAGTGCCCTAAACTTCTAATGGAGGCAAATGAAACTGTAAAAAAAGTCTTTACAAAGCAGACAAAACAAAACCAGACC
>VYXH01009396.1:781092-824657 GCA_013397275.1 Burhinus bistriatus | reverse complement strand
AAAAAAAAAAGGAAACAAAAAAGGATGTATTCTGCTTCCCCATGTAAACATTACGCATATACAAATTTGTCCACGACTAGATGCTGCAAGAATTAAGAGAACGAGTCTCATTATGACATGTGCAAGTAAAAATTCAGAGTCATAAAACTCACTAAAATTAAATAAGGTAATACTGCTCATTTGTAGAAGCCAAGAAACTGTGCCTTCTTAGCTGCAACTTTTTGGTTCCTTTAAGTGCACTTGCTCCAAACAAAAAGCTTTTATGTGAGGAATTTCTTTTACATTGCGATATACATAAACCATCTAATTGTCAAAATCACTTTGTAGTAAACAAATGAGCTTTTACATTTAGCACATTAAGAACAGAGTGCCAAAGTTGCATTCACTCAGCATAATCTTAGCCATAGAATTAGCAGCTGTAATATACAATTGTTCATGACTTTAGAAGACAAAAAGTTATTTCACATTTTGTCCATTTTAATAAATCTGTTCAATTTTTTTTTTCAGTTTTGTGTTAACCTGAAGTTACAAGGATATAAGATTCTGAAGCATCTTGCGTTTTTTCTGATTTCATATACCCACACAAATATTTAATCACATTGTTGTGCACCATTACTGAGTGCACAAGTACTGACATAAGCATTTGGGCTACATACAAAGTGCTATTATAGAAACCTTATTTCTACAACAACCACTCTTTAATAAAGCCTCTATCTTCTTTTTGTCTTAAAGTTACCTTAAGGAGCTCATTTGTATCTTATAGGCATTAAAAAAAAATAAAAAAAGCATCAGGTACATTACCCAAGTGATGCTATTGGAGGCACAGCTACCAGGAAAGCAACACTTTGCTGTAGCACACTGACAGAGCCAGCGCTTTCCTCCAACGCAGCCATGCTGTTGCTCCCCAAGGGCAGTGGGCCATCACCCCATAGGCACACCGCTGCAAGCCGGCAGCAAGAGCAGTCCCCTCGCTTCAGTTCCCGAGGCTTGTAACTCAGCTTGGAGACAAAACACTGCTCCTTCTGCCATCCCTCCTTCTCAGAACACTCTTGATGAACTTAGCTGAAAAGCTTCAGGACACATTTTCCCCGTGTCTTTCAATAGTTTACTTGTGAAGGCTTTAAACAAAATTGTGAAGGTTTTAAACTAAATTCTTCCCAGCTGAGGTGTGCTAATTGCTGCTGGATGAACAATACTCAGCTGATACCTGGGTCTCTGATGCGATTTACCTGTGCAGCCAGGTGCTGCAATCAGGCATGCTGTTTTCTCCTCTCTAACAGCTGTAGATCCTTCACCTACATCACCTGTTCACAAAAACAGGAGCAGGAAAGTTTTCCCTCAAAAACACACAGGAATACAAATTCATTCCTAATGTGATTGTAGTGAGTGTGATGTAATTATATTAGGGATATAAACCCAGTGTCTTTGCTGTCATTGGACTTCCCAGTAGGACTTCAAGAAAATTAGTGAGATACTATCCAGTATTAAAGAAAAAAAAAAAAGAGAGAGAGAGAGAGAGAGGAAGGAACCTGGCTTTATGCCATAATAGCTGTCATCATTCTCAATAAAAACTTGGTCCATTATATACAAAGCATCCTTTAGGAACTCTAGAATCAGGGTGGATAAATTCATATTCTGTGTTACATGGAAGGGGAAAGACAAAAGTTATTGAACATAGAAATATCAGCTCGTTAAAAACTGGACAAACCGCTTTCACTTATGCCATTCATACTCCACCCTCTCTAAATACACAAAAGTTTTATATGTAAAAATATGTTTCTGATATAAACCACAAACCACTTTTATTCTGTTCACTGAAAAGAAGGGAATTTTGGAGAGGTTTATTGCACTCAGGAATGATTGTTAAAGCTTATTTAAAGCTGCATTTCTACAGCAACTCTTAATTATCCAGTATGCACTGGACAATGAGATAAGGGTTGCAAGATTAATATTTTTCACATAAAAATAAAGGAAAACACCTAGATTCAACAATTTCATATCTATAGTGGCGAATGTAAGATTCATCCTGAACACAAAAAGCAGATATACTTAATATTAAAATACATTCAACTCTGATCTCTCTCCTTAGAGGGCACCTCATTTTCAGAGAAGTCTCACTGAAAGCATTGATACCAATTCCTGAGGTGAGGTACTACACAAGACATAATATAGTTTTTCCTCTTTCAGGCAGATGAAACCTTGCATAGTGACACATACTCAAAAATCTCATCTTAAATAGCTACCTACATGCAGGTTCCTCCTCCTCTGATTAAAAACATAACAATTCTGCAGGCCACTTCCTATGTGCATCAGCAAAATCAACTTACTCTTCTCCTTCATCCACTTCAAAAACATAGAAATAGCAAAATGATTAAATTGTTTATCCTCATACTTAGTTTTTAAAATAACACTGCAAACCTAGATGCCAGAGAGTAAAGAACAAAGCAGGCCATATTTCAGATATTATCCAAGCAATACTATCATTTTGTAACATATTCCTGTCCATTTGAGCCTCCCTAAGGTAAGCAATATATACTAAACAGTTTAACAAAATAAACACCCATCTATTACAAGGAGGAGATTAAAAAAAGTGAAGTACATTGTCTCCTCCAAAATATTTTTAACTCTACATAAGCTGTGATAAATGTAGAGTTTTAATTTTACATTTGCCAACAGTGACACCTGCTGGAAAGCACCATGCTCATATTTGCTGTGTTTTTAGACTCCTGCCATAATATGACAGCTTAACTTATGCTGCTGGGATGTAATTCAGTTTGCACATACACATGCAGTGGAGAAACTTTTTATTACAAAGTTGAATCTTTTTGTATCAATGGCTGGAGTTTTCTGACGAGCAGTGGCATACAATGACTTTTTTTAGTACTGTTTGGTATTTCAAACAAAAGCAAACAATCTTATTTGAGAGTATTAATGAGATCGATAGGCTTTGAGAATTGCAGCAGAACTGGGACTGCAAAGATCTCTTGGCTCTTGCTTATACTCTTTAAGTCATGCAAAATGAAATATTTCATGCAGAAAGTTGGGACATGAGCTCAGTGCAAAAGTTGTGCAACTATACATAGTTGTTTTGCTCAACTACACTCATGTAAAAAGTAAGCATCCACATGAGCAAAATACAAGTATTTTGGCTTCTAATAGTTGGAGACAATTGTGTAAATACGGCCGCAATTTTTAAAAGTAAAATACATAATATAAAGAATATTCTTTTTAGACTAGTATTTAGTCACTAAAGTAGTTAAGGTGTATTATCTTCTTTTCATACTGTTTTTAACACATAGAGTTCCATGCTATGTATGGATCTTGTGCAAATGCTCTTTGATTTCAAATGAGACTTTGCATACTAAGGAGTCTATTTTCCCATCAATGCAGAAGAGATTTACGCACATAAGTCCCATTACCATTAATGGGACTCACCCACATAAATCCCCTGCACATTGATAGACCCTTAGGATTTACATTGAAATGGGTCCTTTAGAGCCATTACAATGTCAACCTTTTGCCAGGATTTTGCGTATTAACAATACTAAGCAATACGTGGCAATCTTAATGTCTAAAATCCTAGCAAAAGGCACAACACCGAATGATACGAACAGAGCAAAAAATTCTTACTCTTATGCTATTTAAAGATGATCTCTAATTAGTCTTTACCTGCCCATATTCCTGTTGGTTGTTTTCCATCATTACTTTCTTTATTAAAAATCCTACCTTCTATTTCACACGACTATCTCCTTTCCTTAACAAGCACTGCCCAAACTCTGCTCCAAAGCATCTTAAAAAAAATAAAAATAGTTTCTATTTTTCAGTTGAACAACTTTCCTTCCATTAACTTCCCTTTTAGCTGGTTACAATCTCTTAGCTTCCTTTTTTTTTTTTTTTTTAACAGATACGCCTACATTATAAATGCATTAGTATAAAAACAATGGCTTAACTACAGCAAGTAAGAAAGCTAAGTAGACTAAAACAGAATAGTAGCAGTAGTATATCAATTCGTATGCAGTGAAGCATAATTCCCAAAATATGCCACAGTATCATGCTGTTCCTCAAGGCGATAGGCAAGAAAGGCAAGGTTACCTACAATCCCATGTGTTAAGAACAACCACATATCACCAAACTAAGCTAAGATGCCACTAGAAAAGCAACATTTATCACCTATGCTATCAGAAGTGCTTGAAACAGATCTATCTTCCATACACACAAAGGCAGTTCAACTCCTAACTCCTAATTTGGATTCAACTCCTAACTCCTAATTTGAATCCATAGATTCATATGAGCGCTTTGGTGTCTAAACAGAAACTAGAACCTAAAAATATTTTTACAGAACTTGGTCTACTAGTAACTTAACTGCTGAGCAATCTGCTCTACATAATGACAAGCTCACATGGTTGTTTGCCCACCCCTCATTGCCACTGTGACATGATCAAGAAACAGGAGAATATACTTGATGAACAATAATATTTATTCCACTTGAAAAAAATAGAACTTTTATGTTTGATTCCTTATTGTTTATTCTTAAAATGTTATATATATATATATATGTATTTGTGGAGTTCTATTACATTGCTAATTCTTTACCATTTAGCAGTCACTAAAAGCACTGAATTTCTAACTGACAGACACCAGAAAGACTACCTCATAAACGGGACCACCAAAGAGAATGAAGCTTCATCACTTAAATCCTGAAAGATTATCTCCTCAAGTACTAAATAGAAACTCCTACCTGCAGTTACGCAAAACTTAACATCCAGAGAGCAGGCTGCCACTGCTGTAGGAAATGCATAGTCCCATAACAAGAAGAAAATGGTGCTGCTAACAGCAAGTATTTTACATTAATAAAGCAAACAATTCTTATTTTACAAGCAGGGATGTACAGGTCAAGAAGCATGCTCTGGGTGACCAGCAGCAGTTCCAGCACATCGTTATCAACCACTGCTTCCTGATACTAATGGATACATCACTGCTGCAAAGCAATAAACATTCAAAAGGCTTCTGCCACTATTTCACAAAGAAAATTGTTTTACACTGTAGATTTACAATCTATCTTCAGTATAATGCAAAAAAAATTTTTAAAAAGAAAAAGAGAGAGAACACGAGAGAGCACACAAAATATCAGATAAGTAACCATGGTGATTCTTGATCTCACAGACAGAACAGACTGTCTACATTGTATGTGACCTTATCCTACTCCACAGATGAAGCGACTCCACTGACTTCAGCATCAGTGCTATGACATGCAGGATCAGGCTCTTAGGACCAAACCTACAAAGTTAATTATACATTTAAGAAAATGCGAGTTAAGCAGGTAAATATTTTTGTGAATTTGAGTCTTAGTGAACAAAGCAAAATAGCAAAAAAACCCCCCAAACTAACCCACACCACAACCAAGTACTATGGTCCAAATCCACAAAAAAGAACCAAATCCCAGAGGGGGACTGCATGTAATTTAACTGCCAGACAACTAAAATCTGCAGAATAATTGCCAGCATTTTTCCTCAAGCTTGGCAAATTACGCCTTATTCCTCACTAACAAAATCAAGACCGGAGATCTTTTCTTATTCTACATTAGGCCTAATAAGGATCCTACCTAAGTAGCTTTCTGGTTAAATCTCCATACGGTCCAGTCCAATAGCACGTTCAGAGAATGACTACCATACCTACAGGACAGTCTCTACTTTGTAATGGAGCTCAAGAGACCCTCCTCCCCTTTCATTTTAAGGGGAAACACAAGGTGATACTAGAGGTGCTTCTTTTTACACAGTATTTCAGCCATTAGAGCACCATCCAGATTTTGTAAAAGTAGTCATCATTTGTTTGAGAAGGTTTACAATCTAATATCCCAGATGAAGGGGCTATAATCACCTGGTGATATGCTAGCTGGCAGTACAAACCTTTTAAACTTAAGATCGCCCTATTTTGCAAACACATCATGATTAAGCAAAGGAATCATATTTCCATAGCCAGGGGAAAGCCTTAATTGGCAGAGGGCAAATCAGGTCCTGAACCTTAGATGAGAGTTTACTCGCTGACTGTAAGTGGAATTGAGCGTTAGACATACTAATTTACCAGCTGCGAAACAGTTCTTACACACAGACATTATCTTGAAAGTTCTGCTATATGCTAATAGGAAAGGACAGGACAGAACTGACTTCCAGGACTTGACTCAGTTGTTCTGTATTGTAGCTCAACTAGCCCACAAAGTTAAACTCAATTAAAACAAAAATCCAGGTTAAAACAGGTTATTCTTGCTTTTGCCAAGCAGCTATGCTTCTGTAAGAAAAATGCATAATTAACATTGTCCAACTATCCCGATTTAACTGAGCTCTGCGCAAGCTCCTAACAGACCTGCACTTGTAGACTATTTGGATTTTGGAGTTAAGAAAATCACTGTAAATCCTGTATTCTGTGTTTACCATTAACATCTGCCCAACTTCCCGTCCAGAAACAGTGTGATTTCTCCCTTTCCCAATTACCCACCTTCACCTAGCCCTCAGAACTATATAGTTTTTCCCTACAGTCATATTTGTCCCTCCCAGAGCTGCATGGAAGCTGCAGTTTCAGCCCTCAAGCTGCTTCTTCCTCTTCTTGATAACTGAATCGAGCAAAGGGAGAGAGAGAAGACAGGAAGGACAGAGACCAGCTTAGAGCTGAAGAAGGTAGCAGCCATCCTGAGCTACTAGATTTCTTCTGCTCTCTCCTTCCTTTTCAAATGCATTCAGTTACTGCCTCCTTAGGGGGAAGTGTATGAGGCTTGCCAACAGGCCTGAATAGTTGCTATACTCAAGGAAGAAGTAGCCGAAAGTTCTCCTTTGGTTAGTTAAGGTTGAAGTGTGTATCCCTCTCACAGGGCTCAAATCCCACGTTTCTCACAGCTTGCTTCAACCTCAGTTAAAATGACGCTAATGAAAAGAATTTGAGAGTTAGCAAAACAGGTTCTAGTGGGCAAAATTATATTGCTCAGGTTCAATTGTTATCACTCAAGACAGGAACTCTTGTAATCAGCTGCTTCTATAACCATCTTCATTTATCTCAAATGACTGTGTACCAGCAGTAATGTATGTCTCTCTGCTGTTTTATTTTTTGTATTTTTGCCACAAAACAACCTGCTCTGATGACAGAGCCACAGAGTTCCTGCACTGTACTAAAGTATAATGCTCAGCTAAAAGTTTTTCTCTCTCTCTCAATGTGATGTATATATATAAAACTTAAAATATAGTTTCTTGCCAAAAGGGAGGAAGTGGTGATATTTCTGTAGCTATAAATAGTACTCAAAATTACACTTGTATTAAAAAAATGACACACATTACTATTACACAGTGAACTTCTATGACTTATGTGTCATCTTCTTAATTTTACTAGTCAAAATACATTTTTAGGTATTGTTCCTCGACAAAAAAAAATGTATATTACTAATGCTAAGGTTGTAACATGAAGTGACAGAAGCCAAGAAAACTGAAAGTTAAGGCTGAGGCTGTATCCTTTACTCACACCGCTGGGTTAAGATAAGACAATGGCTGTCTACACGTTGGAACTCCCAGGCTTTTTTAAATATGTATTGTAACCATTCACATTAATTTTAAAAAGCCTATCTCTTCCTCTTTCCTTAAAAAAAGGGGTTTAAAAAATGCTTTTGTTCCTTGACACAATTTGTAAAACACTAAGGGAATGAAAGAACAAGCGATAGATATTGCTATAAAATTCAGATACACTTTTTAGATGCATATTGTGCTGTCTTAATGATATAACATGTAATTCTGCACTGCAAAAAATCCAGGCTTCATGTTTCTTCCCAGTTCCTTACTCCTTTGCAACATACAACAAATGGGACTGACCACCCCCAACCCGTATCATTCTTTCCTATTTTACTCTTTTGGGTAGCCTCTTGAAAGACTAAAAAAAAAAAAAAAACACCAAAACCCTAAAAAAAGCCTTTCATGACAGCATCTCTCATGCAAAGGGATGTACATCCATCACTGGCAAGGAGAACACTGACACTTTAGCCATTGAAAAGAATGGAGTTGAGACAGGGAACTCTACAGGATGTCCTCCACAGGCTGTCAGCAAAAATACTCCAATACCTCAGAGAGAGCCTGAAATGGGCCGTCCCTGGAAAACCGAATCAGAATTTAGTGCTAAGAGACCCAAGTTCAATTCACTACTCTCCTCAGAGGTTTTGCGATACCCTACGAAAAAACTGGTTTCTACATTCAAGGACCCCACAATAAAATGGGAATGTAGGGCACTGCAGGTGTAGGTATAAATGGTGAGGTACCCGGATAAGACAGTATGGGGAACCAGGTAGTAACCAAAATATTTAGAATAAAACACCTAGCTGTGGAAAAGAACTATACAGTTTTATACCCTGCTGTATCAAAAATCTTAATAATTTATAGAATCCTCTTATCCATAGTGTTTAAGTATTTTTAAAAGTATTTATTTATCATCAAAATACTATCAGTACGAGACTTGAGATCAGCGGGGAAGACAGATGAAGGAGTTGTCCATGGCCATTAAGATGTCTGGGACAGAACAAAAGAAACTGAAGCAATTTCTCCATCCTTTGGCCTTCTTACATGGGGACTGCAGCTGCTAAGCATATAAGCACATAAAAATGAAAGAATTCAGGACCTTTATGAAGTTCTTTGATTATATTACAAGTTTGATCAAAAATCAATCCATTACAGGAATCACCTAATGAAATTACAAAGACACACACGCAGAGGGAGCTGATGGTATCGAAGTTTTCTAATATATTGTAATCATTCCCTTCACAAGCAATCCAGTACACAAACCAAATATTTTGCTATCTACAGTTATTATGTATGTATAATATGCATAATAGTCTGTAAGTCTGGAATCTATCAATGCATTTTACTGCATTAATATCTCCTAACTTTTACACAATATCCCTTTAAAATTACTATGTCTAGCTCCTTATTTTAATGGTATGATGTGACAGATCTTAAGGAATCTGTTCCAACCCAGTAACTCCTACTTTCACTCCCACCCAAACATTCAATCTGTGTATTACAGCTACTTTTCATTTCATAACTTCTCTTTTTCATTTATCTTTAATAGGCTGAATTTACACGGCAAGTTCCTGAAAGCAAGCAAGAAAAGATGTTGCTTATTCTGTTTTAAATCAAATACATTTAAACTTCACCCTCTGCCACAATTCCATTCAGGGTTTACACTGACTTGACAATTTCCTTCATCCACTTTTGATGCTACCAATCCCCTCATACATTTCTCTTGCATATGCAGGCTATGCTTTTTCCATAAACTGAGCCAAATATACTTGACTAAAAAAAAACACTTAAAAGAACATTAATTTCTGGAATAATTTCAGCTTAAAAATGTTACAAAACATACACAAAACTAAAATGAGACCTCAGCCCCTTGCCACATGGATTTCACAGGGGAAAAATTTCCAGATTACAAATTCAGTTTCTGTCAATTGTTTTAATCTTCCCCCGCTCTCAAATACCCCAACATTTTCCATAATTATGTAGTTAGTAATCTGCATACCTGTTTTACAAAATAGTTTCCAAATTTCCCTCTAATCCATATTTACACTTCATTCATTTGATGCTTCTAATTGCCTTGCACTGTTACCAGCGTGTATAAGAAGTCACACCTACCTGTTAGACGTGACGGACACCAGAAAGGCTGTACTGCAAAGCTTCAATGAGAGAAGCCTCGGAGAGATGTTCAAGCAGAGGAAATAGGAGGCATAAGAGCACAATAGCCGATAGAAGAGACAGAGCTCTCAGAAGGGTTTGCTCCCTTAAACTGTAAAAGAGCATTTTTTGCACAAGGATATTTATGTTTTCTACGTGCATAAATCAATGAAATACAACTGCATACATGTTTCTAACTCATGAGATGGCATCATACACTGTCAGATCTATCAACAATGATGGAACTTAGTCTACTATTCTTAGTGGATTTCTATTTATTCTTTTTATTTTTGAAATAAAGAAGTTTGAGAACTCTTAACAAGCATCTTTCTAACCACCAAATAGGTAGTGATGATCTTAATCACTTCACAGAGCAAACAACTCCTAGAAGAGGCCAAATATTCCAAGAGCTCTCCACACAGCTGTACCACCTCCTACTGGATTCAAAAGTATTTTTACTGTCAGTACCAGATTAAGCTCATGAATCTGCAAGGTTAGGTTAGGAAAATAGTGCCATGTTATAATTAGCACATTTCCACAACACAGAGAAGGCTTGCATCAACCTGATAAAAAGTCTTTATTTTGCTATTGTCCATGAAGTTATCCTTCCTTAATCTTCTAAATTGAAAAAGCATAGCATCAATGCTAAATATGACCTTTGAAGTTAAGGTTGCCAGTCAGACATTGTTTTCCTGGTACAATTATTTTTATACACATATACAAGACTAACATAAAAATACTGCTCTGCTTTCACAGATAAGAAGGCACAGAAGCACCTAGAATCTTCAGTCAAGAACGGGGTCTTTACTGCATGTATAAACAGACGTCAAAGTCATCAATCAATGGCCTGGAAAACTCTCAGATGTACAGACTAGTAAAGAAAGAGAAGACATTGTAGGAAAGGGATATAAGAAAATGAATAAAGTTTTAAAAAAAATAATCCAAGAGACATATCCTTGATGCATCATAACAGTCTTCAGTTCCAAATAAAAGGAACAGGAAATTTTCCTATAAATCCCTAGTCTAGAACTTTGATGATTTCAGTCAAATTCTACCCACTAAGACTTACGTACAGTTTATTGCAAACAGGAATCTAAGATCCGGTAATGTACATAAAGTTGTAAATGGAACTATGCATGGCACCCTATGATCTCAAAACTAGTTTTGTTGTTTTGTCTATAAAGGCTTATCTGCCACAGAAACATAGAGAAAGGACTTTACACACCAGAGTCTGTGCTTGCCCTTTACTTTTACAGATATTCTTTGTCTCAGGCTCCAAAAATACATATTATATAATTAGCTGAAACTAACTGAATGCAGTTGTCAGTAGAATTCAGCCAAAGCTATCCCAAGCATTAACGCAGCGTTTTGGCACCAAGTGTGCCCTCTTTCAAACAGAAGAAAGTGGAACTCTTATGCACAGTTAAGGAGTCTGCTGGCCTGAGAAGCTACTGGACCTCCAGCAAGCTACTGCCACTCTGACAGACTTTACCTGCTGCCTCTCTAAGCATCTGGCTCCTGTTATGCACTGCTATGAAACTATGGCTACAAGTCATTACATCACATAAAACTCATGACGTTTGGACCAGAAACAGATACTGCAATCCACCACAGACTCGTCTTGTGACAGCAAGAGATGGACATGATAAAGCAACAGCACTTAGGATCTTTCAGCATGTAACTCGCTCCCACCCAGAATTAACCATGTTCAACTCATAATAATTGATTTAAAACTCCTTCTTTCAAAACAGGAAGGAGAGGCAGCATTTGAAGATGTTTGTTCATAATACTTCAGAGACCAGACCTTGGACTGCTCAGAAGACAGCATGGGCAGAGGTGCCATTGTGGCTTGTCTTCACATCATGTCACAAGGAATGAGACTGCTCTGCCTGGAGCCTTAAGTATCCCTGTGAGTGGGATACTCACTGGAAGAACAAGGAATGACGGACTATCTAACAAGGCACGTAGCGCTCTGGTGCTGGCTGCTCTAAATATTCCACCTGTACATAGATCGACTGCAACAAAACTATTTTAAACAGAGTAATTTCTTAAGTAAATGGAGGGGATGGTCTAGAAATAAAATCAAAAATACCACATTAAGGGCTACAAGCACTTGATGCTGAAAAGGGCATCCTTCAGTATTAGCATTATGTCAATGAATGCACAGCTTCCACTTCCTGAATCAGAAGAGATCACAGTGGAGGTTTCTCAGGTAAAAATGCATTCTAGCTGTAAGAAAGCAAGGAATCTTGCAGCAAACAGTACTTTTACTTTTGAACCCTATTACAGATCAAGTCTTTTCACAGAGTGGTTACAGACCCCTTTCTCCTGTAGTTCTGCCCTTATGTGCCAGCTTTCTAAGCCTGAGGACAAATTGTCAGAGGAGGATAGAACAAGCTCATTTCACGTTGCTGTTGGTATGCCATTACAAACACAGTCTCTAAAGAAGCTGAAGCAACAAATATACCTGTCTCTCCCAGGTCTGCTTTATTAACTAGGAAAATAAAAAGACTAGAATTTGTAGTCCCAGTTATGCCGCAGATTTTATGATCTTTGAATAATAAACAAAAAAACAGATAAATAACAAATGGTCAATTTAGAAAAAGTCTTCCTTATCCAACAAAGCTACAAGAATAGCAGCATTGGAATTCTCCCCTCTTTTTTTTTTTTCTTTTTTCTTTTTTTAATTGGGCAGGCAGGGAACACAAAATATTAAACCAGACGCTGATATTGTGGGTGATGGCCCCATTATGAGCACTCTAAAATGAATTCCAACACTGTTCTTCAGAGGTTTTGTTCCACTCAAAACAGAAGGATAAAACTGGCAGAAAGTGTTTTAAAGTGGTATTATTCAGACATCACAACTCTACTGGATAGCAATGTATCCTACAAGAAATCTGCAAGCAAAAAGATATTTTTAAAGACTAGTTTGATGAAAACTTTTTATCTCAAGTCTTGAACATACTTAGTCACTGGATGGACTACAATGGATTACATGTAGTAATTTATTGGACTATTTTGTCTTCTTACAGAGTTATATATATAAGCCCAGAAATACTCTACAAAGACACCTCTTTCTGTATTACCTTTTACATAATGCAAAGTGTTTGTTATCCACAGTCAAATCTGACTAACTAACTAAATGGAAAGTCCAAGTAGGTGCTCAAAATAACAAAAAGAATTTTCTGAGATATTTTGCAGGTGTTCCGTGAATCTGCAAGGAGTGAGCTGTGTAAAAAAAAAAAAAAAAACAACAACAAAACCACCCCAAAACCCCCACAAAAACCCCAAACAAAACACACTTTATCACCCAGTTCATGCTGAACAGCAAATTCTATCTGCATTATAGGTCTGACTACACCAAACTCACAGTGTATCAGGAATGCCACTAGTACAACAGTTCTAAGTGACTACAATAATACTCGATATCAGTACTTTAATGCATTGCTACTATTGTCTCACCCCTAACTGACAACCACCATTGCTCATTGAAAGCGAGGTCTTAAGTTTGAAGAATTTTGGAAGCATCCTGAGATGTTTGGGGAAGGACTTAATGGAACAAAAGAGAACACGTGCATGTTACTTTACTTTTCAAATTAAGATCAACAATGCCGCAATACCTCCAGCCCCCCAACCTGATATCACTAAGCATCAGTCCCAGGAAAAATTGAAATAGGACTGTCCAGCACTACTGCAGACATACCCTATTTTGCTCATCAGCACCTCAGTGCAAAGTCTCACTTCATTAGCGTTTCAGAGGAGAAGCTCACATTTCTTTTAAGAAGATCACACTGAATAGTAGCAATACAGTAAGAAAAATCAACTTTAAAAAATTGTCATTTTTGGGGGTAATGTGAACACAAACATCACTTTCAACTGAATGCAGCAATTAGCCCCGGGACAGTGAATTTAAAGACTGGTTAGGACCTTGAGGGGAGGGCCTGGGCCCAGGGACATCTAAGTGTTAATGCCCTTTCCTTATCTCAACACCACCCTCCACTCTTTGAAATTTGCTTATCCCTTCTTTAACACTCTATACTTGCTCCAATTCCCGTATCTTTACATAGCCTTTTTCTCCTTTTGTTTTCCTTTAAGGGACTCCTTTCAGTTGTGAGACTGCCTAGCTCTGCATTTTCTGATGATCTCATGAGAACCCAGTTACACCATAAGCTGCTACGTAAATTCACTAAGGCTGAGTAGTCTTTGAGCTGGAAGGAAAAGCATTTCTTGGCAGGCAATGCAGAACCCTAGAGGGCACATGAGACTCAGGAATTATCATCCTTTGTCCCCACCTCTTGCTGTTTAAGACATTAAAAAAAAAAAAGCCACCGAAAAGTCCATTGAAAATCTTTTCCCATCCCAATCCAATTCAGTGATTAAACAGCCAAACCACCTGATTAAATACCCTAACCTTGGCCACTAAAATTATCTACTTATATTCAATAGTCACTTCAACAGATACAACAGCTCACCCATGGTATTGCTAACCTGTCATAGTATGCATTTCCTTATTCAGTTTATGCTGCACTGGATTATGTTCTCTAACAGAAGTAGTACTTTTTAACTTATTTGATATAACTTCAGTTCGCCATTTTATTGTTTCACTACTGTAAACTCTCAAATATTCAAATCAGAGACAATAATAATTATGCATACAAACTAAGTACACAATTATAAACATTCTCAAAAAAAGTAGTAGCTGTGTGTTGCTATGAGTCTCTCCTGCAACAAAGCCTTCCCAACAGGTGACTGAAATGATGGAGGACATTTGTTTAAATAAATACAAGTAATTTATTATACTAATTCATCACACTAATGCAAAATGTGCTTGAGCTTGAAAGGTTCAAGCACAAGACTTGGCAACTTGAAATTGGGCACAGCTGGAGGTACTCCTGTAAGATTCAACCCATGTTTAAGAACCTTACAGTAGTTTACAAACATTCTGTCACAAATGGAGTACTGTCACTGAGTGCAACTCCACCTAGGGAAAAGTTGAGAGTGTATTCATAAATATACGCAAATAGTAGGGGGCAAAGTCAGAACTCCATTCAACACCTTCATCCCAATTCATTTGTTCTACTTACAAGATCACATCCTTAAAAATTGTAGAAGAATTCATAAGAGGAAAGAGATCACACAGAGATAAAAAGCTGTGTCTCTACATGTCCCACATAATTCTTAATATTTATTTATATTTTGATGGGTCCCAAACCTTTCGGGCAAAGTGGTGCTGCACTGTGCTAGGAACAGTACATAGTAAGACAGCAAGCCTCCATACCGGGATAAGACCATGAGGGATGCTATCTTGCTTTGTTACTGTTTTATTTGTTAAATAATCAATTAAAACCTATTAGGTTTGACAAAATCTTTAATGAACACTATATCTTAAAGTTTAAGAAGGTATAACGGAGGAAGGATACAAAACTAAACAAAGAAAGGTTAATTATTATTTTTAAAAGGGGGGAGGGGGAAGGAGACAATCATTTAACCAAAATAAGTGTCATCTGATGCTGGTATGCAAGCCTGTGAAAGCACACATTCTTGTGTTATCTAAATGACATGATCCAAACAAAGTCAACTACTGGTGTCTTTGTTTCCATACTCAGCGCTAGAAAAGTTTGCCATTAAGGCACTATAGACTGTATTTCTCAGGGTGGAAAGTCTGATGTTCAGCTAAAAATATCAAAGATAAAAGCTATTAATTTCACAAATTTCTTCATCAGTTCTAAACATACGGAAAATGGTAGACAATCACAAAATATGCAGAAGTGATAGTTCCAGAAAAAGTTTTTTGGAAATTTTCCACGTTTGCTGTTTTGTAAGTCAGTCATTAGGAGGCAGCAAATGGCTCAAAACCATGTGAGAAAACAAATCCGGTAGGAAATTGAAAGTGAATAGGATAGTAAGAACTAGGAGTGGGAAATAATTCAGATACAAAAGTGACTTCTTGACATTCTCCAATTCAATCAGATGTCAGGTTCCATCAAAGAAACTACTTTGGAAGCTATTTGTTAAGTAATTTGGGATCTCATTAATGGAAACCACACACAAACTTTATATGGTTGACTCTGGATTTTTGGTAATGATAAAAAGCAAAAGACTTATCCTAGCATGTTTTCCTATAGTATGCTTTCTAAGTTGATATCAAAACATTGTACACACATATACATAAGGAACACAAAACAAATCATGTCTCATACCATGTCGTCTAAAACAAACAGCTTGTAACTGGAAGTTCACAGTTCCAAATTATTTCCATGGTTTCTCTTTTCAAAGTATAATTTAAAGCCAGTGGTTTTACTCATGCTTCATTAACAACAATGATAATATCTTAACCAGTAACATTCATACCTCTCTATTCTTCCTACCAGAACACAGCATAAGCCAAGATAAAAATAACAGAAGAAGCTTTCTTAAAAAATAAACTCCAGAATTTCTACTGTGAGTGCCTACGTTTTTGTAAAATTGCCGGTAACGTTTTATATTGTGCAACCAGAAAGCTGTTTTTCAAATGCATTTATATCCTGAACCAAAACACAAGTGGAAAAGGATCATTTTACATTCTAAGCAAGTCTGTAAATATGAAAATATTAAAATATGGGCTAGGTTTGCTCACATCTTTGAATATGACATGTAAATTAGTGTTTATTTCACAAGCTGTATTATCTTCAACACAGAACAATGCACTTATCTGTATTTGACTAAACAGTTATGGTAAGTAACGGAGATGAGAAGAGTTAAATCACATCAATATTTCATGTTAATAGATTCATACATTTGTACAACATTCTTAAAATACAGAATTTGCAATTAATCAAACATTTTCAGCTTTCCACATCAATCATGGCATACGAATAACAAAAACAAGGCATAAACTTACTATTTGTTAGGTGTCCACACTGTCCTTTGGTCTGAGTCAATGGGAAATAATTACCACTAGGAAATCTGGTAAGCAGAAATACAATAAAAATAAACATTAGCATGCCAAAAAGAATAAACTCAGCTTTCCTGCAAGTATTTTTCCCCATAATACTTCACAGGCAAGGTTTTAAAAAAAAAAAAAAAAGACAAAAAAAGCAAAGTTGAAAAAAAATATATATACACATTTAAAATACAGTCCAGCAGTGTTCAAGGATCCTTGCCTCTCAAACTTTAAAGCAGCACAGACAAATGTTGAGATGCCTATAATAGAACAAAAATCCAAGTTCTCAATCACTAGTTACGCAGTATGTGTCAGTAAGGAAGACAATTTCCAAAATAATGATTAATGTATTATCCAGATTTTTTCCTCTCTCTCTCTCTCTTTTCCCCTTCCCATTCAGGTTTTTCTTCTTATAAAATGCACATAGGTTTTTTCTTCCCTGTACCCTGACTCAGGCCTGGCTTTGAAATGCATTTCAATCTCTCAACACAGACTGCTTTCACTGCATTTAGAGTCCCACCAAGGCCCAGCTTTAAAAGCTACTGATTCTTTTTTTCTTTAGCCTTCCTCACAAAGGAAGGGTATTTTGTAAATTACCAGCTCGTTCAGATCAACAAAAGGTACTTTCATAGAAAGCCCCATTTGATTTTGCTCAAATTTGATTACAAGGATGGAGAAAAGGAAAGGAAGTCAAAAAGAAAAACCCCAGATGGCTTTTTCATTCATCTCAGTGAATGAGCTTTATCTGTGCCTTTTGAAACTGTAGCAGTGGAAAAGCATTTCTGTTGGCTTAAAAAACTTGACAAAAATTATTGGTTTGCCATTTCTCATGTAACTGCCATTGGGAACTGGATGAAAAGACTTTTTCATGGGATCGCCTGCTTGGATCAAAATAATGGAGATTAGGTATTTCATTATAAATTACAGTGGGAGATAGAGCAGGCTGTCATATTAATAGCAACCTGCTCATGGCCTTCAATGGTAGCTATTCTCCTAGACAAAGGACCAAGGGGGTTGTCTATTGAACTTGTACTTTAGGCCTGATCAATTTTCTATCATCAAGGCAAAAGGTGAGGTGACTAACAAAAGAATTCACACATGACTGACCTCCTAAGCCTATAGATAAAACAGCTTAAAGAAACAAAACACATCCTGAAATTATGGGTGATAAACTGTATAAAGGAAAAAGAAGAAGAGAAATGATAGAAAAAGGGAAAGAAAGAGCATGTGGTCTATAATTCTCCCTCCCTTCTTAGGTGAATGGACATATTAAAAGCTACTTGTTTTCAGCTGCAGATAATTGCAGCCTTTGCTTTCCCATGTTCTGCCTTAAATCTTTCCGTGCACTTTTTCCTCCAACACTGTTCCAGTAATTTCATTCACGAGTAACCACAGTACTGAGTTTAATACAGAACTTCCAAGAGCTGTAGGCACACACAGAAAGCATTACACATAACGTCATAGGCAGAAAGGTGTCACACAGGCATTACATTTATAATCAAATTACAGGAATAGCTATGATCCTTTGGGTCAGTATGCTTTTGTACAAAACCTTGCTAATTAAGTAGAAGTTGGACAACTGAGTTATATAACAAGAACATCCCCCAGAGCCTGAAAGTCTTGACACCTTTTTCTTTCACTAAGATGGCATGTGATTTTATACAGTGTGCAAAACAGCATGTAAAATTACTATAACATATTTAGGTACCCTTACAAGTATATTATCTGCATTTCTTCTGCTGCTTCCTAGGAGACGAAGGCCATTCTACTGCATTAGCATTCGGCTTTACTGATCAGCTAGAGATACAGAGGGTGAAATCGTCACTCTCCTGAAGCCAAATATATAGCAGAAAAATGTTCACTGATTTCTATCAGGATCAAGAGTTCCTCCAGTTTGCTGTACAGACAGAAACTCAATTATGCAGAACACGTTTATACAAAGAACTATGGTTCCTGATACATCTTAACCCGGTTGAAATTTCCCATAAGATGTAAAAGTGTTCATATCCCCTCCCATGACATTTGCATAACTAAGGCAAAATTGTAGAAGTATGCAAATATTTGTATTTGAAGGCCAAAACACTAGCAGCTGAGAATTCCCCTTAAATACAGTTAACAGCAGCTCAAGTGTAAATGGTACCCAGTAGTCTACTTTCATCACACCAGGGGAAAGGATAGCAGTCTAGAATTTGGTTTCAAGTCCCAGCTACACAACCACCAAGAAGTCAGCATGTGCCAAATTTTCTGAGACATTTCAGAATTTCTCCTTTCAGCCCTATCAGTACAGTGATATTTCAATTTCAAAAATGAAGCTTGCCACTGATTTGTGGCCCTTTGCCACAGATCCACCTGTCTGCATAACAATATTTACGTAAAGACATTGAAATAATTCAGGCTAAAAATGAACACTTTTTAGTGAGCTAAGATTCAGAAACAGCTAGACAGAACACATGGGAGGCTACAAACTGGTGCAGGGGAGGAACTTCTGAACCACAACTTTGCTGCAGAAGCCAGTGGATTGTTGAATTACAGACCAAGTCCTACTAAAAACAAATGTACATTCATTATTACACAAAAACATTAAACAACTCATTGTAAACACCATTTCTGGAAGTAAAGACAAGATGAAGACAAGCAAAACAACAGCACTATGTGTTAAGCTTTGGCTGCCAACACAAAAAAACCTGAGAATCACTGCCAGAGTACATACCTCCAGGTAGCTCAGACACACGAGATCATATCTGAAATTAGTAGAAGCCCTAGTGGTAACAGTATCTTTCCATTATCCCAGAGAGGCACTGATGATTACTAAATGATTAGCAATTAATCCCAACTTTACATCCTCTATGAGGGGATCTACTGAATAGTTACAGAAGAAAGAGCTCTCGTAATCATTGTAGATAGCTCTAAAAGTGTCAGCTCTATGCTCAGTAGCAGTGAGAAAGGCAAATCAAATTAAGAGCTATTTGAAAAAGATATAGCCCAAGCAGAAAATACATTTTGTTCAGCATCAACATAGTTTGGGTACCCCATATTAACAGTCAGAAGCAAGGCAACATATCAAAAAAGACACATAGGTACAACCGCACACTTCAGAAGAAATAATTAAGCAAGCACTCACCACCCCTAAGACATAGACAGACTTGACCTACCGAACACATCTCATACAGGGCACATGTAATTAGTAATCTTGTAATGCACACTGGAGAATTAATCAAAAGCCAATGACAGGGTTTTTTGCTTCGTTTGTTTAAGCAGGACTCCACTTACCCCCACATTATAATGTTATGGCAAACCTTAATGGTAAAGGTCCATACCTTTACATTCCACTTCCTAACCTTGTAGACATGCCTAAAAAGGGGCATCATTACATTTGGCCATACTACTGCGGCTTACGTTGCTCTCAGAAGCAGGAAGGAACAGGAACCCCACCCCAAATCCAGTTCTGTTGCTCAAACAACAGTACCATTTATCTAAAAGTACATGCTGTATTTCCCACTCTAGACTTGTCCATAATGATAAAGTATTGTTGCCCACCAGTTACTCTTTACACTAAAGGGCTACTTTTGTATTACAAGTTTGGATACTGCTGAACAACTACTTCAGGGTAAAAGCACCAGCAACTGGCACAAGGAGACAGAATTAGTAATATCTGAGATTATTTTTAGACTGCAAAACATTGTTGATACAAAGGCTGGCTTAATTTTTGATAATTGTCAAATAGTGAGCCCCAATAATAACCACAATTGATATCTCCTAAAGGAGTTTTCATGAGAATTTGTGAAGAGATATTTCACTTTTGAATGATAACATATGTTAATCAAAATTAAATTTCTCTTTCTAAGCTTAAGTTCTGTATTCTGTGCTCCTGCAAGCACTCAATATGTTTGGACATCCTGATTCCAGGGTAACAGAGTCATTGCCAAAGCCAATGAAAATAATTCGTAGAGAGCACTCTGAATAAGAAATGTCCACCTAGGTAATGTAAGTATAAAATATGTGTCCACTTAGTGGATCAAGACAATCAAAACCTCAAGAATAAATCCTCTTGTAGAAAAAACATAAGAGCTGTTTCCATTGGCTTTTGAGGACTTTTGTCTGAGGTGCATTTTGTTTGTTCTCAGCTTCCACATCACAAATCCATTGTCACATTTTCCTCTAATTCATAATCTCAGCACAAGAGACCTGCAGAATAAACAAGGTCTGTTACCCTCAATGTTGATCAACTTCCCTGTTTGGCACAGACACTTTGAACAGCGTAATAGCTAACTGCTTTTCCCTGCCCCATTAGTTCTTGGTGAAATAATTGGACTTAAAAGATAATTTTTGGTTTTGAAAGTGCGTATCAAGGTTTTTTTCCAAATTTCATTTTGAATATCTTTTCTGAGTAACATTTGTTATTGGCATTCTTGCCAATGAACAAAAAAAAAAAAAAAAAAAAACAAAACCCACCCAAAACCACAACACCGAAAACAAGGAATTTTTTTTTCCCCACCAGTAGGGGAACATAGATTTACAAGACCCTTTTTTACAGTGGAGGAAGACAGTAACACTAATAATTCTTAGCCCAGTTTATGAACAAAGTGGTGCATAAGCATATGCAGTAAAACCATTCCTCATCTCCTCAACTTATTTTTCAGTAACTAGATACTACTTTTTTCAGTAACTAGATGCTACATGCCTGTATATCTCTCAAATTCTTTTTAGACATATTGGGATAGAATTGTTTTTTTTTTTTAAAAAAAATAGCATTTCATAGTTTCCCTCCTTTAGGGTCACAGAAGGTTGATTATCAGCTTTAATTGTACTAGGCAGGAAAAGAGCTAATAAGCATACAGACTCTGTCACATGTCATTAACATTTTACATCACTGTGATTGCTGAACCTAAGCAGTATGAATAGCATTTGAGGAACCAACACTATAGGTCAGAGAAAGTGAAAACATAAGCTTGCTTATTTTGTGGCTTCTAACCACAAAACTGTAAATGTCTGCTAAATAATTTCAGGTAGAGCAGATAAATTCATGACATAAGACAATGAGAGAGTGCTTTGCCAGTAACTCGCTCCCATTTGTACAATAAAAGTTCTGTTTAAGTGATTTGGTTCATTTTGATTGCTGCACTGAAGCATGCAAAATGACTTTCTGGGAAACCATTCCCAGAGCACTCAGGATTTTCAAGTTAGTATACTGGATTTCACCAGCCACCTAAAGGAAGGCAGTATAAGTCAAGGAGCTCAAGTGTGGATTACTCTAGGCATGAAACTATACTTAGGAAAAGGCTTCCCCCTCCACGCTCACCCCTGACCTAGGTCTTTGTTCCTTTTAAAGTTTCCTTGTCTTATTTCCATCTCTTTTCTACTTCTTACATTCCACTGTATTGCTTTCACTTTCCTGACTAAATTTTTTGAAACAATTGTCAATAGGTAACATATGGTTCAGGGAATATATGGAACACCTGATGCAGAGGTTTCCTGAAAAGTATTCCATTCTAAAAGGGAGGTGTTAGTTCCTTATCTCACAGATTAAAAAAAAAACCAACCCTATCCAATCTGGGTATTCAATAATTTCAAATTAAAGTGTGTTTAAAAAAAAATAATTAAAATTTCAAAACAGAAAAAGATGAATCACAGATTTGGGTGAAAAAAATGTTTATGCCACTTGGGGAATATGTTGTATCAGTAACAAGCTGTAAGGTAGTGAAAGTAGTATTCAGAACCCGATTTGTCTGTTTTGCCCTAGTTGGGGGCAGGGTACAAGACACCTTAGGACAAGGTGCTTTTATGTTTTACTTAGTTTCAGGAATTGAGAGGTACTTTTATTTATATTTAGGTAGTTATAAATGAAGTCATATATGCAAATACTACATGAGAATGTATTAATTAAAATCAGAACTTCATTACATTTTTTCATTGATGTATCACTATATAGAAAATAAGGTGGCTTTTAACTAAAAAATACAGTATATGCAATGAGGAGAACCACAGGTTGAACTGATGAAATTACCCAAATTGCAACCTGAACAATTCATGAGACTACCACTTGAATTTACAAGTAACTACAAAAAGGAAATCATATAAGACAACGGCAAATAAAAACAATGCATGTTAAGAAGTAACATTTTAATAAACCCAGAGAATTGACAAAGTTGCCCAAGACAGACATATGGAAAAAAAGAAATCAAGAAAATAGGCAGCTTTTTTTTTTTCTTTTAACAAGAAGGAAAAGAAAGAAAAAAGGCGATACTAATTGCCCCCATACAAAGGAAGGACATAAATAAGAATATAAATATTTTCAGTTTTAGTCATCTTGGCTAGAAATTAAATTCTTCATTGACTTCAAGCATAAGATGTAAACATCTGAAAGTGGAAACTGTCAAATATAAGTATAAAATAATAGCACGAACATGCAAAGGCAGCACCAGAAAAGTGAACAACAAGTGAGGTACAATTAGCAAGAGACAAAGGACAAAAAGAAATTCTAGAAATACACTTCAGAGTAAGAGGAGGATCAAGGAAAACTACTGGTTGGTCAGCAGCTTGAAAGTGAAAGCAAGCTATTGACATACTGTGCCAAGGAGTCTGAAGCGTTTACTGCTTTATTGATAGTTGTTACTAAGATGCTCAATTGTACTCAACTGGCTTCCACAATCAAAAGCCACCAAAAAAAAAAAAAGAAAAAAGAGCAGGACAATATCAGGACAGAACAGGGAAAGAAAAGATTAGGAAAAATACGTAGGTAAAATCATTCAAAATTGGCTATGCCATATTAAATTTGCCCAAAGTCCTAGAGAACCGTATGAATATCAGAGCTGTTACTGCTTGAAAGCTGTTATCATTAATATTATTTCTGAAAGCATATGATGGATGGATGCGGGTACAAAAGCCTTTAAAAGAAGAAAAATAATGTCTGCCTTAAAATGAGGAGGAAGAAATTATAGCCTGGTTACTTTAACTTTCTTTACTTTCCCAGTTTGTAAGTAAGTCACCTAAAAGAAAAAACAGGAAATGAGTAACTGAGCATGGATTCATCAAGAACAAGGTGTAACAAGACTCATAGTATGGGAAATAATTGATGTCACATTTCATGATTTTAGGAAGACTTTTGGCATCATTGCACAGGACTGTCTCCTGGTCTAACCAAGAAACATCATCTAAATAGCATTACTACAGGGTAAATAGCTATCAAAAAAAGTGATACTATAGCTATCAGTGATTCACTGTCCAAAAGGAAAAAGGCATCAAATGGATTTCTTGGTCAGCACTGAATCCAGTAGTATTCTTTATTTTCCTCATTAATCCTGATGACAGATGAAAGACTGCTCACATAATGTTTGAAGGTTGGTCTAACCCAGGAAGGTCTGCAGGCACACTGTGGGACACAAGTAGGGTCCAAAAAGATCTTGGTAGAAATGGTTTGAAAAACATTAACTGTGATTCAAGGATAGGTACGTTATTTCTTAATCTCAAAAATAATCAACTGTAGAAATGTAGGTTGAGAAATGGCATAACAGTTCTGCACTAAAGGATCTGGATCAGAAGCTAAACCTTAATCTACAAAGCTATTGCAAATAAAAGCAGGTATCATCCTGGAAGCCTTATAGACAGAATAAAGCATGCCCTGGATGCCACCTGAAATGATCATTTTGCTTTACTTGCTTTTCATAAGGCCTTAAATGGATTACTGTTTAGTTTTAACCTGCTTGCAGGTTAAAAATAACATGCAGTAAATTTGAAAGAGCAACAGTCTAGAAGACAATCTACAAGAAAAGACTGCAATATTGGACCTTATTCTAGAAAAGAATTTAAACCCCCATCACTTTAACACGATGGAATTAGGCACTTACATTCTAGCAATGGAGATTTGAATTAGACATTAAAAAAAAAGCCTTGCAGAGCTACAGACAGATGTGCACGGAAAACAGACAATCCCTGGATAGCTTTGGAAACTGGTTAGAAAAGTGTCTGTCAGGAATGGTTTAGTTGGGACAGATTCTGTTTTTAATACAATTTCTTAAGGTCTCTTCCAGACTTTCTCCCCCACTTATTCTTTTATCTTAAAAATAATCATAAAACACAAAAGTAGCTGAAAATGTAATTTCATAAAATCCTGTGAAAACTCTTACATATATCAAGATTTAATGTAACTTTTCCTGAAATTTCATAAAGTCAGAACACTCTCTAAGCCAAACAGAATCAATTATGGCCCTGTCACATTTTACCCTTCTTACAGGATCACCTGTCCTACCTCTCTTCCTAAACCTTCCTCTTTCCCTTTCCCTTCTGAACCTTCCAGTGCATCAACCAAACATGAAACCTCATTGCAAGTGCCTCTGAATTTATGAAATGAGAATGACTCTGCTCACAAATAGGACTACAGCGTCAAGTCCAAAAAACCCCATACATTACAAAAATCTGTGTAAACATCCTGAAGTAGAGATTCCAACACATGAAATACAATGCTCAGTAATCTTAATACTTGGAAAGCTTCTTAGATACTAATTTAGAAAATGAAATAAACATCTCTCTGTGTATAATCTCTGGCCATGTCAACCTTAAACTAATCGTATGGTCGCATGGTGTTCTTTAACTGGACTTCTATGTTCCAGCCTAACACAAGTGATTTCCAGATTCTGACAACTCCAGTTTCAATTACCATGACAACATTAAGACATAATTATACACATGCATTGAAAGCAAAACTAGACGAATAGAAAGCATCCGGAGAACTTTGTGTGTGTACCTGCATGCTAAACCAACAACAACAACAAGCAGCCAACAAAACCCCAGACGGGAACGTATTTCTTTTAAATGCATTTTTACAGGGGAACACAGTGATTCGCAAAATACTGAACTAAATTTATTTGAATTCAACAAAACACAAATTAAACAATGATTACGTCAAACTTCATTTTATTACATTTTTCCACTCCACTAGAAAAACTCAAAAAGTTAACAAAAAGAAGTTTTCTATGCAGTTCAGATTTTGAATGAGATCTCATAATTATAAATACTTGATAGTGATGGATTCGTTTTAGCGGTTTCATCTGGGAATTTATTATTATCAAAATAAATGAGTTGATTAGAATACTTACACAATGACAATTATAAGGTGTTTAAAACCTCATTTTTTGGTAAACATAGCTTCCCTGTATTGGGGGGATCTTATCAATGCTCACTAATACTCAAAGGGAGGGTGCCAGGAGGATGGGACCAGTGGTGTCCAGTGATAGGACAAGAGGTAACGGGTACAAACTTGAACATAGGAAGTTCCATCTGAACATGAGGAGGAACTTCTTTACTTTGAGGGTGGCAGAGCACTGGAACAGGCTGCCCAGAGAGGTGGTGGAGTCTCCAACTCTGGAGACATTCAAAACCTGCCTGGACACCATCTTGTGCAACCTGCTCTAGGTGAACCTGCTCTGGTAGGGGCGTTGGACTAGATGATCTCCAGAGGTCCCTTCCAACCCCAGTGATTCTGTGAATAACAAGCTTAAAGAATTGTGTCTTCTATTTAAATATTTATTTTTAAGAAACACTTTAAAAAAAACCCCAATTTTTCTTGAATATCATAGCCTAGTTATCTCTGTTCCCAGTAACATATTTCAACACTGTTGTGTATAATTCTAATTTCAGTCTTTGTGCCCATTCATTGCTGATTTTTTTTATCCGTATGGTAGTATCAACAAATACTTCAGTTATTATCAGTTAGTAGCAGCTTTGCTGGTGGTGGCTTTTGAGGTCAAAAAAACCCCAAAACCAAAACCCAAAACCCAACCCAATATGTCTTTAGACAAGGACTGAAGTCACCAAACTCATTTAACTAGGACACTGAAGTTGGTAGCTAACCTGGGCATTAGTTTCAGCTATTGAGCAGGGAGCAGAAGTCTATTACCATACTTCTGAGAAATCAGTCCAGTTCATCAAGTTATATCTGTGCGGTTTCCTTCACCGACATGTAATTTTTTGGATGCAGGAAAAATTTATTTTTGCTGTAAAATATCAAAGTGAAATGGAGTTATGACTTCAGAAATATAGGACTGGTCACTGACTATGTTCCCTAGAGAGAACACCCACCTTTTCCCAGGACACAGAACCTTTCACCGTTACAAGCTCTGGCCTTGTCAGCACATGGGATTTGGCCACTGCTCCCAGAATCAAGATATCAGAAGCTCCTTGTAAGTAACATGTATTGCTCACTGGTATTTGGAAGCAGCTTTGATATTCCAACTTTTTCAGACCCTTGTTCTAAAGGAGCGTGGGTAGATAACAAACTTAAAGAAGAAACAGGAAATAGCACTCACCAAGCTGATTTCAAAGAGCAGCACTTGTATTATTGAACTGATAAGACTATTCATATGCCTTACTTGTCAAAATGAATAGAATTAATGTCTTTGAACGTCCTTCAGAACAGGATACAGAAAAGAAAATCTCACACAGGTATGAAAACTTTAACCAAGCACTTCCATCTGGGGGGGACGGGGGGGAAGTCAGGAGAATTTGAGTTCATTTAAATGAACGCTAGTACTCTCCTGGACCTTTAATGGGAGCAAGATTTTGTCTAATATGAGAGCCAAAAAGATAAAGTGAGCTAGGGTAAGAAAGATGGAAGTTATTTCTATAGTAGTGACTAAAAATAGGCTTCATTCAGTCCCACTGTGAGTAAACAAATATCTTTCATGAAATAGAGATAGCAAAAAGACAAACACTGTCAGTGCCTCTGTGACAATGTACATCACCATGGACTATTTAATCCACGCTAAACCTCCACAACTTACAACCACCCAGAAAGAGATCCTATGAAAGTTCTTTAATGTGTTCATTTCAAGCCTCCAAAACATTGAAAAGGGCTTCACTACCAAGGTAGGGGGGGTCTCTCAACACAAAGCCATGGAGCAGCAAGAAAGTCAGCTATGCATACATCTGGGAACAAACTACACTTTTGCCTTCATGTGGTAGCCAGGAAATGAGTTATTTCTGTTCTAATTTGACTGTACCAACTTAAAGAATGCAATATTAATATGCCATATTCACCAAATTTGGTAGCTAAGAGCACTTGACCAGGCAAAATATTCAAACCACAAATCAGGCCATTAATGGACTAAGAACAGCAAAAAAAGAGAGAATCAAGAAAGGTTTCAAAATGGTAGAACAAGACCAGCAGTTTTGTAAACAAAGAACCAAGATAACAGTCAAATATCTTAAACAAAATAAATAAATCCGCATCCCAAAAGCTGTAATATTGTTCAAACCTTCTGATAAAGTTAGGTAGATCCATAACGATAGATAACAAGGTTTCAGTCTTAGGGAAACTTTCTGCCATAGGTAAGGCTGAGGTAATCAGCACACATTTCTAATATAATCTATTTTTAGGTGTAATTTTTTTGTCTGTATGTAGCGGCTAACATTAACAAGAGTAGCTATAAACACAAATGCTTAGTTTAAAAAAAAATTAAATTAGCTAAAGAGTATTGTGCTTGGGAAGTCCGTTTTGCAGAACCCTTTTTAAGTGTTATTCTCATGTACGTTTAATTATTTGCAGATCCTTTGGAAAGTTCAAGCAAACAAAACCCTTATCAGGAAAAGAAAAAGACCAAATCCATTAAGATTGCAGTCTCTGAAAAGAGAGTATTACACTAGGCTTCCTTTTGAAATAGGGAACTAAATTTAGTTTGTATAAAGCTCTGCAAATTGGATCCATCCAAATTACTCTATGGCCACTAATATCAAAGGAAACAACTTACACACTGAGACTCCCAAAAAAAGAGTATAGGAGGAAATACAGGTTAAGGCACAGCACACTTTTGAACACATACAGAAACTGATCTTAATCAGCTTTACTTCACAACAGAAAAAAAAAAAGCCCAACATATTCAAACATTTAAGAGTACACATAAGGATATATTGAAAAAAAAATTAAAAATTTCACTTCTGAATTCAATTTAAAGATGTGAACAGGACAAACCAGAACCCACCTACCCTTCAGCTCTACACTGGATCCCCCAGGACAAGGTTTAGCATTTGCTTCAGCAGCATGGGTGTGGCCGAGTTCAATTAATTGATTACAGGTGGCAACAATTGTGACTGAGAAAGGGCAGGAGGGTTACATCTTGAGCTTTTCATCGCTCCCCCACTTAGTAGTTCTGTAGGTTTCAGGGATAACAATGCTATGCGCACAGTGCACCAACTCAGCTGTAGCCCCAAGCTCCCATCTTGAAGTACACGACATGTGAAAGGGCTTTTCTTTCTTCCCAGTGGTGCTGGTCTTTTCCAGTGTCCTCGGTATGAACCTCCCTGCCAACATTTGGCAATAGGGTCTGATAAAGAAATCACAAGGGTAGAGAAGGACTCTCCTTTCCTTCCTTGCTTTCAATTTTTTTTTTTCATCATATTACTATTTTTTCTATGGAAAATTATAAGTTTATAACAGAATTTCTATCCTTAGTATTCCTCTGAATCTTGAGCATCTTTTAAACACTTTCACAGTATATATTAAAAAAATGACATGGAATGGTCGTATTTATAGCAGAGCTTCAGTCATTATCATTCAGGTTTAATTACTCCATAAAGACACTGTTAATGTATCTTTGAAAAATTTCATCACATTAATGAATTCAAAAGATTTTGTTATTTTATAAGTGGTGACAGAGCAGCAGTTTGATGTCAGAATAATGAATTTAACCAGCTTCCTGACTTACTGCACCAAATTTTACATTCTCTGGGCATCTAAGGTAATGTCTATTCTTATCCCATAAGCTATAAAGCTTCAGCTACTTCTGTTATTACTTTTTGATGAGTAAGCTTTTGATCTCCAGTGGATTCCTACATCATAAAAGAGACGCAGAGGTATTTTGCTTGCATGAAGAATTCAAGGGTCAAGAATAGGCAAAGAAATGTTTGATCTGATGACCTTACAGGCAACTTTCATTAAATTTTTTCAAGTACTTCTAATAAAACTTTTACAAAGGGATTTGGAGGTTGCATGCATAGCTATAATTAAAGGCAAGGTGTTTCTATCTACAACACGGAAACAGAGAAAAGAGGTCTTTCAAACATACCAGGAATGACTTTTTCCCCTTCCCCTGACAGTATCACCCTGCGTCAGTGTGACACTTACTCTGTTCCCGAGGCTCGCCCTCCATCCTCTATATCCAGGCTTTCAAAATAAGTGTTAGCTTAGAAAAGCGGTCCTTTTTAACTTTAGGAAACTAGAAACCAGGACCACCTGTACTGGTGTTGGTGGCGACATGTTGGCAGTGGAGGCTGCAGGGGCCTTGGTGAGGAGAGACCGGGCCTGCCCCGTGCCAGACACAGCCGGTTCCAGCCGGTTCCACCATGGCCCCACCTCAGCTGAATTGCTGGCGCCTCTGGGAAAGTGTATTGGAGAAAGGGCAAAACACTGCCCGGCAGTGTTTTCCTCACAGGACTGAGGAAAAAAAGTTGGAGAAACAGCCCTGTGAGCACCCAGGTCAGTGAAAATGGAGGGGGAGGAGGTGCTGCAGGTGCCAGAGCAGGGACTCCCCTGCAGCCTGTGGGGAGCCTGTGGTGGAGCAGGTTGTCCCCCTGCGGCCTGTGGAGAGACCACACTGAATCAGATAGTCACACCGCAGACTTGGATACCTAAAAACTGCTCTCGGGCCGCGTCAGTCTGTACCTTTGGACAATTTTAATGGGATAATGAATTCAAAAGTTGTATTTTCTATGCAGTGACAAAATCAGCAGATTGCTTGTTGTCATAACAAATAATTTAACCAGCTCCTGGTCAATCACTTGTAAAATTTTATATTAATTGGGAATTTTAATTTGCTTGTCCGAGACCTGTAGTCATTTTCTAATGCTGCCAGAAAGGTGTCTTGGACACAAAAATGTTCAGGTAAAATTGCATTTGGCAAACGTATTAAATCAGTGTTCCCAAGAATACCTGGCATCCATTGAACGCTCGGCGGGGAAGGGAGCGTTGTGGTCAGTTCATGGCAGTTCCTCTCTGCTGCTCCTTCCTCCTCACACTTTTCCCCTGCCCCAACACGGGTCCTTCCCACAGGCTGCAGTCCTTCAAGAACTGCTCTTGCATGGGTTCTCTGCGGGCTGCGGCTCTTCAGGATAAACCTAGTCCTGCGCAGGCTCTCCACGGACCACAGTTTGTTCAGCGAAAATCTGCCTGCTGGATATTCCCTGAACTTACCTGACGAGTCCTAAACAGAGAAAACAATATTGTTATCTTTAGCTGTTACTGAAAAGCAAGGTCCTTTATTTTCTGTCATCCTTCTCCACTACACTGAGACAAGATTTTACAACACGTAGACCTCGTAGATTATGGTCTGAAGTAAATCCCACAAAAGAACAATGTGGAAGAGTACAAAGACAGCATGCCAGGGTGTTTATTTTTTCCACTTTAGCCTAGAAACACAGAATAAGTATATATATATATATAGTCTCCTGAAAGGCTGAAAAGTCCAAGTGTTAGCAACAGGCAGTCCCAATGGCTTGGGATGCTGCCTACAGATGGTGTGCTCTCACTCTGAAAATCAATTAGGGCAGAGAAGGGTCTTTTTGCTCATTATGTTTGGATTCACTTGAGATTCTTTAATAAGGAACACTGAAACAGAACTTGGCTTTCTCGTGTGCACTAGATACAGGAATTGCTGGATGAAACTTCAGTATATAACATTGCCTTAAAAAAATGATCCCCAAATGGTTCATTACAGTAAGTGAAGACAGATCAGAAAAAATAGCAGGACCATTTCTGGCAAATGGGAACAAATCAGAAAATTGTACTTCCCTATTCAAGCATGGCTCCCTGTAATGTATAAACATAGTCGGGGCAATTAATAATATTTTAACAAAAATAGGTGGTAACTGGGATTATACATCTTACATAGTAAATTGTCTCAGCAAATATTTATTTTTATCTGTGCAAAAACATAACCTCAAAAGTATGCACTTCACTATATACCTAAAAATTTAGGCACTGTAGTTTGGACATATACCAAGAAAAAATTGGATTAAATTGGAAAAAGATTAAAAATTTCTGCTTGTTGGACACATGAGAAGTTTTAATAACTCATAAAAATTGTTTTGAATTATAAAATTTAAGAAAATGCAGATATACTTAGTCAGCATGGTCCACTGAATACAGAGTGGTTCTAGGCCTGGACCCTATCCTCACTTCTCTCTATAAATCACTTGTCTCAGAAGATACATGCAGATCGACAAAATTATTTTAGGCACACAGACCCTCAGTCATCATATCTGTGATTTGAAAACAGCATTGTAGATCAGGAGTTTAAGCTTCTGAAATACAGAGAAATGGAGGGGTTCATCTTTTATCTGAATATATTTCTACAAACATTTGTTTGTTTGGTACTGATATGAAAGTACAAACATGGCCTGCATCCTATTTTCTAGTTCACTGTAACACTAAAAATAAATGAGCAAAAGTTCTTCCTTCTGAATATACAAATGATTTACCATACGCGATTTATAACAGCCCCCTCATTACGGAGAATCTTTGCACCATATGATGGTGCGTATAAGAACAATTAAAGAAATTCAGAATTCTCAGTATTTTCTTTAAATGAGCTGACTGGCTGTGAAAGGTGCTGGACTGACAGCTCTGATAAGTGAGTCGTCTTTCTTCTGAATTGATACAGTACAGAGAATAGCAATGCAATTTTCGTTCACACTCTCCTGGGTATGTAATTTATCCCTGACCTTGAGAAGTGCCCGTTTAATCATTAGCCTCTCTACTGAAACTGCTAACAAGAAAGGCAACCATAGTGGCACAAGGCACCTGTTCATTAGGGAGTAGACTGAGAAAGAGCGTCAGCTCATCGCAGCACAGAGCACCATGTAGAGAGAACCCTGCTACATGTGGTTGATCCTCCCCTCTGCGACTAACATCAGTATTGTCTGCAATATATTTCACACAGTTGCAAGCTCACATTTTCTTTGGTTGAAAGGACAGAAAATAAAACCTTCTTCTAAAACTTAAGGTAATTAAGGAACCTATGGCAAGAAATACTCGATGATTTAAGTACTCTGTATGTTCACGCTGCCTGCGTAAGTGGCAACTGAAAAAGGTATGGGACATTTGGTTTTGTTTTCCTCTTTAGAAGTATATGGTACTCTTTCAATGTTTAATACAGTATTCGGGGGAAAAAAATCCCTACCCCAAGTCATCTGTGTTTTGTTGCACAATTAAAAAAATACTTTATTAATTATGGAAGGAGAAAAAAAGCTGGAACAGATATGAACAAGTTACATGCAAATTTGTTGAACAGATTACTCTATTGTTCAACAACAATGCACTATTTTCATCTCAGATAAACAATTTCAATATTAAGAACAACAGAATCTACACATACTATAAAGGGATGTTTAATAAGGCATAATAAGTGAGAGCCACTCTTAAAATTCTCATCTGATGGTAACTGTCACACAAGGAATAAGCATTAAATATTTCTGCGTATCTTCTTTTAATTCAGAAGAGATACGGGTGAAGAGGCCAAATGCTTTCATACATTAGTGATGAAAATAGAAGATGAAAGGGAAAAAAGAAGAAAGAGGAAAGGAGGCAGAAAAGTTAGACCTTTTAAAATCCAAAGTTAGATTTAAATGCTATCTATAACCTGGGAGACATGAACACTGTGATACGAAATTTATCATGTGAAGTGTCTACACACATTATTAAAACATTTACTTCCAAAGATTTTTGAAGTGAAATCTTCAAATTTGAATGTGCATGGACAAAACAGAAGTAAAGTTTTTCTGGATGCCATTTTGTAATTGTAGGTGAAATTCATACTCTGTGTGACTGCAAAACAAAGAGTAGGCAACACTTGTTCTAGGATTCTCAACGGAATTTTTATTCATAGTCCTGTTGGGAAAAATGTACTGAATAATGGTATTTCACATTCAGTGTCTCCTGCAAACTGCCAGTGTTGGAATTTCCCTTCCTGAAAGCATGTATTTGATATCTGGCCTTCTTTTTTTTCCCCCTGCTCATTTATGTGTGTGTGGTTTTCCTTTTAACCCCCACCCCTTTTTAATTTAAATAAAATTCTGGGGGGAAAAAAAAAAAGAAACAGAAGATCACAGGATGTGAAGATGCCATTCTGGGAACTAGCAAGCAGTCTCAACAGTAAAAGAAGCCAAGTGATCTTTCAAGTGGGCTATTACTGTAGTTGTGGGAGCAGAATAATGAAACTGAACAGAATAATTGGCCTAAATATCTGGTTAGAGGGCTGGTACAGAGAAAAGAGCATGAAAGGCTCTACTAAAACGACAGAAAGGTGGGTGTTCCTGCAATCAGCACAGGAAAAAAAGCACTGGAGAAGTCTGTAAACTAAAGAAGAGGGGGAGGGGAACCATTGGAAAGAAATCCAAGCAGAGAGGGGAAAAAAATACCCACTGAATCTGAAAGTCTAAAGGAAAAGAAAGCAGTTGGTTTTATTTGCTGACATTCCAAGGATGGCAGTTGGGAAACAGCAATCAGAGGTGCAGTATCAGGAGGGACACACTGTAAGAGAAGTATGGGTGGCTCCTGAGATATATGTACGAACACTTTTATACATTTTTAAAATGGGGACAAAGACACAGGTTGGCTGAATAGTCTTGTATAACGAGATATTGTTAAAAGAGGGACTTCAGCTATCATGGCGAAGAGAAAATAAACAACCATCTTCTCTAAACTGTCCATTTCCATCAGCTGAAGACTTAACAAATGACTTCTGAATAGAAAAGCAGTGAAATCAGTACACTCTGATGTTATGACCATCCACATTCAAGTCAACACTGTATTAGATTAGAAAACATCTGAAGATATAAGATCCAGTTTAACCATGCTATATATCTATGTATCAGAGATTCTTAAAGTTGAGATGAAAGATTAAGCTACTAGCATTTTCCACACCCTTACTATGTACTTCTGAAAGTAACTCTAAGTTACGAAAAACAGTCCAAACACAAATATATCCTATTTACAGTTCGGATGACAGAAACACACAATGCAGTTGATATTCATGTTGTTAATGAATGATGATTAGAATGACAGTATCAATAGATGATAATTACAGTGACAACATCATACTTTCAAAAAACTATAGCAAAGTATTTTCTGTGTAATTAGCATTCCAAATTTTAAGTGACATATCAGAAAATAAGTGGCTTTTCATTGGCTGGTTTGTATTAGAGTTCCTTAATATACAGATGAAGATCCATTAACAGGAGTCCTAGAGTCTTCATAAATGCAAGGACCATGAGAGTGCTAAGGACCTCAATACAGAAACAGAGGAAAACTACTGAAAGTTTCAAGCATTTCCTAACAAACAAACCTGTGAAACTGGTTCATTTAAAGTTCAAAATGTCCAGATGATATTTTGAATTCTGATCCATATGTTAACAGCTAAATAAAAGCAGCTACAGGAAAGCGATTAACAAAAAAATATGTGTTAATAACATAAATAAATTGGGAAGGAAATATATTTCTATGTCAAGATGCAAAATATACAGCAAGAGGTAATATCTTTTAGTAGACCAGCTGTTATGATTGGGAGCAAGAGACACAGTTTGGGGCACAAAAGCCTTTGCCTAAAGCATGCATGTATTCCTGAAGGTGTCTCTATTTTTTAAAATTCTTCCAATAAAAGATATCACTGCTTTCTATGAAAAATTTGCTTCACTTCTATCGATAGATGATGACAGCTACAACAGTACTACTATATTAAAATAGGTGAGTGATCAAGCGGCCCTCTCTTGGTAAACAGTCAAAGCTAAGCATTCAACACAAAGTACAAACCTTCTTTTTAAATTCATAAAATAAAACACAGAATCAAACAAACCTATGCTGTAGCCATTTAAAATCTTACTTCACAGGTCTTCTGAGCTGTTAGCTGCACAATGCATCACACAGTTACATACAAGCTAAGAATGAACACAGAGTTTTCGGTGCACCTGTGTCTCATGAAATCTAATGCAACTCACTTAGAAAGGATGCCATGAAAATAAAATTGAAAACAAAATATAAGGAAAAATCACGTAAGACCATTTTTGCTTTATGTCACTACAAACAGAAGGAAGGCAGAACAGTGAGTAAAGATCCTTAGTGATAGCTATGCAACATCACTTTTGTTTCTTAACTATAGCTTCAGTAATAATTACAATGTTAATTTTCTCAGAGATATGGCTCCTGTTAGACAACTGCATTTATTTAAGAACAATCAGAAATAATAGAAAGAGCATCTGGCTCTCTCCCTTTGATCTCTTTTGGTTTCCACATGACTAACTAACTTCTGCTGTAGATTAAAAAGGATACACACAAAGGACGACATCACTTGAACAAACTATTACCATTGTTATTATGATATTTTTCAGGCAAACACACTTCAGCTGCTTCTAATGACTATGCTCTTAATAATCTATCTTGGCAAAAAAATAACAGAAGTCTCCATTTCTGAGAATTTACAGTAATTATCAATAAACAGTGCTTCAGCTTGCAAGAAACTTATTCACACAAAGAATATCCAGTAAGAATCCTACTAGATAAAAGTAATTAACAAGATTTATTTCAGAAATAATCAGATAGTAACACTAAAGCTTTTATAAAAACATATTTTTATCACTGCTCGTATCACAGTGGCCTCTAGAATTTTATCTGCGATTAGGACTCTTATGTTAGGCAGCATACAAACTCATAGTTAGATACAGCATAAAAAAGGTCTAAAAGTAGAAATTTAGGGTAGAAAGACAATGGGTCTAATATAAGAAACTATTTTTCAATTCAGTGATTATGATACAGGACATTCAGGATGAAAATAAAAGAAAATGTATTCAAAGCCATTGTCAAGAAATTCATTTAGAAGCAGGACAGCTAATCAAGCTGTGACGACAAACTACAGAACTAAGCATGAACACCGTGAACAGAATGGAGTGGTTAATATAGATTTATTTTAAAGAGAACTAATTCCAAAGGAAAAGACATTGATGTCAGAGGAATAAAGGAACGATATAGGGAAGAAGTTGAGGTGATGCATTTTCACACATATTCCTGGATCGGATTTATTTATTTCATTCAATTGCTGTTGTATACTGCATGTAACTCCTGCAGTCTTTTGGGCAACCCTACCATCTTACATGCATCCTTCACACTATTATATTCACAACATCCTGAGGAAGCTACTACTTTCCTATTTCTCTAATTTTTCATGCAGAGAAACTATGAAAAAAAAGAGAAATCCTAGCTCCATTAAAAACAATCCATTAAAACAGACACAACTATCACTGACTAAATGGAACGAGAACACCACCTGAGTGGGTTGTTCAAGGTCGTATACAAATTCTGTGCTATAGCAAAGAACTGAGTATCACCTTCAGAGTACCCAGCACACACGTTAGTAACTGAGCTTATCCTTCTTCTTCATAGCTAATGGCTCCCCTAAAAAGCTCTTTGGTAATACCTTCAGCTTAGAAGGCTGAACAGGGGAAAAAATAAAAAAAAGGTTTCTTGGCTGAGAAGAAAAGCAAACAAACAAAACCCAGTAATAACGTACACTACAGCTCTACTGACTGCCTACCCTACTGTCATAATTTCTCCTGTTAAAAGATTCTACTTCCCTCCCAGAACTGCTGAGGGTTACAAATGATAAAGCAGTTCAGTAAAAGTAATTTCTTTAACTGGAGCTGGAGGAGCTGGAGCTGGTACTGTATTTGCTTAATTTTTCCAATGTAGCTAATTGATAGTCCACTTCATAAAAGTAAGATAAAAGCATGGTATAAAATAATTGTATAAAGGGACAAAAATAATTAATGGGTGTACATTCAGAATTCTGAGTCATGGCTCTTTGAATGACTGTTAGTTGTTTGAACTTTATCTTAAAAATTATTAACTCCCAGAAAACTGAAACTTAATGGTGCTAAGACTGCACATCAGTATGACACCAGATAACATTAACTTAATCTAAAAATCTCCAATTTACCTCTACAGGGTTTGCATTAAAGGCTGTATGCCCTTAGGCAATAGTACCACCAGTACCAGCAGAAGGTTTAACTCAGTAGAAATGTGACAGAATCTGCATAAGCTGATACTTCTATAGAGTCAAAGTCATTCTCTTTCTAACAAAACCAAATACTATTGAAATTCCAAGCATGCATAAAAATGGCATTTTTAGAGAGAACCTTCCCACATGAGGTTACAATTTCATTCATAGAATTTAAGGCCAGAAGGAACCTGTATGATCATCTAGTCTGACCTCCTGCATTACAAAGTCTGCAGAATTTCATCAAGTGATCAGTACTTCTGGTTAAAATATAGCATATGCCTTACTACTGGGCTTATGCATAAAAAGAAACAAAATCAAGATGTATAGTGGTAGAAAAGATCAATGTTATTATTCATGTACAACATTCTTTTATGCTTATACACATATACAGGAGAAAAAGAAATCACAGATTGAGAGCACTAGTGTATTAATTCTTACTTTGTAATTTATGAACTTCTTATATATGAGCAGTGCTGGAGAGCAGTCTCTGGAAAAACAAGAAAGTGTTTCATAAAACTGTTACCTAACATTGCAGAATAGGATATTGTAAATAATTAATCCAAATGAAAGAACTGGGTGATCTTTTGGCAGGGATTAAACATGAAAAGGATAATGATTGCCCTCCATCTTTTTAGGGAAAAAAAATCCAAAGATATCAACAGTGACAGCGGAATCACAGAATCTTTGTAGGGCTTTTACTGATTTAGAAGTTTTAAAGATAAAGTGTATTGTCTCTTAAAGGTCTTTTCCAACCTAAATGATTCTATGATTCTAATATATAAAAAAGAAATTAGGAATAGTTATGTAATTGTTGCCTAGCTCCTCCCTTAAAAGGACAATTCATTATGGTATTTCAAGCCTAGCAGTTTTCACTCTTAGCTTTAGACATATATGTATCTGTGCCTCAAAAGAAATGTTTCAATAAAAATTATCCCTTTGTCTCAAGCAAAATTTTATTAAGGTTCAGATTAAAACCAAGAACATCTCTGATGACTTATTGCAACACAATAAGCTGGAACACAAATGAGATGCTCAAATACATTTTAAAAATTAATAAGGTTCTACCGGGCTAAATCAAGATATTGCATAAGCCATAACTTTACTCATCAGAAGTCAATTCTCATCCACCATCACAAAGCAGTTTTATCTTCCTGAGCCTTCAAAATACTGAAAATCATCCCTGTAAACAAAAAGTGAGAACTTCCTCACAAGACTTTTTTCAGGGTTCATTTAGTTTTGAAACCTCTATTGCAAAACTCATGTAAAACTTTTACTGGCTAAGCAGATCATGTAGGAAGTTGCTTTGAAGAGCCATAAGCCAGACCCATCTCTGTCCAAAGCCTATCAGTTACTATCAGCATGCCACCTGGGCAGGGAATCTGCCCCACATTTTTGCTTAGCTGAATACACAAGGTTTCCCTAAATCACCAGCTTCACTATCATAAGAACATCTGCAGAGCTTTTTCCACAGAGTATAGTTACTGTGGAAGTGATATTCTCACCTTATATTCAGGCTCATTCAGACAGTATTTCCACATTTCTGGGGTGGGGAGAGGGGAAGATAGGTACTTAAGTTGCAGACCGATGTAGACAACATATTGTTGCTTTGTATTTACTCAGGCCATAACATAAACAGAGTAGGAAAAATGTTCTCCAGCTGTGAAGTTACTGAAGCGTTAGAGCACAGATGTTTAAAGGCATCTGAGGAACATCTATGATGCCATCCTCCATTACTGTAAAGGTTCTGCAGTCAAAATACACACTGCAAAGCAAGTAGAGTTTTTGGATATTTTATCTATTGCACACATCCATCTTCTATTCCAAAAGCCTACGTTAAACATTATTTTAAATAAGGATTCAGTTTTATGCTTCCTCACAAAAACACAAGCCTTTCTAGTTATTTCAAAGATCAGTTAAAAGTCGTCTCTCATTTTCAAAGCTCTTAATTTACTTTTTTTTCCACTGACATAATCAGTTGATCCCAAATTGTTCCTTCCACTTCTGCAGAATCTTCAGGATTTTTTCCCTCTATGACTCAGAAGCCTTCTCTGAACCTTCTTCCTTTTCAAACTACTTGCTTCTACCTTTGCTTCACTGTCTCCATAATCACAAATCTTATGTGAAAATAATTCTTCTCTTTCCCAGTATTTTTCTTAGCTCTGTTAGTGAGAAGAGTGTTTCGGTGACCACTATGCACAATTCTCTTTCCTGTTGTATTTAATATGTTCTGGAATCCAGTACATAAAAAAAAATGCTATGAAGATTTGCGTGTGCTGTGGATACACAAATGGGATGTGTGAGTTATGGGGATTACTAACGAAAGAACAAGATTACAGGGGAATCACTGGTAGTTACAGGGAAGCATTAAGGTACTTGAGACCACAAGTCTCCATTAGACCTCAATAGGATTTGTATTTCTAATACCCTTTGGTGGGGTTTTGTTTTGTTTTAAATAATACTACTAGTAATAGACAACCAGCACTTCATTATAATAACATAGTCTTACAAAAAATTCATCATTAAGGTTCAGTACCTTGAAGTAAAATAGTGTTACAAGAAAATATTCACAATAGAAACTCAGGAAATTTACACTAAAAATAAATAGAAAGAACTGAAGCTTCTGAATATACTGAAGTTCATAATTAAAAACAACAACAAAAGATTCTCTCTGACCATATAGTAACACTGTCTTCTCTTGTATCTTCCTTTCATAATACAGTTGTAGTGTTACTTTTACATAACAGCAATCTTGGTTTGCAGTTTTGTTTTGTTTTTCTTTAAACTGCTTTAAGCAGTTTGAAGACACAAACTAATCATCAGCGGCACTTTGGATTTTTAAAAAAACAAAGCAGAATTTCGTAACTTTTGATACACACGGTGAACACTTAGAAACCTACTACAATATATATACATTTCAATAATATTATCTCTTCTAAACATACAAGATCATCTAGAAATCTGTAGAGTCTCCTAACAAACAGTTTAGCTATAGTGTACCTATCTCTAGCTCTGTTGATGTTACCATTAAAAATTCCAGTGGCTTCTATTCATTTTCAGCTAAGACGCAAGTGCAATGCTTTCACATAACACAAATGTCTTCTTTCCAAAGCCAGCTATGGGAAACGTAAACCCCTATTGCACCTACGTTTCCATCTGAAGAGTGCCAAATTTCATGGATTTGGCAGTCTTGCATACACAAGAGCATATTAGCTCTGTAATTAATTTTATGTACATGAAAGCATAAACACATATGGGTATACATTTTGTCATCTGTTTCTTTTATTTAAAGAAGACTGTGATTCCATGAAATGAAGGAAGAAAATTATCTTTTCTGCTGACTCACTGTAATAGTAGTAGAGATCCAGACCCGTGGTTGAAGTGATGCTGAAAAAAACCTGGCTGCTTGGCTCTGTTTTGCACAGTACTAAATATTGCATCAGCATGCACCACTCAAAGGACTCAGTTTCATCTCTGAAATAAAAAAGTACAAAAGCTTATAACCTCTGCTGCTCTTGAAGCTTTCCCACTATGAGAAGACTGATAGTGAGGCTATCCGGTGTCCAAATTCATTAGTAAAGTGAATAAGCACCACCACCTCATACCATTAAGCACATCATAGGGAAACCCTTTTCAAAAGAAGGTAACTGGCATTATTTTAAAGTGAAAATAACAATAATCATCAACATCCCTAATTAAAGATGAATAACCAAGGAGGAACACACATAAAATTTCACAATAAAGTTTTGGAGATGCTCTACTTTCCCTGTTAAGGTTTTAGAATCCACTCACCAAACATTGTTTTTATCAAGGGCTAAGGGTTCTTGATGGTCTCTTTCATCCTCTTTCTCAGAAGCACAGGAATTCACTCAATCAAAATTGTTTTGCATTTCCAGCAACGCAGAGAATCGTGCAAATAGTGTGAATTGTTACTTAACCTACTAACAAACGCAGCTGATAACAGAATGAGATACTAAACTGGAGACTGACAAATTACATTATTTTTTCCAGCACCAAGTCATGTTCCAAAGCAGACTGGAGCTGGTGCAGACATGCTCCTTTCAACTCAAGATCTTTTTTATAGAATTTTTTTCAATTTGTTAACACCATGCATTATTGCCATGAGCTAATTTTGCAGGTCTGTACTTAAAATCATGTTCCTATCAACTCAGTGTTTTCCATTCCAAGCACAGTCACTAGTCTTATTTTATACTCCATAGGCTGCATACAATTATATCTCTACAAGGTATTTTAGTCTATGACAGGTATTAATGCTGTCTCTTCACTTAGCTCCAAATACAGTGTGGAGTTGTACTTTAAATCATTACAATATGATCAAACATGTCAAAGTTAAAAATGCATTTATATTTCCCAAATCAATTGCAACTGAAAATAATAATAATTTGGCAGTGAATACAATTGTTTTGATAATGTAATCTAGAAATTTCAATATTTATTAGTCCTGAACAGAATTTTCCAAAGCACATTTTGTCCATTTGCCCATCCCCCCTTTTGCACTCTAGTATTCAGTCAGATTGTTGTGAGACATCTGTAAAAATTATCTGCAATCTCTCTATTGCCATAATACAGATAACCCACCAGTTATTTTCATGAACTGCAAAAACAAAAGCAAACACCTTTCCATGCTGCACACTAGTGTGCATATTTGCCATCTCAAGCAAATGCATGTTTGATATGGCTTTCAGTAGAGTTGCAGTGAGTTGTATTTCTAAGTGCCATTTGATGGAGAGTCTGATCCTGGCTGGTTACAGTAAAATATAATCTGAAATAGAGGTTTAGAACCATGGCATATTTTTAACTTCCTGACATATGCAGCATAGTCTGCTATTGAGGAATTTTCCTCTCGCTAAAGTGATGAGCAGACAAGGCAACACTAATGCTACTCCATGCTTTGCTCAGTGGGAGGTAATGCAAAATCAGTGCAGTGGCAAATATTATATTAATAGTGCGGTGCTCCTTTTTTGCCTTCCTTCCCCATCTCAGTTTCAGAGCTGGAAAGTGATAATATACAGGACAGACTACATTCTTCTTCAAGCAAAAGGAATGAAGAGAAATCATTTGGTAAGTGATCGCTAGGAAAACAGAATTTACTAAAAATGCGCTGAGCTGATGGTAAATAGCTGACATCTGTATTTAGTACAGTGCTGAGCAGCTACAGCCAGTGGTATAACCTGTTATATCAACACAGGACCAAATTCGTCTCTCAGTTATACTGATGTCACTGAGGGTCCTCCAAATTTATAGCTGGTCTTTCTCTAGCTCTATAGTGATGATATCAACGTATCAGTTCATTGATGCTGCACTTACTATGATGCACTTAGTAAGTATGGATATATTTAGCATCAGAGACAACCAAAAGTACTCTGTACTTACTGACATATGAAACACAGTAAATTAATATCCCCAATTAGAATAGCTGCAAGTTTAAAGCTTCTGTTTCTTTGAATACACTTGATAAAATAATGTTACAAAGGGCATACACATTTTAATTACCAAAAACATATGAATTAAGTGTTGCAAAAATAGATTATGTAGGTATGGGAATTTAATTACTGAAGATATCTTCAAAGATTTTAATTAACAAAAATATTTCTCACCACATACCTATGTGTCTATATCTAACATAGATTGTCTTTGAAGACGGTATTCTAGAAACAAAACAGATTAAAAGTAAATATTGTGAAGCATATAGAGCTCCAGAGTTCACAGCAAAATCATCTTTATTTTTATAAATGTTGTTGTTGGACTGCAGCCCATTAATAGGCAAGCCCAAACTCAAACTTAACTAGATATCATGAGCAGGATATTACAGTTTGTATAGCATTAGCTGTATGACAAAACAACCCCCTTACCCATATTATGAACTGATTCTCTTTTTATTGAAAAAGAATGCTGGCA
>VYXH01009396.1:768592-776092 GCA_013397275.1 Burhinus bistriatus | reverse complement strand
TTCCTAACTAGAAGGAAAAACAGAACTTGCAAACTCGCTCTATAATATTCCTATAATCTATGCACCTAGGCATTTCGATATTTTTGCCTTTCATAATGTGCAGGAAGCAAATACTGGTTTGGAGGTGCTAAAGTGAGGACAAAGGTTACCTGTGCCCTACTGCAGCTGCAAATGCTCTCTAGGCATTGGTGTGTGCCTCCACTTAAAACGCATGTACCTGCCTCAGATGGAAACTGTGGGATTCCCTGAAGGGATGTCACAGTCAGGACCCGAAGGAATATTTCAGGTAGCATTACAAGGCAAGCCTAGATACACCTCAAAAAATTTAGTGACTTTCTCATTTCACAGTCAGGTAAAAGACCCTGAAACTAGAGGGGGTTTGCATGTCAGAGTAGTGCCCCTAACCCACTGAGTCATTCCAGCGTGAATCTGCGGTTTGCCAGACCGCTTGTTATGCACAATTCCAGTGTAACAGTCATTCGACAGACTTCCTATTAATACCAGGGTATGTAGGTTCTTGCATGCTCCTCCTTGGGCCCAATTTCTTTGGGACAATGAAGTTACATACAAAAGGGATACTTGAGCCAAAACTTTGTCAGCAATAAAGCTGAGAAGCTCTCTTCTCAAAAGAGATTTCCTTACCTTCTTTGAGTTCAAGACCAAAATGAATACCTATTTCTTAACTGTCCCTCATCAGCAGTATCTTAAGCACAAATTCAAAGAAGGAAAAAACCAAAACCCACTCCAAACTTGCACTATATATTCTGTCAGGAGGTATTACATTATGCTATGCTACACAAACACACCTTTTCCATCGTGGAGGGACAAATTCAGATCCTGTTTTATGTATGACAGACAGACATGAATCAGCCTGTGCAATGGACACAGTGAGATGTCCCAGAGTGAGGCTTGTGAAATTAGTCACTGATGAAGGAAATGCATTCTCTGACATTTCAGATGAGGCTTCAGAAATATTTACTGGAACCAAGAAATAAGTCTCTGGCTCTCCCACAAGCCAGTGGCTACAGCTTTCATCTGGAACACAGGGGACCATAACACAAGCCGCACACCTGGTAAATAATCAAGGATTTATACAGATTAGAAACACTCCTAAACAAAAGATCAGAAGGTAACTGTCCCAATGTCAATACCCTGAGAAACGGTGCACTTGCCAAAGATGTGAGAGACCAGCAGAGCATGTTTTCCAATTTTGTGCTATTTTTCCTGCCTTTGGTGACCACATTTACCACTGGGTTGTCTTAAATACTTGATTCTGCTAGCAAAGAATGGTCTGGTAAGGCCCCACCTCCCCCGTGTCCCTACTATAAGGAGAGATTTGGAGGTGTCCCTAATCCCTTCCCCTCCTTCCCAAAGGAGGTGTTTGCAGAAGACCTAGACTACCCTTCCAGCTTCTCCCAGAAAAAAAACAACAGTTGATGTGCTGATCTCATCCTGCTCCCTTTTCACTTGCTGGCAGAATGTCACTACTGAAGTGGGGAGAGCAGGATGTGCTTTGTCCAGTACCCTTCACTGGCTAGCAGTTTCCTCCTAAGTGAAATCCAGATAAACTTGCGTGTTTCAAGAAAAAAAGAAAAAAAACCCAAACAAACCACAATCAAAAAACTTACAACATTGCAGATGCATCATATCCTCCATTCCACACATGCCAGTCCCTCAGCAGCACTTTTATTAAATAATCCTACCAAAACAGAACAGTAAAAAGAGTAACGCACAAATTATTTCTTGTCCACTATGTATTTACAGGGTAGCATTTTGCAGGCTTGGCATCAGTTAATTCCATGGCTGTTTGGGTTATCTCTGCATAGTCCCTGGGAAGTTTTCCTTCTTATCATCTCTAAGTCTGGCCATATGCCCTCTGATCCTTTCAACTATATCCCCACTTCAGCAAAAGCCTCCCTGTTCTTTGCTGTGGTTCTTTCATTTCTTTCTTGCTCTGCCTACAGTCTTGAGTCTTCTCTCCCAAAGTCAGTCAGCTGCTCTTAAAGAAAAGGAGCAATCTCCCCCCTCCTCTTGACGGTTCCACCTAATCCAGCAATTCTTTTTAATGCAGTGTAACATGCAAACCAAGAGCAAAATGCAAACCCAACACTGCCCGTTACAGCTTCCATCATCAACCTATGCATTAGTTTCAACTTTCAACCTGAACATCACCAACAAAACCCTCCGCTCTCTCTTCAGAAACACAATGTCTAGAGAAAGCTCCTTATAAACCCATGGCTGAAGAATGCCATTAAAGCTTTCTCCTACGCTAGCAGCTTTCTTCTTGTGCGCCCCCACCTTTTGCTATCTGCTCCGCCCAAATCTTCCTTGCTGGCTGACAATGTTGGCATTTCAATTGTAATCTTTAGGTAGGAGAGGAGCAGATTCTGTTGCAAATCTGAACCTACAGTATTCCAAGGGATCAGTGCCTACCTGACAGCTGATTCAGGCCTTGATCCTGTGATAACATCCATGTGAGGGAAACCTAAGAATCAGGACCTTCGTTTTGAAGAACACAGTTCATTGTCAGTGCAAATAAAGGCTTTACTCTTTCCAATTTCTAGCATAAGCTTGTTTTCCTAATACTTAATAGAGCTTCACAGCATGGACATGCAAGTTTCAGCGCCAATCCAGGCAGAATACAAATTTCAAAAATGAAGACTCAAGAGTAATAACAATCAACATAAAACCAGAAATAACCTAATAGCCCTAGTAAAAGACATCAGCATTATTTCATTGCTTTTTCCTCAAATAAGAAGTGTAACTCAGGACAATGCTGGAAAAAGACAGTAAGTATCAAACTTGACTTTAGAAATTATTGAGACAGAATATATTCACATCTAGATTCTGTATTCCTTAGTTCAGCTTCAGGGACTTTTGTGAGTAATTTACTAACAATTATGAACCTTGCCCCTCCATTATTTTCCAACAATCTTACCCGTTGTTAACTGAGCTAGGAACTCAAATAATGCCCACTGCAAGTCAGACGGATTCTCTTGATTGTCACCAGCATGGATATGCCACCTGCCACACATACACACTTCATACCTGGTGTCAAATTACAGTGAAATCTTGCTTTATTTGATCAAAAAAATCCACAACCATTCTTACCAAGTGAGACAATCTCGGTTTATAATTAGTTACATCCACACCATGCTCTAATAATTATGATTATTGATTTAATGACAAAGTGATGCTACGTATACCAAGCTAATTTAGCCACAGGTTAAGAGAGTGCGGCATTGTATTCTGGTACAGATACTGAGCGCACAAAAATATAGTAAAATCTCAAAAAGGACAAACAAGAAGAAAGAGGTGTGAAACATATAACTGGCAGACTGGCATAGCCAAAGAAGGTGGAGTATGGGCAAAAAGCAGGAAAAAAGTTTGCAGGAAAACCTCTCCCCAAGATATTCTACCTAAACCTTCTTTTTACGATATGTATCTTAAAATATAAATAAATAATGTGCTTAGAAGTGCCTAAGAGATTCTATGTCTCGGTGCCCCAAAGTGCAAGTCTGCAAGCTTTTAACAGCTTAGTAGTTCAGCCATGGCACACCTAGGAATAAGCAATGTAAGATTTGGCTGGCTGCGCATATGGTAACTGATTTTCACTTAAACAAAAGTTTAACAGCCTTATATAGGCATTTAACAGGGACATCACAAACCTTCTGAAAGCACAACTATCTCTTTCACCTTCTGTCCTGTTTGTGGAAGACACTGTTAAGAGAAAGTACTGCCGGATTTCTACAGAAGTGGTCTGCTTTAATGGAAAAGTTTACTTATGTACTACATACTAGCTGCTTTGGATAGCCCAGTAAGATAAAGCTTCCAAAATAAAAATAATCTTCTGTCATGAGGTATTTTAACCCCAGAGTGGAAAACCTGAAGACAGCAGTAGGATAAAACTCTTGACAGAAGAAACTAAAAAAGCATCAGGGTTTCTCTGGAAAACAGGAAGGGAGCAGTTTAGAAACACAGTAGGCAAAACAAAAGGTTTTGTACTCCACCTGAGAGTGTATTTCTTAAACACTCAATAATTTCGCCTTTCTCCTGATTTCAAAAACAGACATTCTGCAGAAGGGATGAACACTGTAGTGCATCTATTTCATTTGAGCCCATTAGAGCTAATTTTCCCCTGTGAATGACCTTCCACACACCACCACAAGTCTGACCAACAGAAGATCCAGAGGAATAAGCTGCTATAAAATTAACTAATCAGGGAAATAGAACAGAACTTCCGATTTCTAAATAAATGGAAACCGATGGCAAAAGAAGTCAATTCCAAATGTATTTGTAGGAAAAAAAAAAATTCTGGTTCCATGAGGTTTTCTGCATTTTCTGTTCTTGCTTGGTTTTGCTATTTTCATGATGCCCAATTCCTGCTTCCTATAAATCAGCAGTAATAACTATTATTTCAGCATCGTGCCCCTGTGTCTATATGGCCGCCAACGTGGCAATAAAGCTCTAGCTGTAGTAGCTTGAAGGACCAAGGCTTAAAATCCATGAAGCTACCTGTTGTGTAACAAGCACAAGATTAATATTTATGTACAGAACCTGAACAAAATCAACTTTCAGCATTTGGCAAGACTTAAAACACCATTTGCCAAGAGGGGCATCTAGATGACTAGTTTCTGGAGAACACAACCTATATATAGGGAACAATTCATAAAACTTACGGTTTCAGAAATAACATATCACAGCTCTGATCCTTCAAGCACTTGTTATTAAAGCTGCTCAGATAGGTAGGTGTTTACTGACTTTGTGTGTTGAAATGTGCACTGACATGAACGTAATAGGTTTTAAAACACCCAGTCCCTTCTGCACTGCATACAGGTTTCTGAGCAGCAGGGGAGGAAAAAGGAATAGATTTAGACAAGATTAGAGCAGCTATTTGCAAATTTATGCACAGAAAACTTACTTCAATTCTGATACAGATTTGGAAAGCTTAGTGGCAGCATTTAGGTACTGTGGTCAGTAAAGAGATACAATAGCTGACACCCATCACCCACGCCAAAGTACTCTCGAGACAGGCAGTGCTAAGGAAGGAAAAACAACTGTTTCTCCCTTCAGCTAGCAGAAGGTAGAAGAATATTTCATATACCATATACCTCCTAGAAACACATGGCACTTAAGCCCTGAAAAAAAGACCACACTCAAAACATGTCAGAATTCTCCAAAACATCCTCTTCCTTAGCAAGCGTGACATTTTGTAACTCTGGCGTTGTCTTCTTCATCCAACATAATGTGCCCACAGTGGTGTCAAAACTGGCACACATCTACTTCTCCTTTAGCTCTGCTAGGGAAGCACAACAAACTGAGGAGAAACGAAGTTTGGATTGTCTCATGGAGTAAAAATATATACAGCATATTTTAAAGGAATTATGACATTTCATCTTCAAATGCTGTATTATAGATTATTTCATCTAATAATAAAAAAATTAATTATTCCACCTCTAGGGTCAGCCAACAGTACGGTCCAATTGCTGGTATCAAACATACCAATAATGCCAATCCCTCCATCCCACCTCAACTCTTGCCAGCCCTTCCCACTTACAGATAAAACTTTCCTTTCTCCTCAGTAAAGATGAAATCTCTCTCTTAAGCAAGCAGAGACTTCCCAAGATCTCCCTTTCTGGCTTTTCTTTAAAGGGCTGTCACAGGTGAAGGATTAGGTACCAGTTATGAACCCATTCCCAACCCATATGGAAGTTTGCACATTTCATAATGCCTGTCCCTTTTCTCTAAGAATGAGAAATTTCACAATAGAAAGAACCCCAAAGTAGAAATCTGCAAAACCCCCTTTGCGAGCAGAGCTACCAGTCCTTCTAGACAGGGACTGGGGAAAGCGAGGAAAGAAATAAAATAAAATTCCCTTTCAGGATAGTTTTCTCCTGAAAGCCACTAAGATCTGGATCTAGCAAAAGGCTCTGTCAAGATGGAAGAATCAAACCTCATGCAATTAATTACAGGGAATTACTCTTACTTTATTGGTTTAGATGATACAAAAAATTAAACAGTAGTCAGGCCCCAGTAAAGTTATTACCCCCTTTTTTGCACAGCTCTACCCCCCTTTTTTGACAGAAAAAGAGACAAAGAGGAAACCATCTTAAAACCAAATCCTCTTCTACATATGGAGAAGCTCTGGTTAGCTATCAGGCCCGTACAGCTCTACAGACTTATTTTTCCCCCTATAGAACAAACATCTAGGTGTTTTCCACTTGCTAGCTCCCCTTTCCATATCTCAAAAAGTCATATAGGCTGGCAGGGGCCTTGTGCTCTACAATTAATGGATGCGATTCCTTTATCAAATAAAAGTTCCTTTTTATTTCCACCTCATAAAACACTGGTACAACAGTACAAGTGCCTTAACCAGAACCTTTCTTCTATCATCCTTAAAAGGCAGCAGGTTATTTTCCTGTAGTGTTACTTGGATGACAGGGAAGGAAAAAGACAGAAGACTACCTCCAAACATTATCTCAGAAGACATTAATTAAGGCACTTGAAATTTTAGTAAAAAAAACAATTCAAGCTCAAACTGAAACTATGACATATTCAAAGTGAACACAGTATTCACAGAAACTATACAGCAGAAAAGAAAAAATTCTATCTTCCACCGCAAGAGCCAGCAAAAAGACAAGCTGCTTAGCTCTCATACTAAACTGCTTACGTGAGAGCTTGTGAGCCCGAGGCCTTTGGCAACCAAAAGCTAGCGGCCTTCCATCACCAGGTCCTCCAGGAGCCCATGAGGGCACCGACACCTTCTGCGGGCACAGAGGATGACACCGAAGCTTTTCACTCCCACAAACGAGACACCAGTCAGACAGCAGCACTCGGAGCTTTGAGTTGGGACCAATCTGAAGTAGGACCTCGTGGCTAAAGGCTGGCACGGTCTCACTGCCGGGCTACTCCGTTTCCAAAGCTGTGGCTTCAGACTCGAACTACAGACAGACAGACAGACACTCCAATGCTGTGCCGTACACGACACCGTGTTACTAACAGATGACGCTACATTATTAATAACAATCAAATACAAGTGCCAGGCCTGTGATTCTCCCTCATTTCGTAGGAATGCCCAGCGCTGGGCTCACTGAGCCGGTCCCTCCGGCACCAGTGCCCGAGGCGACGCCCCAGCGCCGGGCGGGGCGGGCAGCGCGGCGGGGCCGTGTGCGGGCCCGGGCGGTGCCGCGGCAGGGAGGGAGAGCAGCCGGCGGGAGCACGGCCCGAGCGCGGCCCGCAGACAAACCCGACGCTCAGAGACGGGCAGCGAACTGCCAGAATGAAAGACAAGGAGACGGAAGAAAAACTACTTTTTCTAAAAACCGAATCTGGTGCGTGAGGAGGCTCTAAGTGAGGAACGAAACGGCTCGTTTACACCACGAATAAGGCCCGTGCGACACCGTGCTGTGCTCCCGCTGCAGCGCTACCGCCGCCGGCCGCAGGCAGGCCTCTCCCGCCGCCAACCTCTGCCACAACCCGCCGGTGCCACCCCCGCCCCGC
>VYXH01009396.1:756493-768523 GCA_013397275.1 Burhinus bistriatus | reverse complement strand
GCGGCGGGGGCCCGGGCCCGGTGCGCCTCGCTGTGGGGCGCTTATGCTTGGGCCGGCAGCTCCCAAGCCTTTCCCCGGGCCGAGGAGCTCGGCTCGTCCTTGGGCCGGCCCGGCCGTGGTGCCGAGGGGCCCGGGGCCGCGCGGGGAGGGCGCTGCCCCGCACAGGCCGCGGCGGGGCCGCCGGGGGCCGAGCAGGGCCGCTGAGTGAGACGGTGCTGCCGGGCTGGGTTTCCCTGGGCCCCCCCAGCCGGGGGATTCCCGCCGCCGGGGCGCCCTGGCCTCGGCCTTGCTGGCTCTGGGAGCGGCGTGGCCCGAGGAACGGGCGTTATGAGCGCTTTTCCCCTGGCCGTGTTGTTCGCAGCGTATGCGCTAGTCCGACCTGCTGTAGAGATTGCCGGGTGGGCTTTTCTTCTTTTCCTTTAATAAATGAGTGCTGTGTGTCTTCCCTGTGTAGGCCAGTACGATGGTGGCGGTTGGCCTGACCATAGCGGCAGCTGGATTCGCAGGTTTGTAGGTGCTGGGAGGACACTGGACAACCAGTTGTGCGTACGATTGTCTGCTTCGGTACTGATGAATTTTAAGGTTGTTTAATGCCTCATACAGGACAGTCTTGGGACACCCTGTATTGAGAAACATGTAATTAAAGAAAAGATCAAAGTTCTTAGTTTTTTATGCTCTCAGAAAGTTTATTCCACGTTCTAATCCACAAGTTACCAATTGCACTGAATTGCTGAATCTTTATGAAACTTTATGCTTAGCCTTGTTCAATACTGATTTATTTAAGGTCGTTACGCGCTAAAAGCTATGAAGCAAATGGAGCCACAAGTAAAACAAGCACTTCAGAATCTACCAAAATCTGTAAGTTTTTGTTTTATCAGTAGCATCTTTTTATGTAAAAGTTTACTCGGTGAAATAACTACAGACTATTGTCTCTGTACAGCATTACTGTATTTTCTTCTAATGCTAAAACCTCTTTTGTCAGTAATAGCAATCTCAGCGATTCTGGTGGTGGTTGACTAACAGAGAACTTGTTTTGGGAAGTTTAAGTACTCATTTAAATAATGATACTCCAACTGGATTTCTTACTACAAGTGCAAAAGAAGCTTCGCAGTATTCTTGCAGACTAAAAGCTCAGCAGCTACTAAAGCAATAATGAGTTGTTTTAACTGATAAACTTATAAATTAGTAGTTTTTTAACTAACATGTTTTCTCTTTCAGGCCTTCAGTGGTTATTACAGAGGTGGATTTGAACCCAAAATGACTAAACGAGAAGCAGCTTTAATACTAGGAGTGAGGTAATAGGAAATTTATTACAAATGAAAGGTAAAAAGGAGGCTATGGAGTAACCTAGTTGCTGGGCTGGTTTGAAAAGGACATAATTCTCAATGCTTAAGACTGTCCTATGCCCAAATTCTCCTGGGGAATGTCACTGCCAAGTCAGGCAATATGAGTCGGCCTTTCAGGATTTTTCTGTACTTATTTGGGATTCTTTGCTTGCTTAAAGCTGACTCTAGCTGGACTTCTGTACGTCTGCAAACACCTGGCAGGTTCAAAAGCCACGTACAGGTCCTGGTAAATATGCCATTTTCAAGAAGCCTTGAGGTTTACTTGGGATGGGGAACAGGGTTGTGCTGTTTGCTCGTGGTTCCTGTCCCTGCTGGTGAATTTCAGATAGATGCAGTGTGAAGGTGCTGCAAACCCACTTCTTGCATGAGGAGTGAATTCATCACTTATTCTAGAACATCTTAGATGTAAGTACGGTAGCTATCCCTGCCAAAATTTAAAGAGGCTTAAGGCCAAATATACAAATGTATCTAGTAAGATACAGAGTAAGAACCATTTCTATTTGAAGGCAACTTTCAACTGTGAAGTTGGTATACAAACGGTTGGTTGGTTGTTTTAAATAAATCAAGAGCAAATTTTATTTGATTGTTTTCCTCCAGCCTTTAGGAAGTTGTCCCAGTAAAAATGTTACAACATAGTTCGGTTTGCTTTCAACCGTGTTAATGTCTCCCACTATATTTGACTGCTATAGCATGTCATCTTCAGCATACAGTATTTTGGGAAAACCTTAGAAACCCTCTCCAGGACTTACATGCTACACATCAGTACTAGGAAAAGAAAAATACATGTAAGCCAAAGAGTTTATGGATAAGATAGAGTGCTTGCTCATTCTAAGACATCCTTTAAAGATCAGGGGGGGTTTAAGAGGTTCCCTTAAGTCAGTTTTTCTCTCTCTTTTAAGCCCTACAGCTAACAGAAATAAAATTAGAGAAGCTCATAGACGGATCATGCTTCTGAATCATCCAGATAAAGGTAAGTAAATTAAGTCACATGGATTAATTAATAAATGTTTTAACACAGATTAATAGAACTGTGTAGGGAAGAAGTGACTTGACCTATGACTACCTCAGCTCCTTTAAAAAAAAAAAAAAAGCCCAGAAAACTCTGAGTGAAAACAAATTTTAGGGTACCTTAATCCTTATGGGTTTGGAACAGATTCAGCAGGTCAGCTTGCTACTTGCTCTGTCTTCTGTGCATATCGGATGAAAATACAATTTGTTAAAATGAGACTTAAAATCACCTTAATTTTAGATGGAAGACCAGAGTATATTTGTGCACTTTATGTACCATGTGAGTTTGCGTTCATTTGAATGCATTGGGAATTCACGATAAATGGCAGGTATTGAGGCTTCTGCATCTGTTGAAGACACTGAACTATGAAATATTTCTGTTTCTCTGAAGTCTCAGAATCTACTTATTCTTAAAGTTAGTAACTTGAGGCTTCTGTACCTGTTCTAAATGCTATTTACTTCACTAAGTCAGAATCACATGTTAGTGTTTGGCATTTAACTTTTTAATCCTCACTTAAAAAGGTAAAATGGCTTCCTTTGAAGTGACTATTGAACTTTGTTACTTTGTGCACCAAAATCCAAAATAATCCTTGGGATATGCCTTTCATAGATAATATCTGGCAGAATTTAACTTCAAAATTAACTTGATTGAATATATGCAGAACCTAAAAGACTGCTAGGAGCATATTTTACATGACCTAAGTAAGTTAAATTAAGCTTCAAGTAAATAGAGTAATTCTAGTCCTAGTAAATGGTATATATGCTATACGCACGTGCTACAGATCTTTGCACCTCACACTCAGTTACAATTTCAGTGCATTTGCATTGTAGATTCTGTTTCATTATCTTCGTAAGTCATTTGTCTGTCACATTTAAAAACTGCACTAGTCCAGTGGTACAGCAGCAGCTCAGACGCTGGCCTGGAACTAGGGGGAAAGGCTTATCTGCAGACTTGGTAGTTTCATGCTTCTGTATTCACAACAAACTTCATGCTAAGTCATGAGTGAGCAGTTCATTTGTGACTGATAAAACTGGAGAAAATACCCCCTCCAATAAACTAAAAGCAACCAAAGAGGAATGAGGTGTCTGCACATTTAGCTACTGCAGTGACTGTGTAAACTTACGTGGCTTCAGTCACAATGCAGTTTGCTCTTTAACTTGGGTAACTTTCAGACCATGCTTGCACTTTTTTTCCAGTGTACTGTGGCATTATTAAGAAGACAGAAAAAATACTTTTTTTTCATCTGATGTGACGTGAGGTTGTCTTTCTTCTAGGTGGTTCTCCGTATGTAGCAGCCAAAATCAATGAAGCTAAAGATTTACTGGAAGACCAAGCTAAAAAATGAATGAGTGAGAAAACCAGAGGGTTTATCCATGCAAATTATTATTTTTCATAAATGGCTTAAGAAAAGTTCTAATGTCAGTCTTTGACTTAATATAAATGAAGCTGGAAACGTGAGGAGGGAAGTATCTCCCTGGATTCATACCTTAGTCACTTTTTGGGGAAGTGTGTGAAGGAGCGAGGCTTGAAGTTTTTTATTAAGCAGCAAAATGTGCTGCTCAGAAATATTTTCAGTGTAAAAGAGTAATAACTTGGTTTGGCCAATGCATGTTACCAGATACAGGTAGACTTAATGCCGTTACCTAATTTTTGTTAAACTAGCTATGGTTGAAGTACATGCTGCTGTTCTTTCATATGCCAAAGCTAGCATGGGGAGCCAGTTGGGGGAGGGGGTGGAAAGAAGCAAGAGGATTTATTTGCCTGGAAGAACTGGGACAGTTGCGTGGTTGTCTCTGAGTGAAGAAATAAAGTCTAGGAAACAATGTGCTCAGTTGTCTTTGCCTTGTGAAAAACAAGGTTGGTTGAGCTTCTTAAGTGTTTCTGCCAGGTCTGGAAGGTCCTGGATTTTTTAGTAACTTTCAATTTTTAATGGATTTTATAGCATTTAATAAATTCCAAATTTGTAATATAACTACTGTAGTTTTACACATTATCTTAACACTACAAAGTTAGAATTCACGTAAGGTTTGCATTTATAGTAATTAGGGAAGAGGAGCTCGTTACATAAGCCATTCAAGATACCTGCACTGGATTGATCATGTGGCACGAAGCCAGAGATACCCCAGCAGACGTCTTTGTGAGTATCTGAATTAGGGCCCAAGAGTTCTGTCAGACTTCAAGAATCTTGCCAGTCTTCCTGTAACTGTGGTGAAACTCCTGTACAGCACATGTAAGAGTTAACACCCATCTCCTTATAACGGATTTCAGAGCTTTCATTTTTCCAGAACTGACAAGCACCTACTTGAGAGTACTACTGCCAGTGATCTTACAGCCTCTGTGTGAACGCTGCCCGCTGTGTTTCTGTAGACTAGTTACAGGCCATTTGGTCAGTACTACCAGAACAACAGCAAGGAAGTGTTCCATGCCTTCAGAAGACAGGAGCAAATCAGTAACACGAGTATGAAACAGAAAACGTTGAGAACCTATAGCGAGAGGGATAATGTTGCTTTACTACAGAACTTAAAGTGGGGTGAAAAACCAGCTGGAACGTTGCCATGCAGCAGTTCCAGAGTATGCATATTTCAAGCCATAGGCAGAATGTTACTGTACTTAAGTAATAATACAGACTTTTTAAACATAGCTTCCCCCCCTGTTAAATTTTCTTTATTCTTGCAGCTGCCTTATCAGTTGAGATGCTTGTGCACACTTCAGAGTTCCAATAGTTTTAACTGTTTGTTCTCCAGGAGGGAACATTGTCAAGGAGTGTCAACACTTAAGTCCTATTAACTGCACATCTCCTTAAATGAAGTACATACCCAAACCTAGTTGGTGCAACTCAGGTGTAGTAGCTGGAGTCACAGGTGGTTCAGAGTACTTGGTTTTGTCCTTACTTCTGATGAAACAGGTAAGACAGATTATTTTTTCTTCAAGTCAGCGCAACTTCAGCACTACCACTTTGACTTCTTACAACATTGCCTTGCTACCCATGTCTTCACACACCTTTGTTTTCTGCTCCATTGCTCCTGCTCATGTGCCTGAAAAGATGGCTTAGTGTGTCACTCAGAACTTCTCGATCAAAAACTACATCTGCATTCATTCCTATATATGTTAGTCAGGTTAGGTGATTCTCCAAGGTAAGTCTGCTTTTAGACTTGTTAAGTGGTATTTTACATCATCACCTTAAAGAATGGCAGATTAGCATGTTAGAAAACTCTTACGAAAGAGTTAAAGGTTCAAGCTGCCTTGCAAGTAAGTTTCAATTGTTAGTGTTAACAGCTTGAAAACCTTGAAGTCAATGGTAATTTAGATTTCTGATAGAAACAGTCAACAGATGGAAGATCAAAGTTTATTTTCTTTTACTACCAGCATACAAAAAAAACATATTGCACATCAAACAACCAAAACAAAAATAAAAATACTCTACTAAGGACTAACATATGTAGTTTATACAGAATAAACTTTCTGGAAATTGATCTTTTCAGTAGTTCAGGTTATGTCTTAATGGACATGACTAATTCAGCTTAGTGTTAACTAAAGCTATGTTTGATTTTTAAATACTGTACAGTTTAATAAATAAACCAAACAAAGCCTCAATGTAGAACAGTCACTGCCAATGTCACCCAGTATCCCTGCAGATTATGAGAATTTAACAAATGTATTCCAGTGGTCTGCAGATTTTTCCTCTACATACAGCATTTAAAAAACATGTATTAAAACAGACCAGTTTCCAGACTAAACTAATGGAGAAATTACATTTCAGTGCAAAATATTTTAGACTGCATTTCTTTCTAGTATTCCTCAGGTGAAGAAGTGGTTGCATATTATTAAAAATGTAACAAAAGCAGCTAATGCTTTCATAAAGAGTATTATGTTAGGGATCCCCCTCACATCTTTGCCATATTTTGAAAACAAAATAACATTTCCTATAGCCAGCAATTTTGTTTATTTAAATGTTACATATACTATCTCAAGGCACATCTGATGATATATTTATAACACAGTAGGTGTCAAAGTATGTTTAACATATGATTTCTTCAGGATCCCTCCCCTTTCTGTATTCCAAAATGGAGGAACTGAAAGTGCGGTGTCAAGACTGGCGATCCATATTCTATCTTTGGCAAGCTTATACAAGCACTATTTTAAATGTAATGTAAAAGAACTGTAAACTAGGAACTTCAGTTTATGAAACACCATTCAGCACTGCTTCTTCCTGATTATTTCCATCCTCTTGAACAGTAACTTTCTTTTCATCAGGACTGTGCTGTAGTTTAGAAGGCTCATCCCCAGAAGTTGTAGCAGGACCATTCACTGCCTTTTCAGAAGGGCTGTTTTCATCAATCGCATCTTTTGCCTTACAAAAACAAAACCAAGATAATATAAAAATTCTGTAAAAAGATACAGCGTGTAATCTAATTCCCTCTGGCTCATGCAGCAACTCTGCAACAGGAAACAGCTCTTGTCTGTCTGTGCCAGTACCCCATCAGTTACAGCATCCTGTTACTTATCTTGTCATTTATAGGAGACTTCTGCATCAGACACTTCTGAGGAAAGCACGCCAAGGTAACCCTGAGACAGCATACCCCCTTGCACGCCCAGAATGTTTTACTTCACAACTTCGATTTTTCTAAGCCAATGAAGAAGTTAACTGAAAGGCTGAGTTTTGCACCCCTTTCAAATTAGATTTTGTGATCATATAGCAATGGCTCTTTCTTATTTTGCTAAACTCGGATATAACTTGTGGCAATAAGTTCAGTGTTACTTTAGAAGTAAAGGAATTCTGCTTTATTCAGTTCTGAATATTATTTTTTATGATACGTAATGCCACTCTGATCCTTTCAGGAGAACAGATCTCAGATCTACAATCTCTGTAACACTAGTTCTTTCTAAAATAGTTTGTGTAAGTCACTAAACATTCTACCTAGGATCCTCTATGAAGTAGTGTAAGGACTAGTTCTCAAGACTCATCCATGGATAATTGCACATTTTATTATGTAACGCTACCTTAGTAAATGTAGTATTTTAAAATGCATAAAGACTTAATTTGAGCGTTATGCTGGTTACCAAAGTCTGCAATGACAGTCTATGAGTCAATGTTAGTTCTGTCTACTCTGGGCCATTTTTGCTTTTAATTATTTATTCTTGAACTCAAATGCATTTGTAGTCAAATGAGGGTGATCCAGATGAGGCGTTCCTTTACTGTTTTGCTGCAAGGGAAGCGGAAAAAAGGAAACATACATTAAAAAAAAAAAAAGTCTTCTTACCGTTTCTTTCTTGGTTTTGGCTAATGTCTCCTTTGGAGGGTTTCTCTGTCTACTTTGAGATTCAGCTCGTGATATATAATCAGCTACTGTTACTGTTCAAGGAAAAAAAAATAAATCACAGTGATGCTCACATCGGACGTCTCATTTAGCATGAAGCTTCTTATGTCTCTTTTCTGTACAAGTTACACTACAACTGGGAGACATCTCATAAAAGGCCTTCACACTTACAGGTATCAACTACATAGCAAGGATCAATTTCTTTCTGTTGTTAAATACAATTGTCACTAAAATCAGTGGTAACATGATGATCTGAAGGTGGAATCTTAAAATTAATAAAATAGTAATTTTGGTCCAAATTAAGTTTTACTGGAAAAGAAGGGCTTTCTGTACTGGGTTTGAAGAGATCAGACTACAGGCTCTTTCAGCTATTTGTCACTGGGCTTCTACTAGCTCGTATACTGAAGAATTTCACATGAATAAAATGAAGGTAAGTTAAAATATGAAAAGAATGGGGGGAGGTTCAGAGTATAGTTTCACTGAGGATAAAGCGGCATTCAAATCTTTGCTACTTCATGAAGCAACTGGCAAGAGAACTCGCCCTCCTCCTGGTATTCAAAACGCAATCCGCACAATTAACTCTGGCTTGTGGGTGGTGGGTTAATTGTGGTGCGTGTACAGACACTTGGAGCAGCTCCGTACCAGCGAGCCCCTGCTCAAAAGCAGGCCAGCCATGTGTGCACTGCTACGGCTGCACTTACTGGATGCTGGCCAGGGGTTTTCTGACCTCTTTTCTTCTTACCCCCTCAGCACATGTTCTTGTGGCCTGGTTCTGTCTTATCCCGCCCTCGTGCAACCGCACCGACTGAGAGTCAATTCTATCTTTAGAATACATAGTACTACAAATTTAAATATACACTTGTATCTTTGATGAGCTAAAGCACATTAGAGTTGGCAAGCATTATCTATTGAACAGTACAGTCAATTATATTTAGTATATCATGCATTCAGGTGAACTATTTTTCTGGATTTAGGAATGACTGTGCATGAAACCTACATCAGAATAGGAAGTACAGCACATGAATTTTCTGTTAAGGCAACTGGACATCTTACAACTCGGTCCTTGCATCATTGTCAAGACCAAGTGAGTTTCTGCACAAGGAGAATTATTTCTTTAAAAATGAGGTTTTGTACCCAGCTCCTCTAATGTAAAGATGAAGCAAGTTTTATCCATACAGTGTAAGATACCAATTCTTAATATTCATATATGTAGCAGGAAACAAAAACGTATAGCGATGTAAATTAAATAATACAACTAAATGTCTGAAGTACATTGTAAGCATTTGGGCGGGGGGTGGTGGTGGTTCTTCTGTCTTAGTTTCACTTAATATACACTTAATGAATTTATGAGGAGACTAAATTATGAGAGCATTTTTCACAAAGACAGTATAACTACCAATGCTCCTACTGTTGTATTTAAAAATATTTATTATGCAAATTGAAAATGTATCTTGAACAAAGACATCAACAGGAAAAAAAAATAACAAGAAAACCTGTTGGGGAAATTTTGTTTTGTTCTTAAAATACTTAAGATTTAAAAAAAAAAAATAGCTTTTGTAAAGATGTTGCTGGCTGAAATTAGTTTCTTAGAAGTAAAAGCTGAAATCCATTTTTGCTTTTTTCCGCCTCTTTATAAACTCCTGTCACTGTTACAAAACTAGAATGTTGAGGAGAAATGGGTGACTTTGGGTTTGGATTTTTTTAAGGGGGGGTGGCGTGTTTGGGGGTTTTTTTTTTTTCTTCCCCCAAGTTTTATTTAGTGTAATGCAACAATTTTTTTCTTTTTAATCAGTTGTTTTATGAGCACCAACAGATCTAAGGAAGACAAATATGGGTAAAATGTTGAGCCTGTCAATCTAGAAGCCCTTCTGTTACTACCTTACACCATGTATGTACAAGCAATTTCTAAATAGGGCATTATATAGAGAATTAGCTAGTTCACCTTTAACATTTCAAGTGTTAGTACACACAAAAGAAATGCAACAAGCCACAACAACAAAAAATTGGAAACATGCAATTTCATTTAAATTCCTCCTCCTTCCCACCCTCAATTTGTGGATGACTGAGAAATATTCACAAAAGCAAAAGGCACGGGACCGGCAGATCCCCCGCGAGCTCCCTCGCAGTGCTCTGCCAGGGCACCCGCACCCGGCCATTCCAGCTCGGGACCTCTCAGCTGGTGCTGGAAAGGGGCCGTCACATTCGGTGCAAGTGCACAGATGCAAGTGAGCGCAGATCATGAACCTTCATGTTTGTCTTGATCCGGGACCACTGGACTCAACAGCAGCGTGGCTATTGACTTCAGCGAGAACTGGATCAGAAGCATAACTCGTATGTCCAAGCAAAAAGTTAGACATTATAAATTAGTTTCATTAGGCAGATTAAGAACTTTTATAAGTTCTCCTAGTAGAAAAAATGTCTTTCATCTTTATCTAGTAGTCTTATTAGTTATTGAGTAACCTTTTTATATTATGCAGCTATATGGAAAAGAGCAGACACAACATTCTCTCATGCTTTTGACCTGAGATTACCCACAGCTCCACTCGAATTACCTGGCTGTCTATCTTCTGCCTGACCCCTGAAGCGACGCCTGCGGCTACGATTGCGTCGCTGGGGTTTTTTGTCACTATCATCTGCAATTGCAAAGTTTACCATGAACTATTTCTGATGATAAAATAAATAAATAAATAAATAAATAAATTCTTCAGCAGTTTCAGCATGGGGCATTTAACATTGCTTCTGTTAAAGAGACAGGCTAAAGAAGACAGGCTGAAAGATAAACAATTTTCTACTGAAAGCATACACAACAATGCAAGAGCTCGATTTTACTTTTTTGCTCTTGGCTTAAGACATTCAGGCATCTGCTTAATGACCTCAGATTTCATTTATTAAGTAAGTAACCAGATGTCAAATTTTAGCCACATAACCCATAAAAGAAGAGGGTTTTCTTCTACATTGTTAAGCATATTATATTCTTGTCCCAGTGAGTATCAAGAGAATTTACTGAGCAGAAGCTGGGTAGAGACAAATTAACAGCTACTTAAGTAGCTTTCCTGCACTGAGACTGAGGTTACCAAGGATCAAATAGAATGCTGATCCAGCAGCACTGTTTCTATGAAAACAGCAGTACTAATGGGAAACAACACGTTAGTCTTTGGTGTCTCCATCAGACAGTTTTTACAAAAGAGGCATATGAATATACTAGCAGAGCTCAGTAAACAGATTTCATGGCAGAGCCACAGAGGAAGTCTTTCTTTAATCAGAGAGCAACCTTTAACAGAACAACAATTTGTCACTAACAAAAATGAACTAGTGTTTCACTACACTTAAATGGACAACACATCTTTTTCTTAGCTTGTTCTGGGACTATCATCCAACTGTTTACATACCTAAACCATTCTCATTAACAGAAGCTGTGTCAGACTCTGTCATTCCATCCATAAGAACAGCATCTTCATCAGTCCTTCGCCTGCGTGACCTCCTGCGCCGGTTACTACTATGGTGAGATTCACTAGCATCGGTATCCACAGTCTGGTCTGACTCCGTGTTATCAAGCAAGCTGTACGGGTTGCTATCCGGATCTTTAAGCACTAAACAAACAAAAAGTTTCCATCTAAGATACTGTAGTTACATATAACCTAATTTACAGACTGACCTGAATCTGTGTTTGAAAGTCTCAAGCTATAAAGCAACCTTATGGAAAGGTGTAATATACAGAACGACAGCATTTATGATTTCATACAGTTCCTCTAACTCTAATCCAACACTGAGCATTCTGAGGCACCACAACAGGCACCTGTATTATTTCATGGCAAAGATTTCCAAGGTGACATTTACAGAACTTTTACTCAAAAATGCTAAGTGTGTAAAACACACCTTTCACTTCATAGCAGCGTGGTACTTTTGACGCTATTAAAGTGTTATGAATTAGCACAGTCAAATTCTGATAAAATGTAAGATACTTGCATGCTATGTTTTCTTCTCTCATTTTGTATCTAAACACAAGCTTAACTCAGAAGGCATCCATAGGGAACGTGTTTTATAAGCTTTGATAATATCATTATTCTGTGCGTGTAGTAGAGGAAGGAAATGAAGATCATTGTGAGCGGAATCATGGAATCACGGAATTTTCAGAGTTGGCAGGGACCTCTGGAGATCATCTAGTCCAACTCCCCTGCTGACACAGCAATGCCTAGAGCACATTACTCAGGACTGCATCCAGGCGGATCTTGAAAATCTCCAGAGAAGGGGACTCCACAACCTCCCTGGGCAGCCTGTTCCAGGGCTCGGTCACCCTCACCGTAAAGAAGTTTTTTCTTATGTTTGAATGGAACTTCCTTTGTTCCAACTTGTGCCC
>VYXH01009396.1:723973-755554 GCA_013397275.1 Burhinus bistriatus | reverse complement strand
ATACTGAAAGAACCTCTTCTTATTATCTCTAACCGCAGTGGCCAAGCTGAGTTCTGTCTGGGCTTTGGTCTTTCTAATTTTCCCCCTGCATAGCTTCACTACATCTTGGTATTCCTTATAAGTTGCCAACCCCTTTTCCAAAGAATGTAAACTTTCCTTTTGTTCCTGAGGTCCAGCCAAAGCTCTCTATTTAGCCAGGCCAGTTGTCTTCCCCATCAGCTTGTTTTTCGGGACATGGGGATGGCCTTCTGTGCTTTTAAGAGTTCCTGCTTAAAGTATGACCAGCCTTCCTGGGCACCTTTGCCCTTCAGGGCTGTCTCCCAAGGGACACTCTCAACCATGCTCCTAAACAGGCTGAAGTCTGCCCCTCGGAAGTTTAAGGTGGCAGTTCTGCTGGCTCCCTGCCTTGCTTCTCCAAGAATTGAAAACTCTACCATTTCGTGGTCACTCTGCCCAAGACGATCTCCAACCTTTACATCCCCCACAAGACCTTCTCTGTTAACAAACAGTAGGTCCAGCAGGGCACTTCCCCTAGTTGGCTCAAGAAGAAGAAACAAATAAAAACCTAACAACATACTGTATGACAAGAAACTATCACACAACTCTACTCACATCCCAGTGTATTAAGATTATAATGTAAAAGTGGAGTATTGTAAAATAGTAAGAGGTTATACAGAAAATTGCCAGGAACAAAAACTAAATTTAAAATACATTTGAAAACAGTACCAGAGCTAATGGATGACTTGCCACCACGAGGTCCACCACGCCCACGGCCTCCAGATACACTACGTCCCCGTCCTCCAGGACGTCGTCTATTGTCACGTTGATGTCTGCTTTCTCGGTCATCTTCTCCTGCCAAGGACCAGTCACTAAGTTCATCTTTTCTCTCAGATTCTGTTTCAGAGGGATTAGAGAGCTCAGAGTTTGTACCTTGTACAAGAGGGAAAAGAAAATTGGAAATGAGTATGAAATTTGGGATTATATTCTGGTTTCAGATTCTCACAGAAGTCTTCCAACCAGCATGGCTGGTTTTTTTTATATATATATAAAAATGTATATATAACATGTAAGTATATAAATATAAAAAGTAAATAAATTAAAATATACTTCTAAAAGTAGATAAATACATAATTTTATATTATATTCATATATAAAAATATACGCACATATAAAATATAGATAGAGCATGAGTCACCTCTGTTTCTAAGATTCTCAGCCTAAGTTTCTTTGTAATAACATGAGAAATAAAGGCTCAAAGATTGCCAAAACTGTAACATATGTACACAGATAAATCAAGGATTAAATAGCATTTCCTCTCTTTGTATATACACTGCAGGCATTTGGTGCAGTTTCTAGGCAACTTCTCCGAAATTCCCAAGGACAACTTTGCCACCTTATAGCTGATGGCTGTTGCTAAGCAACCTCTTCTGGCTGTTGTAATGCTGCTTGAACGATTTAACTGTTTATACTAAATGGCGTCCATAACATCCCACCGTCTCTGAGCTAACCAAACCCACAGAGCTTTTTATTACTTAAAAATTCCACAGCTACTATTTATTTTAAGCATCCAGGAACTCTCCCTACTAACCATTTTGGAATAAAGATATTTAGACCCATATCGTTTTAACAAGCAATTCTTGCCATTTGGGGGGGGGGCGGGAAGGGGAGGGAGGGCGTGGAGTTTTCCAAATCATAGTCTGTGGGTACATAAACAAATTTAACAACGTTCATTACAGTTTAGTCAAACAATTCATTGCGGAATAGTAAAAAACGAAGTTACAAATATTAACATTATCATTAGAATCAACCTCACCAACATGGGATGATCCTGGAAGCTACAGCCAGTGACAGGCTATAAAATCCAGAAGAGGAACTTGTCTGATTTTGTGACAGACGTAAGCTACATGTAGATGATCACGAGTAACTTACTGTATTGAATCAACAGATTTATTATTTTTTTTCCTGTTTACTGGAGTACCTATGTTTCTCTGTGAAATACATCTATATTCAGATGCAGACTGTCTCCATTTGGGGAGCTGCTGCTGAAGGAAAAAGGAATGTGCACTCCTCTAGGGAACTGAATAGCAGTTCCTTGGTAATTTAAAAATACATCAGAATTATCTCACCACATCTTGAACAAATCCAGTCAGTTCCGACCAAATTAAAAAAAAAACCCTCAGGATTTTGTGCTGTCTCCATTTTAAATTATTTTGCTTTACTTTTCAAAAATACGTTCATAAGATGGCCATGATCACAGACAAGCATTTATTTTTTCTCCTCCTCAATCTGAACAGATAATGCTAATTCCAGATACTCTTCAGGAGACAGAGGTAGAAAAAAAAAGTATCTGTAGCTCTTTCTCTTTCCTAGCTTTGTATGATATAACTACTATTGTTGAAGGACAAGATCTTACCAGAGTTCCGTTTGCTCATTTTTTCAATTTAAAACTTAACTTCAACAAGAATGTACATCTAAATAAGGTGTTTTGAGCTATGTAAAAGAGTAAAATGGCACTCTAAATTTTCAACCCTACCTTCACTCAACTATGCTGAACACAAAGAAATCTAGAGCGAGTTATGAATTCAAGAGTAGACTGAGGACTCCTCAACAGATGCTCAAGAAAACTCACCGTAACCAGATGTGTAATTGGGGCCCCGACGGCCTCTCCCTCTTCCGCTGTAGGATCTGGAACCTTGCACGGAGGACAGGGTGCTCTCGTCAGTGGTATAACCCTTTTCTTTTTCAGGAGCTCTAGCAGAAGAAGGTCTGAAACCCATACCAATCTGACGCAATTGTTCATCAATCTGGAGCCTTTCCAGTCTCAGTTGTTCTACCTCCTACATAAAGGGAAACAAAAATTGCTGATGAAGAAATGTTCTTTCCCCTCACAAAACACCGTCTTACATCCAGTCTCCTTAAAAACTAGCATTCCTCTGGGGGAGTTAACACCACTTTGAAGGCGACTGCAAATAACGGAATTCACCTATGAGTTCTGCAATCTCCCGAGTTTTGGAAGAAATGTAAAATCTTTCTCTTCAATTACCATGCTGAAAACCGCCTTTTAAGATGACTATTACCCTTCTTAACTGCGTTTTTCTAGTCAAACCACAGGTTTTCTAGTCAAATTTTAAAAAAAAGGCAAACTGACAAAGTAACATGATTCAAATTCATTCATTATTTCTGTTAAGTCAACACCACAACTCCATACAAAGCCAGCTACTCTAAATGGCTAATTGTTCTAATACTACATAGTATTTATGTGATCCTATTACAAATTCCATCCTACCCCAACAGAGCATTAACCTCAGAAAAACAGAACATTAACAGAGACAAAAAGAGTTCTGCATTACTTTTCAAATGCCACTTAAAACAGTGTTCTTCACAGTCCACTCCTTTCAACACCAACAGTACTAATGTTGTATGTTGAAATACATAAGGTATTTAAAGGCCTCCAGAACACCTATGGGCAAGGGGTGGGTCGAAGGCACCAAACCGTAAATCCTGATATACACAGGAACAGTCCGTCAACTGCAAATCCCACTGAAGTCATTGCTCAAAAATCCTGTTACTTCAACCAAAGTCTCACCTACAGATTCTTTCTTCTGAAATACACTTACCTTTAGATATGCGATGTGGTATTCTAAAAGAACTTGGACATTTCCAATGCTTTCTTTAGTACCAACAAATACAAATGGTACCATTCCCTATAGAAACAAAATGTCAAATCTTATTCTCAGGAAGAACATTATCATCAAAACAATGCTATCCGTTTAACTTACAATAAAAATAATTAAAAAAATCTCTGTTTAAATTATAAAAGTGAGCTAAACAAGCAAAGACAATAACTGAATTTTGGGCTGCACAGATGCAGTAGAAATAGCTCAGACTGGGGTGAGGGTAGGGGTTTATATGTTAAAGACTTAAGACTGCCCAGTCTTCCCAACAACCTCTTGTGGCAATTGAGGTAACTTGACATACGGTGTTTCTATTCCCCCCCATGCAACACAATTGCTGTGCATGTTTATTGCACTGGGTGTGCAGAGGCATCCATAGTTTACCAAGAAGTGTCCAGTGGTTAACTAAATCAACTTCACAAGATGAAGCACCTTTAGAAGATTTTATGTTATGTTGTCATATACTTAAAATATGTGAACACTAGTAACACTATCAATCCCAAATCAGTTATGCAGCTACAGTACATATGGGAGAGATTGAAGGGGAAGAAAAAAAAAAAAAAAAAGTCTTGCTTCAGTGGCAGAAAACCTTTCTTGAATTGTTTCATGTAAAATTTACTGCAAGAAGTCAGTCTGAAAAAAACCTTACAAATTGCTCTCTTGATATCCACAAAAAAGTTGTAAAACTAGCTTCATTAAATAATCCACAAGCATCTACCCTAGAAAACTACCCAAATCACAGACACCACGTTCTTGTAACACAGACATCACCACCATTACAGGTTGGCCAGGAAAAAAAAAAAAAGGTGCCCAAGCCATGAATGCTGTATTTAATAAACTGCGTAATGATGCAGAGAGCAAACAGCGATCCCATTCTGATGCCATAAGGTAGAGCTTTAACTCATTTGAGTCATGCCCCTGAAATTCTCACTTTCTGCCTATGTTTTCCTACATATTCTCTCTTAAAAGATTCAACGTGACTGCTTTGGAAAATATAACCTTAATCATACGAAGAAAGAATGAAGGAATGAAGTACTTACATCTTCACGGGGCAGTTTATTTTCATTATCTCCTTCAATTCTCACCCTGACGACTCCAGACTTGTCTACAATCTCCTGAATCACTTTTCCATTTTTTCCAATAACTTTTCCTTCAGAGGGCAAGAATGGTTAATTTTGCACCCGTGTGCAGAATATTTTAATGGGTTTCTTGACATTGTAAGTTATGTATAACATAATTGTAACAAGCACCTGACTCTCCTTTACTGTTCACTTTGTTTCAAAGTTTTCTCTTACTTCACAGAGGTACAGAAAAAAAACAAAGAAAAGCCCACAACTGTGCCAGAACAGGTGAAAACTTACATATATATATATGCATAGAATGACAAGTATGGATGAAGACCACCACTACACGCAAGTTTTAAATAGAACCAGACTATGACTAAAGTGGCACAAGAGTTTTGCAAATGTCTATTTTAAATTTATACATCAAAATTATTTGAGCCCCCTGACTCCACATGTACCCTCATTCAATCTTTCCTGGCATTTTGACAGGCATATACAATACACACTTGTTGGGAGCCTCTTCAAAAAAAATAAATTAAAAACTACATAATTGTTTTCTGAAAATTAATTTTAACTTTACAACAAACATGAGTATTACCCACACTTCCCATACTACCTTTAAAATATTTGAGATCACGTGCGATACCTAAACCAAGAGATTCTTCAGAACTTCTGTGTTTAAATCTCAAAAAAAGTGACTCCTTTGCTCCCTTACTAAAAGATGTTAGCTCTTCCCTAAACTGAAGTTATGTGGAAACATTTCTTCATCCCAGCTACAGATATCTGTCACTAAAACACATTTGTGTTTCAATTATGAGTAAAGGAAGGTAGAACCTCTGAAAAAGGGGTGTACAGCCAAAAGTGTGTGACAATACTCCATGAAGAACATTCTTTACAGCAGATATCAACACGATCAAAATAAAGTGCAAAAAGCATTCAAAATTGTATCCTTTCCTCAACAGTTAAAATAGCTCAGCAGGGTTTTTTTGTATCTTTTTATCTTAAGAAAACCCACACGCTACAGCTAATCATTCTGTATGCCTACAATTTCATTTTGCACAGTGATCTTGTTACTACTACTAAAATCAACCACACTCATTACAGTGTCAAACATTTTTCTATGGAAAATGGTTAGCCGGTATTTGGGAAAAAGTCCTCAGTCCCAAGTAGCTTCAGTACCTGAAACTGGCAATTCAGTAGACGGCACTCTTCTCTGTTGGTACAGAAAGAAATGCATTGGGCATAGTGCAGTCTCTTCAATTTGAGTCATTAATGATCACTAGACTTCTTTTAACCTGGGTGTCTTCATAAAGTGTAGCTAAATGTCTGCTTACATATATGACCCTAGGCGATTTGAACAAGATGTCTGCCTTCATCATAAATTGGTATTGTAACTGTTTAAAAGTAGCACTTTCAGTTAAATGCATTACTATGACTAGTACCATGATTCCTATATAGGTATATTCACACTAGGTAGAATGCTATCCAACACCCCCCAAACCTCAATGTGTAAAACATTAGTTTTACAGAAGTTCCTAGCTTCAACTAGGTTTGCTGAATGAAATTACAGGGAAAAAAAAAAAAGTGTTCATGTACAAACTAACAATTAATTTTCTGAATGGTAAAACAAGCTTTAACATTTAGTAGATCAGAGAATCATCAAGTTGCATCAGATACGTAATTTGCAGAGGTCCTATTAACAAAACACTACACCTTAACTTGCTCAAGTTATAAAACCTTGACAGTCTGATTTTTAGGAGTTTGCACATGAATTATTTAAATGATGCAGCCTATAATATGTAAGCGCTAAGCCCAAAACCGTAAGAGGTTAAAGCACAGCTTTTAATTTCTGCTTTGGATAATCCAAACTGCTGTTGAATCAGGTGCAACACCTGCACTCTTAATACTCCCTTCATACTTGCATTGCCCGTGAGCTGGTAACACGGAGCTGCCAGACTCCGAGAGCACAAGCAGCAGCCTGAGCAGCAGAACAAGGGAAATGGAAAAAGTACCCTGTGAAGGCCAGACTAGGGAAAGGCGTGTTCTTCTCTAGCAAGGGAAGAAGAGATTAGCACCCCCCTTTAGGTAGCTTATGATACAGAAGCTACCATAATATGCATTTACAAATTTTGGGAAGCTACATCTTCATAAAACCAACACATGGAAAAATGGCCATTTCTAGACTGAGTATGAGACTGACACACACTGCTTATTTATACAGCAGCTCAACATCATCTGACCACCACCTCTAACCAATCTGAACCCAGGAGGAAGCAGTAACAAGAGAGTTGTCTTCTGTCATTCTTGCAACTCAACTGTAGTGTTTCCATATTTAATTCTGGAATTTAGTTTCAGCACTTCTAAGTAGTCAATTTAGGTTTTTTACTAAAATCTGAACTTCAAATATTACCATTGAATTAGATAGTACAAGTCTGTAATTAAACCAGTAAGTGTTAAAATCCCGACAAAGTATTATTCAACAATAATACATTTAATTTCTTATTAATTCCCTGATACATAAAGTTTTAAAAGACTAATCACTTTCTACTTAAATAGACAAATCAAATATTGTACTGGTATCTAAATCTGCTTTGCAGAGTCCTGCTGATTAGGCTCCCTTTCCCCAAGTTTTCAAGTTTTAGTAGTATTACATACCAACAAGATTTCTGGGAACTTGAATAAAATCCTCCACAAACTCCAAGTAACTTCTAGCTTTTTTTACTGCATCAGCAGTCTGGAAATGAATTAAAGAAAAAGGAGTTTATTTGTGAACGTAATATGTTAAAAATAAAACCTTGTAGCAACAGCTGCAAGCCTTCCGAACATCAAAATTATTTTCAAAAAAAGAGAGAATAGACACAAAATTAATATAGTTTTGAACTAAATGTTAAAGAAAAATAATTGAGTAAAATACCTAGAAACAAAATTCAGTAGCAAAGCATCAGTAATGAATAAAACAACTTTTTCTGTGCTATTTTAAGACATTTTAAAATACCTGCAACTTATCACAAATAAGCCCCAGACGTAAAATATCTCACAGATATCTTGAAACAGTTTCTGGTGGATATTAATTGGGAAAAACCAGCTAATTATATTCTTTTTCTCCAAAATCAAGACACAATTTTCAAATCTAGAATTCATTTATTAAAAAAAAAAAATCAATACAATTATCACAAAGATTTTGTACTGAAAAGAAACAGATTTGTAAGAGGCCCTACCAGCATTCACAGAAACTTCACCTTACAAGAATACTATGTTAAAAGAAACTTTGGACCACCTATCTCATTTCACCTGACATCACAGCGCATGAGCAGGTATATGGCTATGATTAGATAGGCAAGCTGTAAAACTATAGTTTAACCTCTGCATTTTCCTCTAAACTGCTTTGGAAGCATCCATTTTTTCTCAACAGAAACTGTGCTACCATTAGTACAGTCAGAAATATAAATTTATTTTGCAATTTTTAACGTCATTTTTAAGATGCAATATGCTATTACATTTCCCAGAGGGCTACACGTGGAAAAATGGGGAAGAAGAAAATTAATTTTAGACTTGTTTGTCTCTTGACAGCATCTAAAGATTATGTCACCTGATAAAGATAAGACATTTCCAAGGCAGAAGGGTAATCTCTCCACAGAACTTTACAGGCTCACTGTAAGCAGTGACTGGTTTTACAGCCTCTTCCATAAGAAAGGTGTATGGATTTTTAAAAACAGCCTAAATAAAACAGCCGCTAGAAGTTCTCTCCGCTATGAAAATTCTGTTCGCTTATTCAGTATTCAAAAGAACAGAAAGAAAACAACAAAATCAGTCACTGTAACGGATGGATCCATTTTGCACACAAGTCTTAATACCAAGTACTGTTTCCAAATACACATTAATCTGTAGTGAATAAACACTGCCAGAATGACACAAGTAGCTACTTCTCCAGGTGTGCACACACTCACAAAGCTTGCCCATCACACAACCCACTTGTATCTTTCAGAAGAGGCACCCGCTGTGGAAAGGCTGGGAGGCTACGTTCAGAGCACAGTGCTCTACAAGAGAATCTGGCAGCAGTCAGACAAACCAGGGATTCAAAGAAGCAACAACACTGCAGGAAGGTATACAAACGTATACACAGCATACCAAGCCTGCTTAGAATTGGCTACAGGTAGGAAGTTTTCTGTTTTCTCTACAAAAATTCTTCTACTTCTTCTCTCCTGCCTTATGCTTGACTGGAAACTAAGCCTGAATAACAAGCACCTTCAGATAAACTCTCTCCTCTAACTGCAGGCAAATCACGCTAGTGCAACCTGAACTCTACAGTGATCGCTAAAATGGTGTATGGCACTAAGGAATCTGTCCTAATTACATATCACCTCTACATTGCAAGTAATATTACAACCAAGGCACATTCCTTCCAGAATGCTGGTTTCTGGCCATGGTTCATCTACAATGTTTTCCAAGACAGGACAGCGTCATTGGCTAGTGGGGACAACTCCTATAAATGTTCTCTTATAGCTTTATTACTAAACGACAGAAATTAACTGACCGTTAATTGAGGCTATTAAGATGCTGAAACAAGAAACAAAGCTTCAAATTAGCAAAAGTGTAGAATTAAGGAAGGAATATCAGCATCTAGTCAGTAATGACAGCTTTTGAGCAGTTTCCGTTTTACACTAACACCTCAGCCCTTTCATCCGTCATTTTTCAGGCATCACATGAAATAAAACTACCACCAGCTCCTGCATCTTTCAATTAAAGTAGGAAAATCCTAGAAGAACAAAAAATTTACAAACGTCTATTTCTGGCTGAGGTCAAAATGCTAGCACAAGAAACATGGGCTAATTGGATTTCAAGAGAATGAAACAAGCAATCAAGCATGGAAACCAGATGAACAGAAGTTGTTGGAGGGAGCAGAGGCTACGCTGCCTACTCAATGCAACTGTTAACACGATACAAACTTCACCACACATTAGCAATTTTTCACCTTCAATGAACTCTACAAAAAGGACACAATTAATTGAAGAGTTCACAGTGTCCTGCCTCAGAGGTATGTTTATCAATTCTCTCCCAAATAAAGATGAATGAACAGTGACTGCTTTCACAGAAGCAGAGTCAGGATGAGAAAACTGCCGGTAACCGCAGTTCTCCAGTGCACTCGTACGCAACACTTTGCCCCAAGCACTCAGAACTTTTGTGCAAGCACAACCTGTATGACTCATTCGCACCCCAACGTGAGATAGCATATAAAGCTGATTTAGACAGTGTATTCTCCATTCCTTACAGTCAGTAATTCAGAAAAGGAAAAGAAAAATAATTTCTCTCTCTCTAAAAAGCAGTGTGCACATGGATTAAAGATCTCAAAGAATTCCAGTTACTACTAACTACCTTTCTAACTTCTATACATCCATTCATGCTTTGGTTACTTCACAGAGTAGGTCATATAATCAAGACATGTCCAGATTACCTGAAGAGTCTTTAATAGAAAGATTAAACGCAGGGTATTTTTCTAAACTCAGCATTACAGGTTTTGCAGCAGGAGAGTTCTAAGTGACTGTCAAACAAGAACTGTATGGCTGTAGATTTTAGGGAAAATGTTTTGTAAGACAGTCACTAAGGCACGTCTTTGTGTCTACACGCTGGTGAAGAGCACTCCTATTACAAATGGTGGATCTGTCTCAGGAGTCTCACACCAGTTCCTGGGACAAGGTTTCAAAAAGTCTCTCCAGAGCCCTGGTAGCTCTTTTAGACATTCCCTAATGGAAAAGAACAAACATACCTTTGGGAGTCACTTGAAAAGCCTTATCTCATGCAGACAAAGACAAAGTCCTCCTAAGTCATGACAGGGAACAATGCTTTTTCCATTGTGATACAAGTCTTTTCTCAAGAAATAGTCTCCTAGTTTAAATAGAACTGAGCTCATGAAAGCTCCAAAGGAAAAACGAGTTTTCTTGTGTTCTCCAAAGCGAAAAAGCCTGAAAAAGCCAGAATAGATAGCATCTTGCTATCCTTCCATCCAAAGGAACGGTTATCATACAGTTAAGTATCTTAAAAAAATGGTACAAGAGGGAAGAAGCTCCAGTGTTAAGAATTGCACAAGAATTGAACGCAGTTCAATTTTGCCAGTAATGAAGGTCTAAGAGAAGCTTTCCTGTCTCCGACAAGTCTCTGCCTGGCTGGGGAAGCACAAGATTTCAAAAGCAGGGATAGCCACTCACTGTCCAAGCTCTGAAGTTCACAGTACTGTGGTCTCTCTAACAAGCAGTGGTTCCGGCAGAGGGGGAAGGGTCTTGGAATCAAAGCAGTCTTGACCAGACAAGGAGAAAGTATCCCGTACAGTTTAGCTTCCTTCTAATCACACAGATTTCCAATATTCTTTAAAATTTATCTCCCTGTTCCTTCCCTCAAAGATTTTGCTCTTGAACAACACTGAACTTTTATTTACATGCAAAACATTAGCTATGGGAGATCCTAAGACCCTGACTACAATGTCAAGGACACTGGATCACAACTCCCACACATCCCACAGCCTAAAATTGTCTGCCTGTGTGTTCAGCCATTAGGGCCTGGCTGGTCGCCAACTTCGCCTGAAAAAGAGGCAAAAAAGAGTAGACAAGTATATGTAGAGGCTGAAACCCTTGTCACATGGAGTATATAGGTTGCCTGGCTTTTTTAGAAGCAGCTATCACTTCTAGGAAAGACAAGGCTGGATGTGTCTAAAGGCATTTTTATTTAGGGGGCATCTGGTGTTTATAATCATTGCTGTACACTACTGTAAGAGGCTGATGACAGTCATAACCTTTCCACAAGTTTCAGCATCACATCATTCACATTAAAGAGATCGAAACTGGAATACACTAGACATCCTACTGCATTTGAACTTCTCCAGTTGTTCTTCATGAACTGTGAGATGTGATTTACTAGTAGTACTAGGTCAAAGAAGGATCTGTTGCCACCCTGATACCCTGGAATTGTTTAAGGTTTCCAAAAAAAGGACAGAGAACTTCAGAGATACTGAGGAATACAGAAGTTTGTCCTCCCCTCAGCAATATCTACTTCATCTGACCCTTGGATCACAACCAGCATCTAGTCCTGACATGCACAGAACATAATTCAAGACCACAGACTCCTGAAACAGTAGACCACCAAGGATTTCCAGAAGTGTAAACACCAGAGACTCAGGTGTTACTGGCACCTGTAGGCTTGTTAACATGGTATAAAAACCGTCAAGAAATGTTCTGACGGGGCCCTGGTTACAGTGGCATTTTTGTCACTACTCTTCTGCCTCCTGAATGGATCATTGTTTTGGACCAGCTACATTTCAAGGCACTTGTGAGATTTAAAGCACACCAGTTAGAGAGTCACACAAATGGAATTCACTTGGAGCAAACCAACATTATTTTGCCAAATCCAGCAGTAAATTGCCGAAATAAAAGAGTTGGCAGCAGCAGATACATGCTTTAACACATTTGGCTAAGTCACAGGAGCAGACATCACACAGCAAAACACACATGAACTAGAAAGGGGCGAGGGGGAGAGCCAACAAGAACAGCATATACAGCCTGAAGAAAAAAAGCAAATACATCTGTGATCAAGTAAAATAGCAGCAAATGATACTTCTCCCAGGTTGACCAAGATGTACAGTGCAGTTACAGTATTTATGCATCAGCACACGGACTAATTAGGAGAGAACACATCTTATGGAGGTCACCACTGCAATGAAGTCTTATATTTCAACACACAGAGTACAAGCTGCCACAGCGTGAACATGCGTATAGATGCTCAGAGGACTAGTTAGCTATTTCCAGTTCTTAGTTCTGGGTACAGCTCTCCCCACTCTAAAAGCAGACATAGTGAAATGCTCAGATTCATACAGAGGTTCCCCCTTACCTCCCCATAGATTCGGAAAGTACCAGTATCCTCCTCCAGTTCAATGGCAGTAACTCCTGGAACCTTTCTGGCTTGCTGTATGTTACTGCCATGCGTTCCTATAGCAAGTCCCATTAAATCTTCTCTGACTACAAATTCCTCATGAAATGCTGCAGCAAGCTGTTTCGTGCACTGAAGGGAAAACAAAATAAGACTCGTCCATATGCGCTCAGTGTAATGTACAGTTACGTGCTCAGTTTCAAGCAACAAGAATTACAAGCTACGGCTTACTTCTAAGTGTTTTGTAGCTTCTTCATTTCTTGACATAAGCATAAGTTTGGTACGAATGCTGCGCAAATGCATGTCACTCAGTATATTCACTCTCTTCACTGTTGCTTCACTGGCAGACTACAAAAGAAAAGGAATATGAAGTTTCATTTTTTAAGTAAATCCACATTTAAAGGATAAAACCAGGAACCTATTTAAACTAAATCATGAACACAATGCAAGTTCCCAGTACTTACACGGACAATAGTCTTCCTCAAAATAAAGCATGAGAAATTCAGTACCACCTCTGCAAACCCAACAGTTTTCTGTTCTCACTCACAGCGTATTTTACACTAAAGATTTTGCTGCTGGATATACACAGTAACTCTTTGCCCTTCACGTTCCCCAGACAAACAAATTAAATATCATTCTACCATATATATACTTGCCACTCACTGTCTGCATGGTAGAGCTAAGGAAGTAAGGAAGGAAAACACAATTCTGGAGGGTGAGGTTCAAGTAGATAATATTAAGTGAACAGAACTGTGAAGAGAAACTAATGCTGGGAAAAGCCTACATAATAAGAGAAAACTGTCACAGAAGAATCTAAGTGAACAATTCTTTAAGGGCTATACTGAACTGGTGCAGTTCTTCACGTGGAAACCCAGCTGTAGGTCAAAGTGCACAGTGCAATATGGTACAGGGGCAAATCTACTGCTCCGGAGCAGACTAAGCTAGAGTTAGCTTTGAGCCACCTGCACAAATCAGTGAAACGGCACTCAGTTGTGGACAACAAAAATCATAAAAACAATGAGACGGAAAGCTGCTCCTAAATTTAGGCTGTATGCAGTGCAGTACTTGTAGCTTCTCCAAAAGGTCTGCCCCCAAAGATAAAATTTAAACACATCTACTTGTATTGAATCTCTCAATTTACATAGCTTGACAAGTTAAATCCTTTTCCACACAAATATACAGCTGGCTATATACTTCCCATAAATAACATACTGAAAATTCATGCAACATTTACATAGAAATAATTACTTACCAGTATTATTAGTTGAGCAGTTTCAGCATGATAAAAAATTCGACATGCTCCCACAGCCTTCTTGAAATCTTTATGCGCGTTTTCATTAGCACACCTAAGGAGACGAAATGACTGTTATTTCAACAAGCTGCATCAAAACAGAGTATGTAACATTATGATCAGAACCAAGAACGTTTCAAGAGTTTATGGCAAAGATTGTTCAGATACTGGAAAATTCCCATTCTCCTTAACACAGTTCCAGAGCTTATTTCTCCGTGGACTGTATGCCATCACGGTTATTTAGCAAGTCTGAAGCAGCAGAAGCCCACTGTGACTGCATCACCTGTACAAGCCCAAAGGAAGACCTGATGCTCCCATCTCAGAACTTTCTTTTTGTCCCCACCCCAAAAGCTCAGCAGGGATCCCAGTCAGCGGTTTCTAAACCAGCTACTGCAGCCGCAGCCACCCTTAAGGTTCTTCACGGACCTGTAAACTGGTCTCTAAAATACAAGCCAAGTGGGTTCCCCCTCCCCTCCAAACACAGTAAATGCCTTATTAAAGTGTGCAGAGCTACTCACGCATCTCTCAGATCTTCAGGAACATCCACTGTGCACTTGAAAAAGGTGTTCTTTTTGACAGTTTTATTTTGATTCACAGGTCGGAGTCGTTCATAAGTGACAATTTCATTGTAAGTGGCATCACAAGCAGCATATTCAATGACATAAAACTATGGAAGAATTTTTTTTTTTTTTTAAATGGTAACTTCAGTAAGGAGGAACAACAACATAGCAGCATTACCAGCATCACCAAGAAAATACAAAATATGAATATATAGACTAAAACATAAATCTGAGTTGATATAATGCTACAATTCTACACAAATGAGCCTGGACATGTATCAGTACCCATCTGATACCTCAGTGAAGTCAGGGCACTGTATCAGCATAATTTCAGTCCCCCACAAAAGCATCTTTATTTTTTCTCGTGCCCATCCCTCTTCAAATACCTACTTTAGTCCAGTTCAAGTTCCAAAATTCAAAATGTTTACTGTAGCTGTTATTCTAAGAAATTACCTAGGGGAGCAAACATAACTTATTCTTCACAGAACTATCTGTTCTGCAACAGTTAAAAAAAAAAAAAGGGAAATCCACTGATTCAATGTGCAGACTACCTGTGAACCATGTAAGATCAAAAGGAAAATAAAAATATAATTTGATACACACTCTCCAAAATTCAGGAAGGCAAGAGAACTAAGAAGATTTAATAGCTACCAATAATCTACTCCTACACTTCCACCCAACACATGCAACTATAAAGAAACTTGTGTGCACAGTATCTGTGAGGCCTGGCTTTGTGTTAGGGATGCAGCCTTCTCCTGTCGTCCCTTCCACCTGTATGCAATTTAGGAGTGCAGCAGTACTTTCTCCTCTTCCTCCTTCAAAACCAGTATCTGCTTTTGTCAACACACAAAATTTACTCAAGTATCAGGAAAAAGTAAATCACTAAGGTCGTGACATACTTTTCCGCGTGCCATTTTCCAATTTCTAGTTTTAAGTTTAGCCTAGGTATCATCCTAATCATATAGAGCTGCCTTGAAACATACCACAAAACAAGTAATAATAATGAAAAACAAATACTAAACAGACAACTAAATTTAAGAGAACTACCACTATATGCTTTAAAAAACTAACTCCCATAGTTAAAGATAATTCTAGTTGTCAGAACAATCACAAAAGTAGCTATCATTAGATACATGGCTTGTTTGTGAATTTCACATTTACTTTGAGGAAAATATTTGAATATGGAACCATGTTAAAGACTGCACAAAGAAGCCAAAACTGACTGTGAGGGCTTTTTGGGGGGACAATTCCACAAAGTAACTAATTTGACAACGCTGTACAAAGACACCAGCCATCTGTGTTTTCCCTGTCAAAAATACTAGAAAATTAGGATTTGCATAAAACTGCATTTAAATTCAGAATAAATTGTTTGGTTTTTTTTACTTTTATTTATAAATAATCAGCACAGCAAGGTAACTGATACTAAAATTCCAAATTTCTGTGACATATAAGAGAAGCAGATTAGCCCCAAATGACAAACTCTATCATTTAAATCAGTTTGTCTCCTTTTCTCTTGTTTTCTTAACAAGTTGTTCATTCACAAGGTTCAAGACACAGAATCTTCTTTCAGTAACTGTCTACCACCACTTTGCCCTCACAGAGCTCAACAGCAGTTACTATTTGTTGACAGTTTTTAAACAATGTCAGAAATGGAACAATTTTTTTTTTTTCCCCTCAACTCAATTACCTTTGGTTTTAGGAATCTAATACAGTGGAAGTATCAAAACACAGGACCCTTCCTACCATGAAGTTAAATTGTCTTGCTGCCATTTCACAAAATAAAGCTTTTATGAGACTGTATCAGACACTGCTATAGCTCTATACACCTAAGTGTCTCAATCTGCAAGTTACTTTGGAGCTGCAACTCTAACAGCCAATGTAAAATAAGAACTTGATGTGTAAAACAAACCAACCGAGTCTTTCCACTACACTCAGTAGAAATACATACACAAAAAGGAACCCACAGCAACACACATCGATAGCTACAGCATGCTTAATTTATGGATTTTAACCATACGTGAAGTGTACTGCTTTACTTCATTCTTAGCACCAAGTTCAATTCACAAAGTAGGTTTGTTAGAAGTCCTGTTCTTAGGCATGCATACAGTGCTCCAAGCAATTAAACTACTAATAATGGAAATGACTTGCTCAGCTATAAAAACACAACCCTCAGCTGTGTAATGCAGCATGGGTGATTCCAAAGCGATTTCAACGTATAATTCTGTTTTGTCATGTTTTTGTATTTGTAGTACTTTATTCATAGATCTCCCATCACAAAGACCTTTCATATTTACTGTATTTAACGTAACAGTATGAAATGAGTAGGTTTTGAAATAATTTACCTCTCCTTTCATCATTCGAACTTTTGCCAGCCACCAGCCACAAGGTTCTTGGTCATTTGCTCTAGAATAAACCTGAAAATGAAAGTAGTAGGAAGCATTGAAAGCACATAGAAACATAATTCACCTGCCTGCACGTGTAATGAAGAAAGAACATCCCAACTATTCTAATTTTCATTAAAATGCAAGAGTATTCTACAGGAAAGTAATTTTCATATAAATTATCTAGGCATCTGCTTCTTGCACAAATTTTTATTATTTTGCACTACAAGGACTGAACAGATTTCCTTTGCATACATTACTGACAATTCAATAGAAATTTCTAAAGGAAGATAAAATCTTGGCTCAATGCTTATTCAGGGGCAGTTCCTCACCAAATTCATATGTTGTCTTCACACTGAAAGTTCACACATAGAAGTGACTTCACAACTAAGATTTTTGTTTTGTTCTTGGCTTACTTGAAATACCTAGGGCTACTGAAATGAACCAAGTCATCATGACTACGTATTTCTTATTTAATAACTGCTACTAAGTTAATGCAAGATCAGATATACAGCTGATGACTTCTGAAACTTTCATTTTCCTCTTCTTCTGTAAGTTTAATTTACTCCTTATACACTTCTGACAGGCCAAAGTTATTTGCATGCAGACCAAACAACAAGTTTTGCAATAGCAAGGAGGTAGAAAATAATCCTTTACATTTAATCGCTAATAAAGCCAACAAATAATACGTATTTCAAATAAAATAACAGAAAAACCCAACACCAATACAATATTGTTTCTTAGATTTCTAGCCCAAAACTATAAAGATATCCTAAAGAAACTATTACTCTGATTTTAAGGAAAGTAAATTACTAAAGATAATACAGTGAGCTGGGAACAGAACATGCAACTTTTAATTTCCTTGTTTAATACATCATTTCTAACTAACACTGTTTCTCTGTAAAACAGTATAATTCACACAATTTCCTACCAGATTGTACCAGATATTTAATCTGGGTTAATACTGTTGTTAGTGGAAGAGCTTTATTACAGCTTCACATCAAAATATTTCCAACAGTACCATTTCAGATTAAAAATAAAAATTACCTAGNTTTTTTTTTTTTAAATTCTGAAACATTCTCAGCTATTTTAAAATTTAGATTTTGAGAAAGTTCCATTGGTAGTTCTGTGAAAAAAATGAAATGTAACAGTTTTACTGAAAGCCTAATAAATCCACTACTAGAGACATGCTCCATTTTAAAACTTCACTTTGCTAATCTACTTACAGTCATCATCACTGCCTTGAACGCACAATTAGTTACGTATCAGGACAGTTCATTAGGATAAACTCACCTCCACTTCATCTCCTTCACCAATTTCTTTCTTGATATCAGGGGGTGGCGGTAATCTGACTTCATTAAAGGGTACCTGCCGCTCTGGTTGCCAACTGAAAGTTGAATAGACATTACATGTGATTTCTATAATTTTCCTTTTGTTTTCTTAGTTCCATTTTTAGAGCTCTGAGTTTAGTTAAAACTCACTCTTTCCATATAATCAAGTCTGTTTCTTCATTGCTAGAAAGCAAACCTTATAAGCAAAAAACCAAAATAATCCTGTCAGGACAAAAATAATATCTGGGAACATATTTACTGACAAAATAATTTTTAAATTAACGGAGAATTTAACTTGACTAGGTTCATTAAATGGCTTTCATAAAACCCCAAGTGAAAAGATTATTAAATGAGGTACTTACATTTCTACTGTTCAAGTCATAAAGCCTTTATAGAGATGTAAGCTTATCTTTACAGTCCACCATGGGGTCCGTCCATTTCTTCACCTCAAACTTAACATTTCAACTGCTTTCCATCGATGTTTTAAGTAGTCCAGGAAAATCTGACTCTGATCATTAACAAAACTTTAGTTTTCTACCTACCAACTTGTTAACACTCCCCAGTAAGTGTCTGGCAAACAGATTCGGTTCAAAAATAGACCTTATAGCTGTTCATTAATACCAATTAATTACCAGGCATATAAAAATTGAAATTTTATCTTCTTGTACAAAAAGGCTACTTATTTTACCATAGCTGGCTCACAAAGCATTTTACTTGTAGAAGTGTATGTTTTAGGTGCATTTTACAGAGACTACTAGAGCAATTCATATCCTCTGTGTTCTCCTGAAATTCCTTTTCCTTCTACTCTATGAATGTCACAGAATACCATCTGCTGTTCCTCATTCTTTTAGTCAGAAACCCACTTGAAGACTCCACACAGGCTGAAATAAAACCAGGGGAAAACACACCCCCCAAAAAAACTTACTAACTTAGAGTATGTGTGGGTCTTTGACAATATCTGTCAAAGCATTCCAATGTCCATCATTTATGCTTATCTTAAAGTTCACATCAGGTACAGACAGGATCCAGAACCAACTTGTAACAGGAAGGATTACTGCAAGTGATTTGTTGTTCTTACTTATAAACACATGCGGACAGAGCAGTCTATGTTAGTGGTACAAGTCTCAGCATTAAGAGCAAAGGGCAGCTCTGCAACTTTCTACAAGATGGATACATTTATATGTTTTCTCTGAAAAGACAGCTAATGCCCAAGTACCTCACTTTATTAATAAAGATCCACACAGTTGTGCTCTAGCCATTATTATACACTTCATTTTTCTTTTAACAACAGCAGAACTTTGAAAAACAAGAAAAACCCATGAAGATTATGGACAACTTTTGTTGAAGTTGGATGGTATTTTCACCATAAAATGCTATTTAAATCTCATTCTATTTCTGAGAAATGGTGAAGGCGGCTGGCAAAAATCACTTGCAATTCAATTGCCCTTGTTCCAACTATAATGGTCCCTAAACTCAGGGTTTGGGTTTTCCCTTATCCTCCCTGCCTTTGCAAACTTATTACTCTCACAGATGCAAAGGCAAATAGTAAGACTTGAAGACAAAATGCATTCCCTAAATTATAGGGTATATAAAACTTCAGTTTAGAAACAGTACAAGCATAATAATCATAACTGAACAACAGAGACAAGTGTCACAAACTCAAGTGAGCTGCTTAAAGTTCTCTTGAGAATCTCAACTGTGCCTTGCAGTTAAAGAATCTAGCAAATGGGAGCTTACAAAAAGTTATAAACTGCCCATAATGAGATGCTATGATTGAAGAGACCGTGTACCTTCAATAAAATCCACCTGAAGTAGCAGTAGGCTACTTTTGGTTCCATCTCTAATCACCTAAAGAACTCCACCCACTAGAAGTGGATGGGCCAATGATGACTTACCCCTATCAGCTGCAAGATGTTTTGGTATTTTTCAATAAAACAGTGGAAAAGTGCACAGAATGCTCACTTCTCAGAATATGAGGAGTCAAAGTTTTGATGGCAAAAAGTCCAAAATTGGAACATCTCACTGATGAAATGCAAAACAAGATGTTTTAAGAAATTACTTGTGACTGGCTACAAATTACCTAAGAGGATCTGACAGAACTGATGCCTAGTAGTCAGGATTACCCCAAATATCTGGCACAAACTACAAAAAAGGGAGGTGCTCGCTTCTTACATCAGAGAAGCCTTTCTTTCAATAAGGCTGCTTCAGACTCCAATGGGCCTATACGAAATTGCACCTCAAGATTCAATTTTGTGTATTACACAGTAATAAAAGTTTGCAGTTCCTAAAGCTTCTACGTTCATTCTCCACCTCTTTACCTCCAAAACAAGGTGTCTTAAAAGAATCAAGAATATCTGCCCAGAGACTAATTATTGCTACGGCCACAAAATCATCAGTAGCAGTCTGTGCTAGTACACCAACTTTGGGAACCTTACAATAGCTGTAGATAAAGACTGGTTAACAACAGCAGAAAAAGCAAACTGACGATTTACACTGTCTTCAGCGGAGTAGACGCGTTAACTTAGTTGGTGCTGATCACTATCACAACAGAATGATGCATTCAGGAGGACACTTGCCAACTTCAGTTCTACTGAAGCCCTTATGAATTGAACTCAGAAAAAAGGGTAATAATTTATCAGATTTATAACACAGAATGATTTGACTGGAACTGCATACACACTTCCTGATAAGATCTATTTTTGGTCAACAAAACACTTGACATATGTTGTAGCCTATCCTTTTTGGAACAGGGCTGCTGCTGCCAGACTTTCTGTAAAACGCATGGATGACATGGATACTAAACACTAGAAATGTGTTTGCCAACAATTAGACCCCTGCTGTGAGTGACAGGCACTTCCTTTAGCTCACTTGGTTTCTGACGTGAAAGTATATGCTTTGAAGGCAAAGAGCCTCCTACCTTAAAGAAAAGTAATATGGATGTTGAATATGAAACTGAAAATTTGACACACCTCCTCAGGCCATGGATAGCATGAAGGACCCGATTTTTCTGTTTGTTGGGTTTTGGGGTGGGGGTATGAAAACCTAGGAGACAGTAACGACTTCTGTAACCACCTCAGTAAATGTTAGTACAAATTATGGTTGCCACCTCATCTTCTAACTATTTTTCATAAAAGAAGGGCTAGAAAACACAGTTTAGAAAGAAACAAAGACTGGACTTAGCAGGGTAAACCCTAGGATTACTTCTTTCCACCCCCTAGGGTTTATTTTTATATATGTGTATATATGTATACACACAAATGTACACATATACACACTCTAGGATTGTATATTCAGGATTATAAAATACTGTTTATAAATACACACTTGCATAGTCCCTATAGTATTACCTTTATTACCCAGCAATCTTTCCTGAAGAAAGGCTCAAAGACTAATCTACAGGTTGGTGCCAGCAGAGTTTAGTAACAATTTTCACATCAAAAGCTGACACATTTTTAAGATCTCCACCTAGCAACTGGAAGGGAAACAGGGAACAGGCTGTAGCTCCCAGAATATCTTAAATTAGCCCTGGAATCTCCCAGGTAATCCAGGGTGTTTTCAGTCTGAACGTTGAACAACAGGTATTCATTTGAACTTTACCAACCCATGGATTATCTTTGACTTGCCACTGCAAGTCCCTAGTACCACTGCTGTGTTTATATATTAAATGAAGAGGGCCTCATGGGTAATTCTTTTTCCAGATTTACTTACAGATTTGAACTCTTTTCCACTAAAATTTTTGGGTCTTTAGACTGGATATGTACACATACTTACTTACTTAATAGTTAAAAAGAAAAACCAGTCACCGTCAGGATACTTCTATCTATTTCTCTCTGGCTGAGAACACTGATCAGCCTTCCTCAGAACAGCCATAGAGAGAACTGCCTATTTAATAGAAGTCCTTTGGTGTTTTCCATCATTTTCTGCTATAGCGTAACAGTATCACGCCTCTGCCACCGATTATTATTTTAATTAGATTTGGCTGTCACATCTATGAGCATTACTAAAGATACCAAAAAATGTAAAGGACTCTGTAACTGATGAGCTGAATTCTGATGCAGTGATTCAAGAAGGTAGTTCATGGAGACTGTGAACAGAATAGTGAGCCTGTACCTTTCTAATGAAATCTACTTCCTCTTAATGTCAAAACAAAAAAAACACCAAAAGCAAAAACCAAAATAACAACCTAATACTCAAATGATTTTTTTTTTTTTTAAATACTTACTTGTTTTCAAATACAACTGTGAGGGAGTCCTCATGAACATCTTTGATAAATCCCTAAAACAAAACCATTTTTGTTATAAGAATGCATGTGAAATCAAAACAAGGTAGCAATTTCAATACAGCCTGAAACCAAGCCAAACAGCAGACCACCACTAATACTAAGGTTCCAATTTAGGAAAGTTCCAACACACGATCCCACTGTTCGTATGAGGTTGTTGATATTCTCAGTTGGCTATTCTAAGAAATACAGTGCACAGCGATTGTTTCAAATGACTGCTCAAATCAGACCAGCACATGTACAACTGAAAATTCACTATCAGAGTTTATTATTTTATCTACAGGTGTGCACAACTGTTTTACAGGAACAAAATGAGAGAGATCCAGGTCCAGGGCAATCAGTACAACTCACAATACAATATCAAATAGCTGTGCTAACATTGTTTGCTTTATAGATGTTCTTCTCAACACAAAAGTCAATCTCAAACAACTGTCCTTCAGAATGGTATGACAGCAAGTTTGGATAAAATTTGGCAATACAGGCTGCCATAGAGCTACTTATGGTATCATCTTTCACATGCCAAACTGGGGACTATATGAGGCCAAATACCTCTAGCACCTTACAGGAAAACAAAGAGAATACAGTATTTCATGGGGTTTTTGGGTCACATTATGATGATCTCAGGAATAATTGAGGGGAAATCCCATTTCCCTTTCTTTCTTTTGAAAAACGAAGGGCTTCCTTAGAGGGCACCAATTACGTCCAAAACCTAAAGACAAAGAACAACCTGATAGATACAGTTGTACTCAAGTATCCATGCAGAACTTAAGTTCCTACATCTCTTGTTAAGGCAGGCAGGCATGTGGCAAAAAAAGCAGATAAAGGGACAAGAAAGATCTTTCAAACTACTCCTGCTTTTGCTACAGCCCGGTATTTGTCCAAGCAGAGGAGGTCAAGGAGGAACCTGCAGTTTTAAAAGAGTAAGGGAGTTGCATAGCTATGTTAAGAGAAGTTCCAAGAAATCTGCTGAATGGATTATATCCACTTAAGAAACTGCCAACTGAGGAGGTTGAAGAACATATCAACTGTGCACGGAGCAACTAGCACACAGAGGTATTATGTGTCAGCTCAGGGAAAGATAAATTTTGACACAGGAGATCCCTCAATGTAGTGACAGATAGTAAAGGAGCCCATACCAACAGCTGGTTGCAAAGGGCCTATATAAACAAATCTCCTTTTACCTGAACTCCTACTTGGGCAATGCTGTGAAAGCATTTGCTCAAAACCTGCTTTTCTGCTCCCTGAGCTTCACTCAAAACCGTCTGCCAGCAACACAGAAGACTGGTTCTAGCAGAAAGCATACTGATAGTCCTGAACAAAGCAGGTCGCCAGAAGTCAGAGGAATCTCCTCATTGAACCACCTGGTATGTTCCTAATAAAATAAACCCTTTCAAAGGCTGTCCTGCCACTGCAAGGGAAGGAAGGCAAATCTCTTTCTTCGACCAAAACAGTTGGCAAGAAAATAGACCTGTCATCAGGGACTTTCAGTTTCAAGGAAGTTTCTGGACAGGTAAACTGGACAGGAATACTGAAGTTATGTCTGTTTAAAGATGCAAAGACCATACAAAATTTTACTACCTGAAGTATGTGTTAGCTAACAACAGAGGTAAAGCAGAAATTTTACTAAATGTATGTCCCCTTTAAACATGCCCCTACATGGGGATGAATTAACACAGCATAAAGTGCAGGAAATAAAAGCAGTTCTACTACAATTCATTCAAAATCTATCCAGGGACAAAACACCCAAGTCACAGCACTGTGCACTGACTTCATGCAGTCCAACGTTCTGCTGAATGACAACTTACCAACAGAAAGCAGTGTTTACAGGAAGAGATTCAACTCCCTACTATGGACAGCCATTTATCTGCATTCTGAGAGTCTGTGATTCAATATTAAGCCTTTGCCTCATTATGCTGCTTTATTTCACAGCTGAACCTTACCTCTTATTTATGCTATTACATGCTCTCACAGTACTCAGCGTGGGGGGGGAGGGGGGAATATGTACTTCATTTGTAAGTTCAGGCTACAGTAGCTAAAAATATATTCTGCAGATCTGAATTCAGTTATCTTTCCTTTGTTGAAAAACAGAACTTCAGAATCAAGACAGATTCAAAATCAGATACCATAAACCACCTGAAAAACATCCAGAACATAATGCTCCACAGAGTTTAGAAAATCCTGAATCCACTGACTAGCTGCAGGTTTCATTAATAAGACAAAAGAACTGGAAAAAAGGAATCCCAACAGCATTGACTTTCCAGGATTTCAGACAATTAGTCCATTATTAGGTAAAGTCTAGTTTACCATGTAACAGTACAAACAGGTTTAATATTCACAACTGATTTTCAAGCTAACATCCTACTGAGGAAAGAGAAAGCTGAAGTGGAACAATAACGCAGAGATATGACCAGCAGCAGACTAACAGCTGACACTGCACAAACGTCAGTTGCATAAACAGAAACACTGAACACTTTTTAATAAAAACGAAAGTACAAATTCCAACACAGAATCTGTACATTTTACAGCACCATGTGGGCTTCAGGAACTCCTTCACACAAGAACGTCTTTCAGTTCAAAGCGTGCGCACTGCTCTTCCCGCACGAGAATATAATGCAGACTCACGGCTAGCAGACATGTATGCAGTAACCTGCTTGAAATTGTCTGAATAGCATTTTCAGTTGGCATTCTCAAATGCTCTCACTCCACAGTATTTATATATGGGAAACACTCAAGATCAAATATAACATTTATCAAGTATGCACTTCAGGTCACAAATGGACATATGTAAAGCACTAAACAAAATTATGTAATTATTTAAATAATTACATTGTTGTGAGGCCTGAAAAAAGTCTGATCTCAGTCTAACTGTATAAACACAAGACTAATAGTGGAGGACTAAAATAAAAGTCAAAAATCCCAAATATAATTCTTCCTACTATGATCAATTTCTCCACAGCTGTGGGGAAGAAATCACATTTACAGTAACTGAAGCACAGCAGTCTATGACCTATTACAGACTGTATGGTTCATCTGTAATACAACTAGAAATGATCAGAATTCAATAGGTTTTAAACACAGCGTTATAAGAAATTATTCCATTATTGCCAAGAAACATGCCAAAAGTATCATTAAAACATTTGTTTAAAGTAAAAACGCCTGCATACTACTTTCCTAGCAACAACCCTGATGCTTATAGTAAAGGTCATCAGCTGTCACTTACAACTCCAAGCTAAAAACAGAGAAACAGATTTCATGCATGTCAGGATGAGATTTAGTGTAATCTTTAAAGAGGAGCCTATACATTGTTTTTTTTTTTTTTTAAAAAAAGAAAGGTTTTACAAAAAACCTGTGATGAGATATTTTTGCAATACAAAGCAGATTTTTTTACATTAAAAGACATATTAAATCCTATAAATTCACAAAGATTCCTTCAGAAAGGGCATGATAAATATAAAACAGAGAAGTAAATATCCTGGGTTTCAACTAGGAATTTTGACAAGAGTTCTTTATCAGTGAGACAATCTACGTAAATGGATTTATACTCTACGCTTGCACTAGTCATGTCTGATACTGTATCAAAAACATTTTCTACTAAATTAAGTAATGATGCATCATCTTAACTTTTGCTCAAATGAGCAAGGTACTCCATTACTGAAATTTAATTTAGCAGTGTTGCCTAAGATAGAAAATACCAGTATCTAAGTTTGAAATGTTCTATGTTCCTTACACATCATTCCGCTTACCCTCATTCCAAACACAGGTGATGGGGCAGAGCTAACAAGAGACCACCAAACACATCATCGATAAATATACTGGCATCAAAACCACACAGTGATGAGTTGTATTATCAGCAAGTAAGCTTACACATAACATTTCTGTGTGTTTTACACCGCATACAAAACTGTGGAAGGCAGGAAGGGAAGAAAAATTGACGTGACTTCATCTTGCCAGACCTCTGATTTGGACTGTCCAGATATCAGTGTCAGTCACTCAGTCTACGCTGTGAGCTGGATCTCTGGAAGTCCATGTATGCCCTGCTTGCTGCAGCCCAGCTCATGAAGCAGACAGGAGACTATACTGTACTACAGGCTATTAATGTGCTGGCTCCCCAGGCACTTTGGTACAGACCTGTCTCTGCCACTCACTTGGTAGAAGCCAGGCTCTCAACACTAGCACCTGTAAGACAAGGGGTAATATCGCTAGGACTCTTGCCTAGGCTTGGGGTCAGAGATCCAGCAAATCTAACACGGGGCCACACCGTGCTAAGTACGAACAAAAGGACAGGGAATTATGAACGGATCATTTGCCACCAAAATCGCTACCAGTTGAGACGACTTCATCTCACAACACGCGCACACACTCTCTTTCCCTTTCACCTGGGTTTTGCTCATGGATTTAAGATTAGGATCTGCTGATAACATAAACGGATCAAGACTTACTGAAGTGCCCTTACAGTGAACTGTATGTCTCTGTATATATACACACAAGCTTTTTTTTTTTTTAAAATCTAGTTCCAGGCAAAGTCACAGAATCTGTGTAACAGGCAGATGCAATCCAAGTTCCCTCTTCATCCTGCTTTCTTAAGTTTACCTGACCCCCAAGCAGGCTAGTCCAACCTAAAAATGAGGTGCAGTTAGTTTGGCTGCAAACATTCTTTCCAGGGATAGCATGCAGGTACATGGGACTCAAAAGCCAATGCAGTGGGTAAGAACTATACTAAGATCACCTTACTCACTGCTGAGCAAATTTCAAACTGTAAACACTTTGGCATCTGGTACCAGGACCGTTTCTGAATCAGTGACATAAAGGCCAAGAAGCCTATATCCAATTACCAATCCTTTCACTCCTTTCAGAAGCAAGAACTGTCAGTATTTTTAACTAACATTCAGATACAACTGCTTCATGTAACAAATACATGAAAGAATTATTACTAAGGGATGTATCCCATGCTGACCCCCCGGGGAAAAAAATAAATAAATAAAAAATAAAAGCAACCACAGGAAACTTGTAAACAATCAAATCACTGGACAAAAAAGACTGAACTTCATAAAGTATTATTTTCATTAGAAGTGATCAGCTGCACCTGCTTATACAAGAAAGTGATAAAAGAAAGCAGATGTAGCTTGCCACAAACATTACAAGCAGGCATCAGGTAAGAAAAAGATGCTGAACTACTATAGCAACCACAGTTTAATCTATGACATTACTGCTTATTTCCATTCACAATCATAATTATCATATGTAAATTCAAGGGTCTTTATGACAGTTATGCAAGAACTTCAGCACTGAATCCCCTGGTTTAGGCTTATTCATGAAAGCCCCAATGAGTCACATTACTGCTTTCTTTATATGCATATTCCCAAAGGGCAAAACTTCTGAAAGACACCCTGCACTGATTATGTACAGCAGCAGTCAATAATCACTGCCTGTGGCATCTCCCTTTTATCAGCCTAAAAGGGTCAAGCAAATGGCTCATAAACAGCAATAATGACTACAGACACTTCTTGCACCAGTCTACACAACTTTCAAGAGATCAGTAACAACTTTAAAATGTCTGAAATTTCCCACCCATTAGGGCCAGATGTAATAAATAAATGCTGACCATAAGACAGTTGAGATCCTTAAGGAAAAAAAAAAAAGTCATTCCAGTTACCATGTTTCCTGGTGTAGTAATTGGGTACAAACAGCTGTGTAAGCTATACTCTTAATGACAGTTTCCTATTTTAATAACTGTGAAGCTAAAGACCATTCAGAAGAACTCACAGCGTTGTCTTCAAAGCCGCTGATTAAAAATTCTAAGAAAAATTAAAAAGCCGTATTATCGATGCATAAACTTTTTCTCACACAGAATTGCTTATCATGCTTTGACACTGTACACGTGGAGAAATGCTGTGTATTTCTCTTTCATCATTCTTTCCCTTAGTAATGCTTTGGCTAGTCTCCACCTTGAGGCCTATGCCAACTCCTGCTACCAGCACTTTGGTTAGCCCTGCTACCAGAACAACTGCACCTCTTGAAAGAGGAACAGATCAAGAAGGAAGCACTTTAGAACCTGTAAATGAAAGGTTGAGTTTCATTCTAATTCACATTTTTATCTATTTCATACCCTTGCATAATCTAAACAGCTATTACTCCAGAACAGAAAGAGCAAAAGGGCATGCAACACACCAGAGCCAGTTTTTCAGCACATGTAGGTCCCTCGGATGAAGAATACAATGGATCTTTCAGTTACTCAGATGCCACTGAAAGATTCAGGTAGAGGAAGTTACCTGGAGTTCAATTTATGTACCTTGTTCTCATTTTATTGTAAGGCCCAACCTATTTCATGTAAGCTGACATGTGCACTCATGAATAACGTGCAGAATGCGCGATCTAGTTTGCATACAAGTGTGCCTATGCAGGCTGAGGGAGACACTGGATAAAACAGAAGCTTTCATCTTGTTCTTGCCAAGAGCTGCGAAAACATCCTTCTCAACCAGCAGGACCAGAGGCAACAGGCACACGCTGAAACATGGGAGTTTCTGTATGAACATCAGGAAACACTTTTTTTTTTTTACTGTGAGGGTGACTGAGCACAGGCAGAGTTTGCCCAGGGAGGCTGTGGAGTCTCCATCCTCACAGATATTCAAAAGCCATCTGGACATGGTCCTGGGCAACTAACCAGCTCTACGTGGCCCTGCTTGAGCAGGGCTGTGGACCAGATGACCTTCCCCAGTCTCTGCCAGTCTCAACCATCCGTGACTCTGTGAACTACTTAGTGATCTTAATGACACTCATCATCTCCTAAACACTGCAGTCAGGCCAAGGTGAGGCTGGGAGCACTCAACTTTTATTCAGCCCGCTTAAAGCCTTAAGAAATCCAGATATTTTTGGCCATTTCACATAAAAAAAGTCTACTCTAATGTCTCAAAGATAAAAACTAACCTGCAATCCAGCACTCACCTAGAAAGCACCAACTGTTCTGCTCTCAAGAAGTCCTCACCGCACCTCTAATACATGCAAACCCTCAACTAGCAGGGTTCATCAACCCTGTCCATTCTCCTCCCTGTTCCACAACACAAACGTCATCTTTTTTCAGAAGACCATGACTACTTTGAGCCCCATCAGTGCCATCTGTTCTCTAAAGACAATGGGTGCTCAATATTATGATACATGCAAAGTCTTTTGAGCTGTAGGAAGTGGCTAAACATTGGCTCTGCTGTAAACCAGCAGAGAACCTGGGACAAATTACACGATAAATCCTGTCTCCAGATTATGTTACTTACTTTAAAAAAAAAAGAAAAAGCATAAATTGGTTTGGAGATTTACAAATAAAAGGTTAAATTTAGATCATAATAATTTTTGTACAGGATAGAGCATTAAAAAAGTTATCTTGGGGTGTTTACCATAACTACAGTTACTTTCCACTGATTTATGCATCACGAAAAGTATTTTAACTTTTCATGTATTTTAATAAAGAACATAATTTTCCTTACTAATTTATGGCAACCATCATGTACACATATAAATACATATATGAAGAATTCCATTAAAATTGAATTTTACTAAAATGAAGAACAATTATTAGAGGAACAAAAGAACCTATAAAGAATATAATTTCCCATGGTCATCTCTCTAATAATGACCAAAAGCCCCACTACAATGCTGCAACAGATTTAATCACTACATTTGTTCTACTACAGCTATGTTGCAGATCATATTAACAACTCATTAAAAAAATTCTGTCATGTAATTGGTTACATAATTATTTTGGTTTTTATCTCTGCTGGCATAGCAGGATCCCTCTCATCGCCTTTACTGGGAGGTACGCTGTGCTAATGAAACAATTCAGACTGTTCTGAGGGCAAACCTCAAATTTCACCCCATTTTACAAATTCTGCTTTTCTCTTCAGAAAATTTTTGCCACCTTCTACACAGTGACACGGGGCTTAGATGAGATGAGCCTGTTCTCATTATCTTAACAAATGCTATTATCAGTGTCCAAAATGGGATACTTTCCAATAGAATGACACGCCTCCCTCCTTTGCTGCAGAAACTTTAAACAGAAAGTTACTAGTAGTGTTATTTAGTTCCAAAATGCATGCATAACCTCTGCCTACCTCAACAGTAAGACTCACAAAATGGAGTCACTGACACACGTATTTCACTGCACGTGGCTCAGAAGAATAATCTTTGGAAATTGTGTTTCAGTTTGTTTATTCAGTTTTGGGGTTTCGGGAGGGTCTGTCTTCCCCCCCCGCCCCCCCTCCACATTAACAGTAGATTATTCTGAGTTGGAGCTTTGGTCTCTATGGGTCCAATCACACTAACCTGATGTCATCCACCATGAAGATGCCATCACTGGACTTAATCCCCATTTCATTGATCTGAAAGCCACTAATGTCATTTTTAAGTAAAAGTTTTGCTTTTGTTAGACACTTCACAGGACTAAAACACACAATGGTGCTAATCCAAGCCCGACAATTCTCACTGATTTAGAAGGAGACGTCATCAATGCAGATTTTAAAATCGGGCTTATTGTCATAAATTCTGTGTACACAGACCCCTTCAGTCCAAGAATGCAGTACACCTCCTAATAGTCTCATTAGTCTCACATTCCTCTTAAGCAGAAGAAACAATTAATCCACGGTTTAAAAAGTTGTCTAAGATCACAAGGTAGCAAATGGAAAGCTAAGAAGAGTGTCTCCAAATTCTGGGCTTCCTAATGGGCAAGGGAAAAGACAAAAAAAAAATAAAATCAATTCTATTTAGGAGTATCCTGTTGTAAATACAAATGATTCTGACGTGGGTTTCTGTGTGGTATTTCAAGTCCAACTAAAAACGTGTCTGATTTACAAAATTTATTCTCTACTGATTTTGGCAAAAATTTAAGAGGCTTACCTAGCAAGGGGATATAGCTTACCCCATTAAATTCTTTCCTCATAAGAGTATCTCTTATCTGTCTCTTTTAATAGACAGCCAGTTGAAAAAACTAACTCCTGAAGTCAGCTGGCTACAATCCTTTAAACACCAACTGCTTTTACATACTGTACAATTACCACATGACTTCCAAGCCAAATCCACAGCTGCACACAGGAAATTCGGGGG
>VYXH01009396.1:668174-723281 GCA_013397275.1 Burhinus bistriatus | reverse complement strand
CAGCGTCGCCCGGGCCCCGCGGGAGCGGCCGGTGTGTGGTAATGGAGGAAGCAGCGGCGCTGCAGGGAAAATGCGGTGTTTTGTTTTTGGTTGTTTGGGGTTTTTTTTATTTTTTTATTAATTGAATAACGAGTCAAACGGCCGGGCCTTAGGGAGCACCTTCCCTTCCCCAGCCGCCTCAGGCGGCCTGGCTGGCCGCCCGGTGCAATCAAAATGGTGCCGGTGCACCCTTGGCTCGGTCGTCTTTTGTCCCTCGCGGTGTTCTGGCCTGGCTTTGGGGGCGGGGAGCACACCCCCACCCCTTCCGTCCGCACTGGGCCCCACTGCGAGCGGGCCCCTCCTGGGGGGCCCGGGCCTGGGCGAGGCCGCCCGGTGCCCCGGCGCGGCGTGGGGAATCGCCCACTTGCGGACTGTGTCAGTCTGTCCGCCGGGTGCTGCTGCAGAGAAAAAAAAATAAATAAAAAATGACTGTGCGATTCGATGACCCTCAGGACGCAATCAGACCCGAATTTTGCTATGAGCTCAATGCTCACAGAAGCTTAGTCATGCAGAGATTGATGAAAAGCTTGTATCTTTGCCAAATACGTATTTTTTTTTTGCAATAGCTTTAAAACAGTACTTTCAAATGGCCTTTCTGCTGATCTTTGCTGTTAGGCGTTGGCCCCAAATGAACAGGAGTACATGATGGTATTTTACCCATCAAATGTTTCCATTTTTAGTTTCTCCATGTTACTCTCCCACTGTCGCTTTTTGGCTAGTTTTAACTATGTCTGTCAGAGGGGTGTGGATTTCAGGTAATACAGCCCTAAAAGTTTTGAGAAAACTAGTGACGGGGTAGGGACACTCAAATGTTCCACAGCTGAGGGAGCGATACGGGTTCAATATCATCGGCTTAGCTCGTGCGCTGCTGGCTAACCCCCACGCGTGCCAGATGGTCGGCATGCAATTCCTTGACCGTTTATACTCTACGCTTGTGTTGTCCAGTGAGGAATTAGAAGGTATGGGGATGAGCTGGGAGGGTTCTGTTGGGGAAGAACTGAAGATCATAGGTGGAGCTCAAGTGACAGGCGCTGTGGACAGTAATGCCTTGAGTCATTGTGGTGAAGCATGAAGGGAAATGAGACACAAATTAATTGGAAAAAAAATCCAATAGGCTCTGCTTGTTCCAGAGAACACCATGTTTTTTCCACTGAATAACTCTTACCTTTCTTGGACTCTTGAGGTAGGGTTTAGAAAAAAAACAGTTATGTGATCTACTCTTTTCCCATGCTGTGTGCATGAATATTCTCATTCTTGCATAGTATTTATTCCACAGGAATGTTGTAGGGTACCTTTTATTATAAATATTGTTTAAATCTTCAGAAATGACCCACAGTTTATTCTGTCAATGTTGCCTAAGCCACACATAGGTAAGAGAGCCCTTCATGCAAAATGGTGCTTGCCCCCTTTCCTATTGGCAGAGGGTACTTGGGACTTTCCAGGATAAAGTATGACACCTGATAAAATGGAACAGTTGTGCTACAAAAATTCTACGCCAGAAGTTTTCATTGCCCCCAGATTGAATACCCTGAGGTTCATTTATTCAGCTTCCAAGACACAAACGCTCAATGTCAGCTGCTAAAAAAAGGTGTTTGGGGTTTAAAAAAAAAAGCAAAACCAAACTGTGCGTGGGCAAAACAGGACACAGATAAAAAAAATTATTTAAGAACTGTGTGAGGTGCCTGAGTGTCCACATTTGCAAAACAGGGGCAGTTCTGGTCAATAATGATAACGAGAACTCCCTTGAGCCAATCTGCATCTGAATTTGCCTGATAAAATTTGTTTTTCTGGAAGTGGGCACATGATAGTAGTTACAGTGACCGGGTTGTTTACAGGTTAATATTGAGGCGGATTGCTATACCTAGGTGAAAATGGGGGTAGAAGAGGGTCATTACTAGGTTGTGGGCCATAATAGTTTGCAGCACACCATCCAGACTGGTGAGGATGAATCTGTTCTAAGTTTAGCTTTCACTTCATGTAAATTAACTACTAAATTAAATTACTTTAAGTTTTTACTGAAATAAGAAAAGGGAGGATCTTTATCCAGCTTCGGGAACTCAAGAGTCTTCCTGTGATAGTAGCTAGTTACAACTTTTTTCACAAAAGTACATGAGGTAATTATTGTTTTGTTTTCATTCTGCAACACCCACAGTGAAGCTGCCCGCTGCATTTCATAGGGCGGTTCTGGTCAGGGAGATGCCGTGAGGAAGTTTAGTTGAACCACTCTCTGTCCTCTGATACTGTTTGGCAACACAGAAGAGAGAGCAAGCTTCACCATGCCAAAAGGACAGGAAGCAAGAACCAGCAGGATTCTCTATCCTTGGGGCGCTTGGTTGGAAAGAGCAGAAAAAGGGTTTGCTTATTTGAGTGAGCAAAATGAGGGGTGAAGGAATAAACACTGATGGATTAGGATTGTTGTCTTCAAATATATTAAGGCATGCAGAGGCGATAATGATCAATGACAGACTAAGACTATAAAAGACAGAAAACAAGACTAGGAAAAAGATTCCCAAATATTATAAATTAATAAATGTAGTCTGGAAATTAGAGTTTAAAATGGGAGGTTGAGGAAGTTTCTGGAAGAGCCTTTCAAAATGAAATAATGAAAGTTAATAAAGCCTGCCTACTTTTAGGATGGAAAAAGCATTTATGATGGTGATATATTATGAGCAGTATAAACTGTATTTTCAAGATAGGGGACTTTGAAAGTACTGATTCCAACAAATGAACAACAAACCCCCACTCTCATCCTTCCAAATGCTGTTGTCTAAAATTCAGGAATTTTTTTTTTTTTAAAAAAAAGGGTTGAAAATGTAACTCACAGTGAAACAGTATCATAGCAGAGTTTTAATACTTTGAAAGAATGATTTTTGGTCACAATCTGCAAGCACCCAGGTAGGAGAAGAAATTATAAAGGCCTCTCTTTAGATTCCTGTCACTAGCAATGTTAAAATCAAGATTGGACATGCTCTGGTTCATACAAAAATGAATTCATGGAAATCTTATCATCTGTGTAATTGAAGGTCAGAATGGAATTGTCATCCTGGGACCTTCTGACACCGGACTCTGTTAAATCTTGTTCATCTTACCCAAAAGCAGACAAATTTTAGCCATTTTCATGGACTTGGGCAAGAGTGAGACAACTATGAAATCAACAACATAATTTCTCAGAATAGTGATCTTTTTGACTAAGATTATATTTAGTTATGATACGATGCACAAACTGATAGCCCTCTTAAACTACTAGTAGGCTGAGAGATTACTTTTGAAAATTTTTGTAGTTTTAAACTAATAGGTTACTTCTCTGCCACTTAACTTTAGTGCCTTTGCCAATACCAAAACAAGGGGTATTGTTGTGTTTTACTGAACATCTCCCCTACCCTTCAGTAAAATAAAAACCCAGAAGCATACTTTCTTAGCACATTTTGTAAAAAATAATTAGGCAAAAATCAAGGTCAACTAAATTAAGACTTGTGCCTTTACTTACAAACGCAGAGTGTAATAACCTGGGTCTTACATTCCATTCAGTGAAGGGAAATGCTAACACTTGGCAACTTGTGCCATAAAAAAATAAAATAATGATAAAATATTAATCTAGCTTCGCCTTTAAGTGGGTAAAAACCTCTTTGGTTCAGTTGCTCATTCTGAAATTTTGGCAGAAGGCAGATACCTATGAGAGACGTGCATCCAGAGGCTTCCAACCTTAGCAGAAGCTTAGGCAACTGGCAGCACTTAGACCCTCTGTAAATTACTGTGCATCCTTAATCCTCAGTGGAGACAAGCAACACAGATGAGTATTTGAAGGATATTACGAGATAAAGTCATATTGGCCTCATGTCTTAGCAAATGACAAAACTACATGACAACTCAGAAAATGTCTGGGAGAAGTTCTTTTGAAAAATTACGTGCTTCCTGGTGTGTGTGGGGGTTTACTTATTTATGTATATGTTTTCTTTGTTCCATGTGTTGTACTTGGGTAGCAGGAGGAAGGCTGTGAGACGTGTAAAATCAGCTCCAACAGACTTGTGCAAGTGGAGCAGGGCATCTAATATTTTGTAGCACAAAACTGGTATTAAGGCATATGGTCTCGATACAGATTGTCCTGTTGGGCTGCCGCTGTGTAAAGGGCCAGTGGTTTCTTGTAAAAATGGAAAGAAAACTCCTGAAGAAAATCTTGTGTTTTGTTTTATTTTGTCCTTCACGGTGATTTTTGCACTATTTGAATATGGAGCTGAAGAAGAACCTCTACCAATTTTCTGCATCCTTTTACAAATGCATTCCTGACCTTTACAAATGAATGAATATTTGTCCGGAGGTTAGCTGAACTGCATGTGCCATACCCAGATACATCTGCAAGTACTGTAAGCAGACACCGCTTCTGAAAATAGGATCCACAAAAGGTGTTGCTAAGTGAGTGTATGTAAAAACATTTTTGTGCTGTGCCGTTTAAAACCCTTTGTCTCATATGGAAATCAGAGAAAGAAGAAATCATAAGTGTTCCTATTATTGAAAATTAACTTTTGTAGTTATTTACATGTACCTTGAAAGGGAAAATCTTTGGAACTAGCTTAGTTTATGTGTATTACAGCTGGTAGCACTCAAGTTTATCTGTGTCTATAGACACAATGAACTTTAAATGTTACACAGTTACACAGTTAAAAACCTCCTATGTTTAGAAGGATAAAAAGTGTTAATAATCCACAGAATGCAGTAGGTGTTTATGATTATATTCTACTTCCTGTTACTGCAGTCTAAAAAAGAAAAAGCCACTGAGCTAATTAAATTATATAAGGACAATGGCAAGAACCAATATTAAAAGAAAATTGGTTTTGACTACCATCTGTACTTATGCTGAAGTAATGATGAGTAATATGATTCAGGTTTCATTTGTTCAAAGTCCACAAGATAACGTGCATGCTCAGCAAAAGAAAAATATACATCCAGGCAACAGACTACTATGTGAAAGTAATTTCACACCAAATGACAACATATGAAGTTTGTTTTTTCACACTGGATGAACTTCTGGCTTACCATTGCTTGGCTGCTGTTCCTATTTTTGTCAGTAGCAGCACAGGAAAGTTAAGCAAAATAAAACTAAAAGTTTGATATCATTCTAAAAGCAAAGAGAAGCAGTAGACAATGCCTGCTATAAGTGCAGTGTTCATTCTGGCACAATGCAAAGAAACTGCAAAATCATTTCACTGAAATTTTAATGAACTTAAATGAGAACACTGCTGTTTAATGGACTTTATGCAATGGTCTGAAGCTCATCCATTCACAATACAACTTTTCATGGGGTTGGCTTGGTTTGGTTATTTTCGTTAGCACTTTACATCTGCCTCTTTTGAATGCTAGTGTGGATGCAGCTGATCAAAAATAACCTGGCTTGTGCTTGACTTTGTTCCAAGCCAGGAAGTGAAATGCGCCGAGCACCAGAGAGGGCCCTCTGTGGTAGTGTGAAGTCATGGTGAAGTAATGGTGTGGAAAGGCCTGTCATAGCTTTAGACAGCTTTAGACATCCAAGCCTAGAAGTTCTCATCTCCAAGTGTTAAGAGTTACATCCTTCCTATCACTGTTGTTACCCACACAAACCCAAATGAATAATTTCTGTCTTCTGAATACTTTCAATGGAAACCAGGAAAGGAAAGTATTATTTTTTCTCTGTTGCTGATCCAATTTTGGTCCTTGTTTGATCCTCAGACAAGTCTAGACTACCTTTGTTTTGACTTGACATCTGGGCCAGCTTTTAGCATCAGTGTTGTGTAAAGGGATATCTGCATTTCTAGTGTTGGACTGGACCAAAACAGGGTTTCAGGTACTGTAGATTTATGTGATATGAATTACTAGATACTTCTTGCAAACATTAAAATGTGCATATTTAATCCCTCATTCTGAGTATTAGTATTTAATTTTTTAAAGTCAGGGCCTACTCTAAAAAAAAGGCAATGCAATTCTGAGCAAGATTTGCAAGAGGCAGTGGACAGTGGGCATGTTGCTATCATAAATAAATGATCTGAGGTATAGGGATTTAGCGCCACAGGACATCAAAAAACAAACCAGAAGCACTTAAACAAAGGTGTGTCTGGAGTTGCAGAGGGATGCACATCAATCCAAATGAAGAAATGAGGTATGGAAGAGCAAGGAGGGAACTCACAGGTGGGAAGGAGTTAGCAATGCATCTGTGTGAAACTCTAAGCAAACAAAGCGAAAAGCTTATTTTTGTTCCTATAGCATTGTCTGATGTAATCTAAAGCACAAAATAATTCATTTCAAGAAGAGATTGCTTGTCAGCTCAAGGTACTCCGCTGTTGAGAGTTCCAAATGCAGGTTTCTGTCTTGCCACGCTTTACTTTTTGAAGGCCTCAATACAGCAAAGTACTTGGGCATGTATTTTATTTAGTATCTGAATGGAAGGGATATAAGAATGACTTTAAATAGTTGGCTTAATCTGTGCTCTTCAAGAAAGGAAGGAGTTGAGAAGGAAGTTTTCTGCTAATTTGTTGGCAGAATAATAATTTAAGACATTCTGTATACACATATTTTCAGGTTCCTCTGAAAAGTTCCACCTGTAGAGCAACAGATTTATATATATGTATATAAATTACATATATATGTGTTTGTTGTATATATTATTATTTTATATATATAAAGAAACTGCAGATAAGTACAGAGTCTCAGTGCCCTAGGGGTGAAGATAAGCATTTCACAGATAAAGTACTAAGAATGATGATATGCCAATGTCAGGATCGCAGCATCAATTGTTCTCCCAGAATGGATCGTATTCANTTTTATTATTTTATTATTAATATTTCATTAAAGTAGTTTAGTTCCTTCTAAACTCTTAAGTCTTAACCCTTCAAAGCAGAGCAGGAGAGAGAGCATTTGTCATTCTGCCTGATTGGGCCAATCCAGCCCAAACCATGACACTCCCTCAAAAAATCAGGGGAACTTTTTCTATTACTTTAGTCATAGGCACTGACTTTAAGAAATTAAATACTAATACTCAAAATAAAGGCTTAAACATGCACATTTTGATGTATGCAAGCCATAGCTAGTAATTGATACCACATAAATATACATTACCTCAAACCCTGCTCTACTGTTAGATACAATGAGGCAGTGTGGAACAGATAGCGTTTCAGTGAAATGAGTTATCAAGAAGTTAAAATATGTTTTCTGTGACTTTTGTGATTGCTCTGTCAACTGAGATGACCTTCTTCTGGTACATGTGTTCCAGTTGCATCACAAATGCCATTGAAGAGGGTGGGATAAAATCTGGACTCTTGCCTTTTTCTTTTTTCCATCTTTCTAAAAATACCATTCCATTAACAGCATAGTATTTTCCCAGATTACCTATCTGTTGAGATGAAAAAGAGAACTCATGAAGCTACTTTGGTGATAAAGTAGACAGTTCTGGTAAATACATCAAAACTAATCATCCTTTTGATTTAATCAATAATATTTTTGCACGAGGGCTCAGGACATCATGTCTTTGGCATACTTCCACTTCCTTTTTTTCAGTTGTTTTGAGATCCTGATACCAAATGCTGTCTGGCATATTAGACACTGCAGTTCCCAATTTCACCAGTGATTTCTTGCCACAAGACTCATCATCTGAGCCCTTAAATCTGAGGGTGCCTTAACCTGCTCTTTCCACAACTGTGCATGCCCGCTTGTTCTGGCCTGGCTCAGTGGAGTTACACCTCCAGACCTGGACTTTTCCTGCTGGGCTGAATTGGTACTTCTGAATGGAGGTTCTCTGCTCAATGTTTAAAATGCTGCTTTAGACAGTGGGGATGAAGTGGCTAATTGTCAGAAACGAAATATATTAGAGCCATCAAAAGGAGGGGCTGAGGAGGCTTAATGCAAATGGACAAAATATGCAAGGAACAAGGAGGAGACAAATGAAAAAAAGAGAAAGGTCAGGAACAGGAGGAGAAGAACAGCAGAAGAAAGAAAGGTTCAAAATTTAGGGTTTGATGAATGAAAATGATGAGGTAAGAGAGGAAGATAGAGAAAATGGGTGATAAATGAAAGGCAAGAGAGAAAGAACAGTTCTGGGGAATACATGAAAATACGATTGTCACCTCTGACATTCACATGCTCTTTCTCACTAAAAAAGAATGGAAGAAGAGGTGGTAGAAGACATCAACTATGTAAACCCACAAGTCTAATTCATATGTAACATAATGTTCACTGATATTCGGGAAATCCTATTTCTTGCTGACTTCCTGTCAGAGCAGGAATTTCATTGCAGTTCTTTTACTGTTTGGGCTGTGTGAGCACGTCTGTACCACACAGGCAATGTTGCATCATGTCAAGATCCTGGACTCAGCTCTGAATGAAGTAGTATTTGCATGGGAAACAACATAGCCGTGTAACATAATGTTGCACCCAAGCGAAGACACCCTGCCTGACGGTAGGGTACTTAGCCTCTGTGGAACAACAAACAAGCATAGGCAAAGTGTTTCCAGTGCCCAAGGTAGCTTGTCCTGACATCCTTATATGTTAGCATATTGTGAAGTATAGACGTAATTAGTTTTTCTTCTGTTGAAGCCATTTCACTTCCCAGAAATACTTTAGTGCTCACAAAGCTACAGAGTGTGTGAGAACGACAGTTTAGATTTTGAGACAGTGAATCCTTGGATACCAATAACAATCACAAATGCAGTGGCTTTTTCTGTATAAAATAAAAGTATGCTTATCCAAATCAGTTTGCAGAACTGGAAACCTTGAAAAAATTCACAAGTTCCACTTTATGGAACCGTTTTGAACAACTTTTAATTCATATGACAAATGTTTGAAGAATTGAATGTTTTTATCATTAAATGACATTTTATTTTAAATTAAGATAAAATATGTTTTCTAAATGCAGATAATAAAGTCTGATGTCTTAGCTACCCATACTTGTTCCTCTGAGAAAAAAAAAGTCCCAAATACCCTAAATTCCACAGTCTGGAGCAATTTAGGTCTCCTTAGAGATCACAGTTTGAACTACAAATGCAATAAGGGCTGCATCCTGCTGTAACTGAAATCCTTCCTAAGTCTACTTCTGCTTTTCAATCTCTCTAATTTTTATTAGATCAAGAGTCACACATTTTTGTTGGCAGTAAAGCAATTCCAATTTGAACTGCCTTCTGTCTTCAATAGGAATTTTCCCAAAGTACAGAAATAAAAATGTAAAACTTTGCTGTGTTTCATTACTTTCATTCTTTTGAACATTGCTTCTCTGAAAGCTCTGTGTGAAATTATTAGAAGACAGGTTTTGAAATGCTTGTGAAAGTAGATGCATATATGGGACTCAAAGGGCCTTATTTAAAAAAGAAATTTGCCAGTTACCCAGATCTCTGGTTGGTTATGCCCATTCAAGGATACAGAATCCATCATTCGTATGATTATTTTTACATCTGAACTTTTTTTTATACTAGATAGACTTGAAACTTTCAGGGTCATTTGCCCAGCATGTAGTTGAATGTCCTGTGCTATAGATTCCAATTAGCAAGACCATGTTCAATGGTCCTACACCACCAATGCTGTCTAACTGCTTTCCACTTGGCTTTATATGTTTCTTCTTTGTTGCAGCTGCAACCAGGTCTATCTACCCTTTGATAGAAAAATTTCAATTACCCCAGGGAGAAGCTTTTAGCTTTATTAAGCATTGAAGTCTACACATTTGTTCTTCTGTTGAAGAGCAGTTCAAAAGGAGAGTTTCTGAGGAAGTAATCTGATAAATTAGGATAAATCTTGTGGACTTTCACTGCTAATGTTTTTCCTGTAATCTGAGCCTAAGAATCTGCCAACTCAATGTACGGTTAAGCATTTCTTTAACACTTTTAGCCCCTGACAGATGTTTCTTGTACTTTACAAGTAAATGGCTCTTCAGTGTTTTTGAGACTGCTGTGCTCTCAGCATAAAATTGATGTCACAGAAGGCTGGGTAGCTGTGCTCTAGCCGTGATAGATAGTGACAGAAAACTGTTCCCATCTGGTAGCTTTGTATTGGCCTCTGAGAAAACGAATGGTTTCCTTTCTTAGATGATGGGTGTCAACTCATCACCTCCTCGTTGCCAAGAGTAACCTTAGTTATCTAAGAAAAAGCAAGGACTGCATACAGCAGGTCTCTAATCTGCCCTCACTTTGTTGTGATCGGCCTCGGAGGGAAGTGGCGTGGCCAAGTGACATGGAAGAAAGCTAGCAATAACACTGCTGTAAGTCACATCTCTTTGTAGATAAAAAAATGAGCTTCTCTTCCTAGTGCTGTCAATCTTGTATTTTACTTCATTGGTGGGTTCATTTACGCAAGTAAATAAGGCTGTCATTTATGCTTTTTAATGTTTGAAAATGCCACAAAAGTTTCACGACAGTGGTTTGAAATCGAATCTTTCATTATTGTCTCTATCTCACAAATTAATTTATTACTGTATTTGAAGTCCTAAATGCTTCTTGAGAGAGCTGAACATAAAGTCTAACAGTCTACCCATAAAGAGCAAACATACATTACACAGTTAAAGAAGATAATCTTTCAGTTGTATGGAAATCCTGTCACTCTTTGCTTTTCAGTTTAAGCTTCATGTAATAAAGCCTTTCTTTCTGTTTTCAGAAAAGTTTTGGTTCTTCCTCACTCATCCCTGTTCTGTGTGGCAGAGGAATATGGCTGATTAAATTGAGTCTGTGAAAAGGGCATATAACTAAACAAAATTAATATCACCAAATTAGAAGACCACTAGAGTTCTTGGATGAAACATATTTTTCTAGGAATCCTCAAGAGAGAGTGAGGAGGAAACAAATAACCGTGGAGAGCATTCTCCAAACGCATAATCCCTCCTAAGTCTGAAGCTACAGCATGCCTTTTTTTTGAGCCACTATCGGTAACAGCCACTATCGGTTTCAAACACAGGTAGTAAAATTTACATAAGCAAATCTCATCTGGCTAAATACTGCCCCATAAATATACATATTATAATCTGTTATTAATACACAAGATTATATTGTCATAATACATGAAAAAATTACAACTGGGGATTTTGAATGAATTATCACTCTTCATTCCTGTGCATCCATCATAAGGCCAATATGCCACCTACATCTCTCTTACAAGACAAATACGTCCTCTGCTGTCCCTCTGGACGGAGGCATTTCCCTTTTTCTCAGCAACTCAACTAACAACAAATACTCCCACTAAAACCAAAACAAATTGAAAAAAGAAAGAAGAAAATCCCCAAACTGTTTGCTCTGTCTTAGGAAAGCACTATTTCATGGTGCAAAAAAAATATGAAGACAGAGGAAAAATAATTGAGATTACAGAAATTAATTCTTTATCAAAGTCCACAGAAGGACTCCTGTTGACATCAAAGCTTTGGATTCTCTTTGATAATGAGATTACACATCATACTTCATTTTCTACACGTTCTTCTCTGCAGAGTACATGTATTACTACTGTGCGCCAATGATTCTGCACAAAATTCAATCAGTTTAAAAGCAAAGGATATATTTTTTGTACCGCTCAGTTTGGAAAACCTGCAACCCAAGACCTGATGCCATAACCTTGGAGTTGAAATGGTAGTTAGAGCTTGTATTTCCAGTATTTCATCATGTTGTGCATACATAATATTTTAGGCTTTCACGTCTAGTCAGTCAAGACCTCTGCCTTTCAAATTTCAACTTGTATCCTGTCCCCAGCTTCATTTGATACATTTGTACACATGTAATTACATGAAACTTAGCAAACAATTCTGTTGACAGGACAAAAAAGTGAAAGAATTGCTATCCCCCTCTCTCACCTGGTTGGGTCTGGAAAAATTAGCTGGAGTAAAATGCAGTTAGGAGGCTGTGGATAAGACTGAACATAAAGAAAGGGTTAACTTGTTTATGAAAAAAACATATCTCTGCCTGTCCCATTATCAGACCAGAAATAGTATCATAAACCTAATACCCAATCTTACTTTGATACTCTGCATTTTCTGAATAGTCTGGTAATCTATAATGGTGACATCTTGACGTATAACTTTTTAAGAGAAGACTTCGTAAGCTGTAAGGGAGTACAGTCCTTTTGAAGCTGTATTGTGCTCAGGTGCCAAGTCACTATTCCAAAGTTCAAGGTATATGTTGCTGAATCAGTCGTTGCTAATACTGATGTTTACAGCATTAAGAGAGAGAAAGTACTACAGGAAAGTCTTGCAGGTGCCAGACAGAGAGGCGCCTATATTAAGACTTATGCTGAATTGTTAATTTTTAGTTATCAGCAAAACCAAACTAAGAACCTGCGTGCTCAGCTGAGAACGCTATTGGTGCAGCTTGTTCATGCTTCAAAGATAACAGTTGCTTTCAGTATGAAATGGTGAGATTTTTTTATCCTAGGTTTGAGCTCTTCAGTTCAAAATGTACTGCTCAAACTTGGTTACTAAACAAGCAATGAAATTTTTGATGTTTACATCACTGTAAGAGCTACTGAATTTTGTGGGATTTGAGGTGACTCAGTGCTGTCTGTGTGCATCAAGAGGAGAGGGTTTTTTGAAAAGCATTTAAAACCCACTAAGTAGAAACCACAATGTTCATTAATGCTGAACCCAAGCTATGAAGTTCAGCAGAACATAGACTGAAGATCTTCATCTTAGTCAGGGTATATCTAACCTGTAGCTGGAGAAGGCCAACTTCATTGTCCATATGTGAAAACACTACAGTCCATTGCGGTCTAGCAGACAGCTCTTATGCTGGAATTGTCCCATAAGGTATTCCCATCCTAGCTCCAGCCTTTCCCCTTCCCTGCCCAGACCTTTTGCTTACTTCTTCCTCCTCCCTTCTGCAGCAGCCTTCTACAGACGCAGAAAATTAGGTCTAGTAGCAGGGACTTTCAGGGGAAATGGAAGCCGACCGATTGGCAAAGAGAATTCTGACTATTGCTGCTTACACCCAGTGGAGGTGATGGTAAACTGTTGACGAGATGAGCAAGGTGCTGCTGCCTGTGCCAATGTGTAGGTTGAAGGCTGCTTGGGCAGGTGAGACAGGGCAGGAGAGCTGCTGCCTGATGAGGCAGTGAAGGTGGCTTTGACTGCTGTGTGAAAGAGGTTGATGGCTGCTTGCTGGGCGAGGGGACACAGACTGCAGCTGTAGATGGGAGGAGGGGGTGTAGGTTACAGGCTTTTGTAAAGCAGAGGTCCAACTCTCAGCTACCAAGGCTGCACATCGCTGCTTTGCATTATCACACAACAGCAAAAAGCAGGTAAAGAAAACTTCAAATGAGCAGAATGATTCTATCAGAAGCTTTCTGCTGCTCAGTATGACAGATTATTTTTTTCAGCACAGTGCTTTCACCCAAGTGGTACTTTCTCTTCCTGATACAATGATTTATAATTTTGAGTAACTTCTGTTTCATGCACCTCTAATGAAAGATCCTGTCATAATCATCTGTATCAGGGAATGGTTTAGATTACCTGCACAAAAGTCGTCCTCACTACATAACCTTCACATGCTATTAAGCAAAGATCTCTTTTCTAATAAAATACTAGTTGGAGAATTTCCCTGTTCCTAGTGATACTTCCAAGGCACTAACATTAGAGAATGTCCACCAGAGGCAGATCAAGGTACTGGTGAAGCACTTTCTTTAGGATTTATGGTTACCCAGTGTAGCCTACAGGGTGAGACTGTGAAGGGGGGGGTGGGGTGGGGCTGTGTGTCAGAAATCACAGGAATGATCTACAAAGCATAAGAAAAAAAATCATTAAAAAAGTGCTGGAGAACACTTCAAAGAAGCCAGGGTCTGCTGGAGGGATTCTGTGACAATCTCAGCCAGTGCTTTTCAGCATCTTCAGTCATTGTCTCATTTCAGTAAATTAAGACACCTCTATGCTTGATCATTATAGTAGTTCACAAAGAAAGGAGTAATTTATGTCTGTCTGGCTAACGATGGTACCTCACAGGCTGAGAGGACCACTTCAATGAAGTGGTATTGTATCAGCGAGCTGGGCACTCATGCACATGCAGAAAATGTTTGTGTCTTAATGCATTTTTTCCTCTCCAAAGAAAACATACATTCTATAGCCTTCTTGTATCATTCCTTTTCCTGCATTACTCCACTTGAAGATACTCGTTCTAGAACAAGTCTTCAGTCCTTTCTCCATACAACTAAACCATAGGTCAGACAGTAGGTAAGTATATTATAGTCTTAGGCACAGGAACTCCCCTCTAAAGAAATATCCAAAGTCATTGCAATGAAGAGGAAATAAACAAAATTACGAACCCTGCTGATTAGTCTCTTGCAGTATATAGCTGCTGTTCAGCTGACAACTTAAATAGCAGGCAGAAAAGAACACTACTACTATTACTGTGTAGATTAATATTACTATGGAGAAGGCAGCAGCAGTCCTTGCCCTCATCCCATCAGCAACATTAGCTGGCACCAGCTAATGGGATCTCTACTATTAAGAGTTGTCCAAGCCTTAAAAGAATCTATTCAAAGCAGAGAAGGAACAGAGAGATGTTACCCAGGTGAAGGATACAACACCCTTACTTTCACTGTGCTTTTTCATCCCACCAGTAGAACAGCTTTGTCTGTGAATCTGGCTGCAGCATGGAGGGAGTAAAAGAGAGAATGTGCACATACACATCTTGCAAAATTAATGCCACAGTGTTAAGTTCAACAGGAATCTCATTTTAATAGGAAGAAAATACTATTTCCATGGAACCACTGTCTCCCTGGAACAACACCCCCAGCAGGTACTTGTACCTACAGGACAAGTGGCTAAGCTGTGTCTAAGCCTCAGAAAACTCTGATCTCATACACATCACTGGCTTGCAATCATGAAGTTATAAAGGACCACCAAGACAAAAAGTTCATAGCATGCTTCACAGTCCCAGTGGCTCCTGGTATCCACCAGAAAATAGAAACCTCAGCATATCTAATTGCAGAGCTTCAGAGCAGCCTGTGCAGCCTAGTGCATGGGTTTCTTTCTGGCTTGTGAAGAAAGCCTGTAGTGAGAAGCACAGTATCAGCACCACCCCTTGGTTCTTGGATTACTTCACCTCTTCTTCCAAGAGACTATAAGAACAGAGAACAGAATAGTTGCAAATTTTTTTGCAATCTTCAGTATTTGCTTTTTCCTTTATCTGCTTTAATCCTTTGTTTTCCTTGGTTAGAGACATCCAGAATATTTTTAATTTAATGGTAGTATTTGAAAATGCAGTTAGGCCAGCTCATTATAAGCAACTGTAGTTTATCTGGGAAAAGTGCCAGAAAACTTTATAATAGTTTTAGGTAGTCTGAAACAATAGTTGGATAAGCTTACTTTTGAGAAAAGGAAGGTATTAGTCACCATAGAGGAACTGAAATGAAAGGAGACCTTCATATCTTTGTCAGAAAGTTTTGTTCAGGTGCTGAAGTTTTTTTTTTAATTTCCCTATCAAAATATTAACCACTTCTGAGTTACAATTCAGCAAATGAAATTGTTTAGGGTTTATAATCAAAGAGCTCATAATGAATTATTTAGAGTTTACAGACAGTCTGTGGAACTGATGATCTGATGATTTAATTAATTTCATTATTTTATTCCAATCTGATATATCAATAGCTGACAAACATGTTGGGTTTTTTCCTAGACAGATTTAATAATTTTTAAAACAAAATAATGATTTAATTAAAAAGCCATTTTTTTTCAATAAGCAGCACAGACCAAGAACCTTTCCATATTGAGTGAATATTAAGTGGCCAAAGAAAAACCTGATGGGCCCCCAATTAGCATTTCGGTCTCTCACATAGTCCTACTCATAGATCATACTAATAGATCGCACTCAGTCATCTCACTCAGCATACAGATTTGTACCTTTGAACAAGGCACACTCCCAAATATGTCAAAGGAGTCACCTGCGTAGTGTGACCCTACCATGGCACTGGACAATAATCTGTGTCTGACAAAATATGCTCCTAAAATAATTAAAACTGGACCAGGCGGTACCTTTCCGAACCCTTAAGAAGCCTCTGAGACTGAAGATAATGCACCAGCCAGCTAGGGAAAGTGACTGCCCCATTTTCCTGAAGTCCATCCTCTAGCTCAGCAGTAAACTCAATTCTTTCCCTCCCCATACTGAAGAGAATCTCTTCGTACACTGGATTTGCCTTAATATTCGGTGTTTACACTTGGTGATGCATTACACTGCCTATCATGCAGTCTCTGGTGGATACTTGCTCTTTCGGCCTTAACAGCAGTAACATTACACCGGGTAGACACCTTCAACGATCTGAACAACAAATTAAATAATTCTCTGTAGAATTTTATGTAACCTCACCCGGCAGGTAATTATTTGAATATGAAGGTATTCCTGGACTGTTTCAGCTTTTCATCCAGCTGGGGCCTTGTCTCCATCAGGAGAGGAAAAAGCAGAGGAGCTGAGGTTATGTGGTTCCACCTCCAGTCCCTCCTGCTTCTACCTCCAGATCAGCCTTCTGCTGAGCCAGCACTTATGATGCTTTCTATTCAAACAATATTCAAAAAGAGTTTTACCAAAACTTTCTGTAATCTCAAGCAAATGCCTTTGTTTCACCTCAAAGTCTTTTGACTAGAGTTACACATATGAAGTCCTTCTGAACTGATACATGCAAAAACTTAAAGACTGAATACATGATGTGGTTACTGTTACTGCCTTCTTTTGCAAAAGCTGTAATTCTCCTAACACACAAAAGCAAGATCCGTGACAGGTATGCACAGGCACAGATTTTTAAGGATCAGTATACTACACCCAGCTGGAGAGGTGCTGTCATTTATGTTTTTTGCACATCAGTTCCCCATTAGTAAAACCCAGAATGTTCTAAGACTGCTAAAACCTATCCTTACTTCAGAAGTGATTTACCTCTAATTGTCCATGATAGTTAACAGTCATTGTTAGGTTTTTTTCTTCCTTTGTTGTGGGAAAGTGCCTCCAGGAAATCTGCATTTCGACCTCTCCAACTTCAACCTCCAAAAACTTGAAGGGGCTGCATATTTGGACACAGCATGAATACAATGAATCTTTTTTTTCTGTATTTTGTGATGCTGCTGCCATCTAGAGTATAAAAATAATACTGTGTCAAGAAACACCATCAGCAGTATTTAATTAATGGATTTTGTATTAACAGTGAGCAAGGATAATCATAATCATACATTTTTCTCTATTTTGTTCCACTGCTGCCACCTAGAGTTATAAAACAAGTATCTTATTTTTCTAACTACCGCTATTTCATTAGTGGCTATTTATATTTGTGGGTAATACCTTACTTTTCCACAATTTTCTCATTGCTTTGGCTTGTCTCTTTGTCCTGAATGTCAGTATAACACAAGTATTGCATCTAATGTTCTCTTAAAAAAATTAACAAAGTGGTTAAGCCAAATCATTAATGTGTTGTGATTTTAGGTTTTTAAAAGTAATCTTTAAATAAGAAAATACCTTAGGTCAACCTGACATTTTTTTCCTGGTTGCAGGAGATCATTTATCCTGAAAATATATTCATATGAGACCTCCTAATCAGAAGTAATAGGGAAAAAAATAGGCTGCCATTGTCATTAACAACAACAGACAGCTGCTGTTACTCCTGTAAAAAACCCCAAGATTTTACAGTGCCTTTTTTTNTTTTTTTTTTTTTTTCCCTGTGGCACAGAAAGCAACATACATGCCTTGGGGGCTGTAAAACAATCAATAAAAGAAAATAATGAATAATAGGTTACCAAATCTGCAGTCACTAGTGCATGTGACCTCCTTGTATATTTGAAGGTTCAAAAGAAGTCTCCTTTGATGCCTAGTAGGTAACTACAGAAATTCCTGGAAGAAATCCTAGGCATTCTTGTTCTTTTAGTCTATTTAATTTTTAGACAGCTTTGGATGACTGCACTGGAGGTAACAGCAACCCTCCAAGATCAAACATCCACCAACTCTTTACCTGGATTGTTCCTTCCTCTTTGCTGATGTAATCACTTTCATTATCCCTCTTCAGGTGGCCTCGACAGCTTACTTTGTTGGGAATCCTTAGCTTGTCATGTCTAGTGGAAACAGTAGCACTTTCTATATCTTTGTTTGACAGCTCTATTACAGTGCCTCAAAACTCAGGAATTTAATACATAGGCCTCCTCAATATCTCTAATGGCAAATTTCATGAAAAAAACCCTTTTCTTGGACTTTGATCACAGAACTTTCTCTAGCTGGCTGTTCTTGGTTCCTAGTTCCTCTAGCTGTGCCCCTTGCCTTCTTTCACCTACCTATGAAGTAAAGCCCATGTCCTGGTTTTGTCTTTTCAAACTATATGAAAACTAGTCACAGCTCTTGTCACAATGGCTTCACCTTAATAGCAACATGAAAGTCACACATGCTTCTGTATATCCTCCAAATAGCTCACCCCAGGAAAACTGCTGCAGATAGATAACACAGGTAGCCAAATGAAGCAAGGTTTTATTCTCAGGTTAGTGTCATTTGTCTTTTTGGTTGTAACATGGGAACTTTTGAATAATACATCCAATCAGTTCCCTAGTTTCTCAAAGAACGTCCTGGGCATAAATGCACAGGTATTTACAGATTTAAGCAGAATCAAATGAGAAAGAAAGCTAAACAGGGAATATATGAAGCTCAGATATAGAGCTGGCAGAACCAGAAGCTTCATATGATCTGTAATTGTCTACAGATCAAAGCCATTAACAGCATGCAGCGTAACAACAAAATGTCTAATCTCTGCTTGTCTTCTCACTGTAGGAATAAGAGAATTAATAATGGTGTGAAAGACAGGTCTGGAGGAAAGAGCCACAAGAGTCCAGTATGTATAAAGGATGAAGAGCAAATGGCATGGCGATGGAAAGAGCCCGTGAGGCTGGAAGGAAGGACTCACAACTGGTGATGTCCGGGCATTGGCGGGACATCCATAGTGTCTGACATAATGAAGGAGAAGGGTGCTTCAGGGCATTCCTGAAAATTTAACAGAATGGGAAAGTGGTGGATAGGACCTTTGCAAGCTAGACAAACAAATATAACAATTGCTTAGTATAAGGAAAGGCCTAAAAAGCAGTCTCCTGAAGTATTCTTCACCCTGAATAGTGATTACCATATGAGATTATACAAGAAAAATAATCCCATGCAAGCTTAGAAATAGCCTTTGTGTTAAAGGTAAAACAAAAGCATTGGCGATAGGCGGTTTTTATCTCCTAACCTCAGCTATATCTGAATAACGATTAAAAAAAAAAAGATGCATAAACTATGTAATCACTGCTTCCAGTAGCTATTGTAACCCCTCACTCATACTGTCTATATCCTCACAGACTACCATGAATTTTGTCTAAGGAGTTTCGATTCTTCCTGTAAAATTGACCCAGGGGTGAATGATAATACATGACTTATATGAGAATGGACTATGTTATCTTCCCGGGTTAGCAACCACTGTCTGAAATTTATCTTTTTTTTTTTTAGTTTGAAATAGGTGTCATTTGTTATCATGTTTCATTTGGTCTGCAGTGACAGTTTGGGACCTCTTGTTTTTGTTAGGAATTGGCAACATTTTTCTTTTCCTTTGGCCTCTGAGTCTCAGATCTGGTAATTCTAATAAGTGATACTCTCAATTTAAGAAAAAGGTATTATGTTGTTGATACTTTGTTTTTAAAGAAAATCAATTTCTCTGGTGTTTATGCTGATTTTTCTTCTAGTACTTGTGACCATAAAAGCCAGAGTGTATTATACTTCCACTGATATAACAGAGAATTACAAAACTGAAGCAATTGTAACTTGTAAGCCATTATCTATGAACTTGCATGGAATCACATCTTGGCCAAATTATGATAAGCCTTTGTTACTCAGCATATTCTATTCTAACTCAATACTTAAAATGCGAATTGATCAGAAGATTGCACCACAGGGTGATCACCTAGTAGAAAGATTCATCCTATATAAGCTTCTTGAGGGGTTTGTGTGCTTTGTTAGACTTAAAAAATAATCAATAATTTGTTTCTGTAACTACCATAAGGTTTTTATCCCGTGCCAGTCCTCCTTGTAGCATATCAGTCATACTCTCCTCAGGTGTCAGCCTGAGTGGAACATGCAGCTGATCATTGCCCAGGTACCTCAGCATGTGATGGTCCTTTTTAAAGGGTCACCTTGTTGTATGCAACTGTCCCCTCCTTTTGGTGCTCTGATGAATTTGCCAGTGAACGCAACTTCTATGTAGTTACCATCATTAATCCTTTTCTGACATTTGCTCCCTGTTACGTGTAGTACAGTCTGTCTCTCAAAGTATGGGACTAATTAGTTTTACTTCAGATAAGCAGTCCAGAGATAATTACTTTTCTTCTTCTAGAACCCTAAAGGTTCAGGTCATGGCATTTGGATGGCTTTTAATTTCTGGGCTGGGTTAAGGCTAAAGAGAAAATTTGGAAAGAGGTATCTACTAAGAACAGACATTCTGAACCTCCTTTACTAAGTTGGCTCTACTCAAACTAATGGCTTTTTAAAAAATATAAAATAACAATACTTCATTGTATCTGCCACTATCTTTGGATCCCATCTGGTTTTTTCAACAGTGAGTTTATTATTACCTTAGTAGATGTCTGAATTTATTCAGTAACTATTATTTTAACTACTTAACTTTCTTTTGGTGTTAACAGTTCAGCACAATGGAATTTATATCAATGCATTACCTTTCGCTAAAAGCACACAAAGAACTTAAAGTGCTTAAGAGATTTAAGAAAAGCATTTGAATCCCGATCAGATGTCAAGGTTTACCCAATACATATAGTTGATAGTTTGATTCTGCAGCCTGCTCCTCAATCCAAATTCACATGGGATCCCTGTTGCATTGTTTCAAGTGCTATTTTCATCTTCTTGTACCGTGATTCAAAATGGTTCAGACATAAGAGTTCCCATTCTGTTTACATTATTAAACAAGCATAGCTTTTGCTTTTGACAGTAAGTGGTCAGGTTCATAATGCCTCTAGTAATTATCCTTCACTGAATACCAATATTTATTTTGAAATTTACATCAAGGAACTAATCAAGTACAAAATCCTGTTTTGAAAATGTATATAGAGCCTCAGAGAGAACTGCTCCTGTGTGACAACAGCTTTATCCTCAAGCCATTTGTTCATATATGTGTTTGCTCTTGCACCTTAACAATTTTTCCTGAGTGGTGCATGTTTGCATTACATAAGCAAGTCATACAAAGCGGATAGAAAGGTAGTACAATTTATTAGACCAAATACTATAAATGAGAAAAAGACAAGCTTTTCAGTGCATATCCCTCTCTTTGGGTTTGAAATAGACACAGCAAAATTTAAGCTGCAGTTTAATACAATTATGCCAGCTTAGCTAGACACATTATTGCATCCCTTTTCATGGAACAGTTCAAAAACATTTTACAGTTGTCCTACATTTATGAAAACCAATTTGTCCTTCTTTTTAACCTTTTTCTAACTCTGTTTTCTGTAGTTGTGCCAAGGTATATATTTCTAGTGAATGCAGTTCAAGTCTAACTGTTTGCTAACACTATCATTTGGAAAGACAACTTTGTCAGTAACTCTCAAAATATTCAATTTACTGCAATAATTGCTTTGGCCTCTTTATTCTTTCTACCATAAACATTTGGTCTGATCAACCTCACATTATATAGATTCATTAGCTAGGTCTGAACCATAATGATCAATGATCTTATCCAACATTTTATTATAGAGAAAAAGTATTTTTGCCAAGTAATATTGTTGATCAAAGGAGTCTTGAAATACATTCCCTTTAAAAACCACCATACAGCAAAAAAATGTTGTTCCAACTCCCATCCCTGGGATTACTTCAGTACTTTATTCCATGACTGATTGTTGAAAAAGACATTGTTGGTTGCAATGGGTTGAAATGTAACCACTGAACTAAAGAATCACAATCATCCATCCTTTCTCTGGCTTCATAAATGTCTCAACTGCAACAGCCTCCGCAGAAGGAACCAGCCCACGTGCTCTTACCTGTGCTCTTACCACTTCTCTTACCTGTGAGGCAGCATAATGCATAGGCTGAACTTCAGGCATTTGGAGAACTTTAAAGTGTGTACAGCTATGGGATACACGTCTCCAACGTTAGACAGCAACTACATGGAGCATCTGAGGAGATCTGAGGAAATTTTGGTAATTAAGTCCCACTTTAAAAACAAAGCCCTATGTAGATCTAATTCTACAATAAATAGATTATAAATTCCACCTAAGATTTTCCATCGAAGTAAGTAGTCACAGCTTGTACCCCAGATTTTATCAAAATTGCACATCTTTGGTTTTTATTTTGGGGCTGTCTCACAGAGAAGAGCAAAGTTTAACAGCAGGCAGTATGTGTGTGCGGTTCAGTATCCACATTAGCTTTAAATAAACTGCCAGTCTCCAAAAGAAGGCCTTTCCTGATTTATTCAGGTATTCAAAACTTTGGATTTTGAACAAAATGTCTCAATTTTACTACATAGGGTCTTAGTGTCTGTCTAGGTTTGTCCACTTGATGAGTGGATATTCTGTGAACTCTGTCTGTAGCTCCGTACAATTGTGGGGGACTGGACTCAGTAAACTAGGGGACATCTTCCAATTCCAGCTATTTTGAGGTTTAAAAAAGAAGTAAAAAAAAAATCTAGGGTCAAAAAGCCCTAGAGTTCCAGTAGTTTATCAAAACTATTTCAAAGGCAAGACTATAAGTCTCATAGCATTTAGTTTTGTCCATCCAGCCAAAAATAATCTGTCAACTCCATCTCCAGGCAAAGAGAAACTCTTTTAATTTAAACACAAGTTGAAAACATTAGGTGCGGGACATGTTGGTCTCCTGAAATGGTTCTGCTAAGATGAAAACAGAATTTTGTACAACACTCCCAGCAAGCCCATAACTTATCCTTATATTTCAGAATTGAACTACAGAGACCATGAAATGTATATATTTATCAAATAGCATCAATGCTCATTTCTATTGATTGGCAACTCCATTACTTCTAAAGCAGGCCACTAACAGAGTCATGCTTTTCCAAGCAGTGCAATGTATTCCAGGAACAGTCAGGAGTTCAAAAAAACAGTCTGGAAAGCCAACTAGCATCTAAAAAACAATGAATGGTAGATGTAGCACAATCCTCAAATTTCTTCCTCTGTTGAATTAAATAAAGAGTCAGTGCTACTTCGGGGAAAAAAAAATGCTTGACACGCTTATTTAAAAAGTCCAGATTCTGAAGTTTTGTCTAAACAGGGGATCTACCAGATACCTCTCATTTAGGTATTCCAATATATTTTCTGTCATAGGGAATTTTATTCTAAAATAATAATAATAATTTTATTTCAGAAAAATTATTGTTATCCAAACCAGAGAAGTTACTTCAGAATAAAGTCACTTGTAATTGGAAAGAAACTACTTACATGGGAGAATTATTCCAGAATAGCAAAAGTGAAATTCTTCTGTGATGGTTATGAAAGCCAATTTCAAAACGTAGCCAAAGTGTGAATCAACAGAATATGCCCAAAATGCAGGCTCTTGCATGCTTGAGGTGGTACATAAATTACAGCAGTGAAAATGCAGAAAATTCATTAAGTCCTGTGTTTGGATGGCTATTTCCCATGCTATTAGCTACGTTTACAATATCATCATGATAATTTTATCATTATTTAGTTGTACTATAGTAAGTCCAGAGACTTGAATCAGGCCACTGTGCTAGGCAGTGCCCAAGCAGCCTTGATGTGGTCATCCTTTCTCAAAGCAACCAGAAAAGTGGTAACTTCAAAAGGTGCTTGTATGGGGAGTTAACCCACTGAAGTCAAAGGTTTTAGGCCTGAATTTAGAATCAAATTGCTTTTGTCCTTAAACAAGGACATTGCCATTTCTTTTTTTTCTGTCTGATTTCATTGGGAAGACATACGGCTGAATTTGCAAAATCACAGCCATTTCCATGGCAACAGATTGTGATGTTATGATGTCCACTGTTGGAGCAAACAAAACAAGCAACCAAGCTGTCGGTATAAGGAAGGGGTAGGAGCACTTTGTATCAATAAAGATGCATTTCTAAAATCATTGCTGGCTGATATCATATCCATTTTGTAGACATCCACTACCACTTTCCCCCCAGGCCATGATTCTTTAAAGAAGTTAAGATGATGAGTTAAAGGGCTGATCTAATAAACAGTAAAGTCAACAGAAAGTCTGCCGCTGTTTTTTTGGGAACTGGATTGGACAAGAGAGCATGCCACTATGAATGTGATGTAGATAAGTACTATTATTCTTGTTTAAAGGGGATCTAAAATAACTTGATGCCATGTAATTTATCCAGCATCATGTAGCAGATCTCTGAAAGATCTGTCATGGACTGATAAATGACAGAATTCTTGTCCTATTTTTTAATAAATTACAATCTAACTTTAACATTCTACTGAGTCTTCAGGTTTGCATCTGCCCAGCAGGATGAATTCTACTTAAAAACAGTTTCTATTTTCTTTAGGAGAGACAATCATTTTCAGTATTATGGGGTTAAATTTAAAATTTGATTTAAAGTTCAAGGTTAAACTCACATTGAAGTTCCAAAAAATTAGGATAAAGAAAAAAAAAAAAGAGGAAAAAATGAATTCTGATTCCATATATTAGCAACTTACTTGAATATAACATCATTTGTAGAAATATGTTATCTTTAAAACTATGGAACTCAGTTCTGCTGCCATTGAAGCCAATGGAGATTTTGTTTCAATCATCCCCACTGTCAGGTTTATATTTTAAAAAACATTTTATTATAAAGAGATATATATTTTAAAAGTGCCCCTTTGATAAATGGCAGCAGCAGAATGGAATCTTTGAATAAGCTCTTTGAAGCCTGCAGTTTTATGAGCTCAGTGCCTTCAGAAGCTTCTAAAGTAGTTATAGACAAATGGAGACAGCTAAGGCTTTGCACACTTACTTCAAACATAAGTGAGTGACTAACATGAAATTGTAGTGGCCATTAAAACTTCAAAGGAGAAGTGTGACCTGAATATTACTTGTCATAGTACAGCATTTGTTACTGGAAGATCTGATCAACTTTTTTAATTATAGTATCTCCCCCAAATGCCAAGATCATGACTTAGATAAATTATTCTGTCGCAAATAAAATTTTATTCCTGAGATTTCACTCATGATACCAGTGAAAGCAAGCACTAGTAGGATAGTCATATGATACTGGCTCCCCCTCCTTGCTGCCAGCTAAATCTTGACTCAATCTTGCTAAAGCTGCTGTCCTCATAAGCTACTCTACCTTCTTCCTGCCTCTCATGGTATCTTTGCCCAGAAAGCCTTTCCTTCTGCTGCAGGCTGTAAAACTGTCCTCTTTTCTTACAAATTCCTCTTCACCACTTACTTTTCCCCCAGTATTTCTCCAGCTGTGACCAAACTTTCTAGCCATCCTACGGACACAATCATACACATACTTAGGATATAGTTCAAGAAGATTAAGAAGTCACTGTTACCAACTCATCTGTTGGTTATCTAACCCCCATCAGAAGTGTGGTAACTGTTTGTGTGAATTGTTAATCCTTTGAAAAATCCAGTGATCCAGCAGTCTGGCATATATTTCTCTTCCCATTCTTTGTCTGCTAGACATCATCCGTTTCTTTGTCAAGTCCTATTGTATCTCACTTAGACTACAAGGTCTTCAAATGTAATGACTTATTTAATTATATTAAAGAAAAAATAACAGTATATGTATACATACAGTAATATGTAATGGTATTTACATCTTAACAGTTATGCTTCATTCTCTGGAAAACAACCAGAAACAACTAGAGAATTTGAATGATTAACCTTTATATACATATATGGAGAAGGAAGATAATCTGGTCTTTTACTATTTCTTTAGGTCTCAGAACTAATTGTAACTTTTTATAGATCCTCTGTTTATGGATAAAAAAATTATGACCTGTATTTTATCCTATCTTGGGCTTTCGAGCTCACTGTAGTGAAGTTATTTGGATGACTTATTATTTTGATTACTTATTTGCATGCATAGAGGTGGATGATTGAGCCCAAAAGTTATTGCTTACTACTCATCCAGAAAGATGAAAAAAAAAGCGCAAATGCTTGTTACTCATCTGCAAGGCTACCATTTTGCTAAACCAGTCACAGGGAATCTGGAAATACCATACAAAATGTACACCAATTGCTATTGAGGGTGATATTTGGTAGAAAACACTCTGGGAAGCACTGCCACAGCCAAAACTAACTTCTCCAGAACCTGCAAATCTTTCATTTTTAAGTATATTGTTTAGAAAACTACATGACCCATGGTTGCATATACTGTTAGGAAGCCAAAAATATAGGATACATAAGTGGTTTTGAAGCAGAATTTAAGGCTTGTTATTCGAGACTTCAGTTCCATTATTGCAGGAAGCTTTCAAGGTCAGCAGAGGGCTCAAAAAAGTTTTGAAATCTGCAATCCCCAATTTAGAAAATGTAAACTGTCTTTAGAACAAAATAGGACCCTTCTGTCTTCAGATGAATTCTTAGCAACTCCCATTAGCTGTAAGAAGCCTTTTAGCTTGCCAGAATATCTGCAGGAACGTCAGTCATAGTTTTTCTAGCTACAAGCAATGATAAATGGACACATTTCTCTTATTGTTTTAGTGAGCAAGGTTCCCTGTAATTAAGAGAATTCAAATGCAGGTGCAATGGCATGAGTCCCTAAAACTGATAAAGGGTAGGGAAAAGTAGTTTAGGCAAAACACTCAAAATACCAAGCTTTGCAACTGTTTTACTTATGTAATATGTGGACTGCAGCAGAAAGATGACTATGAGTTTGATAAGATGGAATGTAGAGTGAACATTAATTATATTATACATGTAATAAAATCGTACCATAGCTTTGAAATATTGTTTAAAATTGTCCCATGTGCAGCTCCTGATTATTACATTGACATTAAATAATCCTTAAAACCAAGCAGCAAGTTTCATGTCCATTAGTCAGAAACCAACCCCCAGAGATAACACAAATAATACACAGTAGAGACTTAAGTCATTAAAATCACATTCTTATGAGATTAAAAAAAAAGGAAGAGAAAATTTAAAAAATTAAATTAATCATGGAAATTCCATAAGACAAAAGCAACAACTAGCAGCTCAGAGAAGCAACTACAAGTAATCTCTGAAAAGTACTTTTCTGGGGCAAAATACGATGAAATCAGCCCTTGTGGCTAAGCTGTCTGAAGGCTCCGAAGTGAGAAGCAGGAAAAGACTCAAGGAGGATTCTCTTCTTTGTAACTCTATTTTCAATTTTGCAGTCAAGAAGCTTACCTTTTCCTCTGCTAGAACTTCTGCAGTATTTTCACAATCTGATTAGCATAATGTCAAGAGTAAATTTAGACGAAACTGGCAATCATGGAATACATTGTTTTCTCTAGAAGAAACCCTGAATCTCTAAAAATTAATCAGAAAAGAGCTTAATCACCCCTATGGTATTCTGCCAGAAGGCAGTTTCATGTCTCTTATTTACAAATATTGTCTTCAATGGAAATCTATAGTGAATATAAACCAATGAACTAACAAAAAGAATTCAGCAAACAAATGGACCACAATGTTGACTGTCCTAAGTTTCATAGAAGACCGTAAGGCATCGAAAGAAAAGTTAGCAAAAAATGCCCTAATAAATTACTGAGGATGAAGAGAATTTTGCAGGGAGTGGGAACTGTTTGATATTGCTGAAATGAGGATTTGTTTTATGAAAGTACAGATCTACATACACATATGCATTACAAATTAGTTTATAGCATTTTCACAAGTCCTCCATGATGGAGGAGGAGCAACCTCCAATGACTAGTGCAGCAGAAAGTGCTGAGAACATAAGAATTGCCATCCTGAACTGAATCAAAGGTCTCTTCTGTAGTCCTCTCTCCTGACAGTGGCCAACGACAAATGTTTAGGGAATAGTAAGGATAGGGCAAATACAGGCAAAGGCAAATTCCCCTTGGAATGGCATTGGTGATCTCTAAAAAAACACTTGGGGAATTGAAAGAGAAAGGAAATACACATTCCACTTATTCATCAAATGTATGCTCAAAAGCAGGTACTGAAGTCCATGCAACTGCCTGATTATACACTTATGTTAAAGGTATTAAAATGCCAATATGATGATGCTCATGAAAATGGTCATGCAAATAAATCAACAGCCACTAATGGTAAACTTTTGCAGAATAGGCCTTTAAATTATAAATTCTTCAAGGTGTCTGTCTTCCTGACTGCAAGATTTCTGTCATGCTTTTTTGTTTGTTTGTTGTATACATATCTCTCAGAGCCTGATCCCCTCAAAGCTTTTTCCTGAATGATCTACTGGGTATAGAGCTGGGAGCAGAGAAGTGAGAAGTATTCCAATCTTTAGGAATTAGCTACAGGCTTACTTCCAAATTCCAGTGACCTCTCTGGAAATTGGAGGATCAGAGGCATTGCTGTAGAGTAGTCTCTTCACTTCTCCTTCCCCTCTGCCCCACTCCAGCTACCACTCTACGCTACCCTATTGGAGGTCTCTGAACAGATACTTGACCGTATCTATGTCTGTCTCAGGGAGTAAGTGCAGTGAAATTTTATGAACAAGGAACACACCTCCATACTGTTGTTTTCCAGAGGACTCGCATGGACTAGAAGCAAGGGACAAGACCTGTTCTCTAGGCCTCATATTCATCCAATTTGTGGCCCTTTACATTTCCTTCCTTCTCAAGATAGGAACCCAAGAAGAGGAGAAATAACACCACATTTCACTGGCAGCATCTCTTTATAAGAAACAAGAATTTTTGATCTTAGGAATACAGTATATCTTAAAGTTAATGAATTACTAGGTCATTTGGAATCAGCTATTAGTTTCAAGTGTCTATTGAGAGTGATTGGTTTAATAACAACTGGCTGAACCTCCTTTTTTAAATCCAGGAAAAACTGCGTTATTTCAATCATTCACCACTTGATGCACCTATTTACCTCCTTCTTCTCATGCCTGAAGAACAACTACTTCCACAAATCTCCATAATTAAAGGAATTTTCCATGGAGATTTGTACTTTGCAGGTACACAAAGACCTATCATCCTTTCCTTCAATACTCTTTCAAACATTCCTGTATTCATTCAACAAAAATGTTTACACATATCACGGGCATTATATTTATATATGTGTGTGCACATACAGACACACAAATTCATAGTTATGTAAATACACATACATATAAATGTACAGAGATTGCTTGAGATGCTTGCTTGAGCCATGCATGGTAGCTTGTGTTGATGTATAATGAAGCACCACTAGACAGAACAGTCACTTGTGGCAGGTAGCTAAGAAATTTCAATAAAGTAAACTCTCAGTATTATCAAAATTATACATTTGGGGCTGTTAGCATGGCCTAGAAAAAGATGAGGACAGGCTCATCTCATTAAATGAGAAGAAATAGTGGAATTAGCTTGAATCTAATTACAAGCCACACTATCTAATGTAAAAACATGACTGTTTTTTCACTCCCATTCATTTTGGCTAGTAATTAGTTTTGGCCTCTAAAATGCCACCCTTTAATCATCCAAACACAGATGTGATTTGCCGTGCAATTTAATCTTGCTTTAATGAAGAACTAATGGACGCATCGCAAATTACTTTCCCTGTTGGAGAAAAATTCTATTTCCTGCTTTTCAAAAGATCAAGAGTATCTTGTGATAATAGCCCAAGCGGCCCTGGCAGCCTCGTCGCACAGAGCAAACAAGCTCTTTTACTCAACTCCCAATTCAATGGAGAAAAAGAGGCTACAATTAGCAACAAAGCAGGGGAAACGCGGCATTACAGCCGAATCACTTTCTGCAGCTCAACCCCCAGCAACCACTGCCTTGTTAGAGCCAGGTCTAAAGTGTCAGGAGCGAACAATGTGCTGTGATAAATTACTCTCTTCAAACAGCTGCACTGCTAATTTTCAATTATACACACAAATGGCTCTCAGATTGGAAGAAAATGGAGTGCATGGGGAGAACAGTAGTAGATTTCTATGTTTGTTTGGTGGTGAGTGTGGAGGCGGGAGAGTGACATCCTGAAAAGAAAGCTGTAGCATGTGGAGTCGGTATTTCAACACCGAATGATGAGCCCTCCCAAACCTTACAGAACCTGGTGGCTTCCTTTTCACATCTCTGCTAGGCTGATGGAGAAAAAGAAACAGAACCAGTTAGATCCATTTTTAGAATAAAAAGCTTTGACCATTGGCCACGCCAGTAGCCTTGGCAGCAGATGCAAACCAGCTGAACAACTTGGAGACACAGGTTCAGATCCCAGAAGAGCTGATTCCCTTTCTCAGCTTTTCCACAGAAAGGCAGTGGATTCCATGTGCTTCTTTAAATGGGAGATGTGCTGAACTATGTGAACCCATGATTCTGTGTGGACACTGATCATATGACATGTTTGGTGGCAGCACCAATTTCCCCATGATGAAAGTAAAACTCATCGCCATATAATCGACCACGTCCTGATGCTGTTGGATTCAGATGACAAATTCTACAGAACTTACTTGGGAAAAGGTGCTAGTGACAATGATTAGGACTTTTGTTTAAGTCACAATTCCTATTTTTAAGCATTTGGGATGAAAAAGGCAATATGGAGGTACAATTAGGATTACTGTAAACCAAATGTGAATCAGCTTCAATAAATTACAAAGAATCGATAGTGATTTTTTTCTTGGCTTAAAAAACTTCACAGACCCATTGAAGTCAACAGGTATGCCTGAATTTGGCCCAATATAATAAAGTTCTCATTGATACTTCATCATGATTTGTTCTCTAAAAGATGGGAAACAAGTAACAGAACTCTACAGAATCAAACAGCTTGCACCAAGGTAGAACAATCAGTTTGGTACAAGTTTCGCTAAAAAAGGGAAAAATGTAACAGTTTTTCATTGCATTGGTTTGGTTGACCTTAATTTTGATGAATGACAGCACTGGGGGGCAAGGGGGAGAAGGCAGGGGTGGTTTATAATATTTTTACCTGCCCAAGCTGAGATAACTTTTAAGAACAGCTTTCTTTAAGAATACTTTAATATCATGATTTGATTGTTGCTATCAAATTTGATGTCCAGAAAGTAAACATTTCGAATCCTTTCAAAATCTGGGGCAATTTTTACATTTTCATAAAGCTAGAGAGACAAAAAGCAATTCTGGCTGATGGGAGTAGAGAATCTACAATTTTGCCTAAATCAATGACAAGGCTCCTAAAGTTCTTTATTTGTAGTATAGTGTCAGCCATTTGCCAAAAATGGCTCCTGAGCACAGCTCTCACAAAGGCACAGGAGAGAGAGGAGCCCAGTCTGTAAATGAGAACCGTGCAAGGGTAGGTTCTCAACAACTGTAAGTTACTGTATTTCCTTTGATTTCACTATGAAGCAACAGCACTGTAATTTACATCCTTTAAAGTTCTGGTTCATAATGTTTTCTCTTTGCACACCTTCATTAGCTTCGTACTAACCCTAAGTTCAGAGTGAGTTTTGAAACAGATTCTATGATAATTGCCGTCCATAGTATCCCTGAGACAGTCAAATATGACATACGTTATTAAAATGTTTATGGAAAGGGTTGGCAAAGTCATCAGATTTGTTTTATAAATCGTTATCATTTCAAATGAAACGGGAAAAAAAATCTAGTTGATTTTAATACTTTTCAGCCCAGCTTTTTTTTCTACTTCCAATAAATGCTAACATTGTGTCTCCTAATTATAAAGCGCATTACCATACAAAAAGGATTATTTTTAAATTTAAAAATGCCAGTCACAATTTAAAATTACTTTTCTCAAATATGGCTCCTCAGAGAAGCTAAAGAGAGAAGAGAAAGTAAGGGGGGTTGGAATGAGAGGGGGAGAGAGAGAGGATGCAATATTGAATTGTAACAAGACACTTTTATTTTTTTGCTGAAGTGGGATTTCACTCCCTCTAGTTTATAATCGTTACAGAAATTTAAACCTCAAACCATTTCAGTCCAAGCTTATACTAAGCTTGTTAGTGGTTTCTGATGCTGCATATGATAGTGCTACAGCATTACCATAAATCAGCAGAATTAACTATGATCTTCAGAAGCATGCCTGAAAGTGGGTGACAGAAGTCTGCAATTTGGTGCTCTGAATATTATGATAACATTCTATATTAAATGTTTATAATCTACTTAGAGCTGAGCTTCAAGTATATTTTATATTTGTGCTTTACCCAATATTAGAAATCATGGGCTATTACGGCTTTCCATGCCTATGTTGTTTGTAATATCCAAAATTAAAGAAAATATAAAAACACAAGGTGAGCAAGTTTGTTTTCCTACCAATGCAATGTTATTAATATTAAGAAGTTAAAGTTTACCTACAGGTTTGAAAATTTAAATGCACCTTCCAATAAATATATTTTACTCCTTTCCATTCATATATAAAATAATCTACAGCGCTGACCGGATTTCAGAAACTCCATCCTAATACAATTTACAAACTCTCTGCTGGTGTTGGAGATACAGACTCAATTTTCCTTCCAGTCTTCATAAAAGTAAAATATCTAAATTATTCATCTAAGAGTCAATAATGATGATGATTTGCAGAGAATAAAATCACAAACTCAACCATTCTGATAGCCAGTACAAAAATCAAGGTTGCCACATTACACAAAGAAATGTTCTGATCCTAAGCAAGCATGATCCAAAATTTAAAAACCAGCACTGCCTGTACTAAGTGGGGGATCCCATTTCTTCCCTATTCCCATTCCTATCCTCCCAACTTAAAAGAAAAAGTAGTATTTTCCTATATACATATATAATTACAACTGGCTGCAGGATAGCAGTAGATGCGCTTTTATCAGAATGCCTACTCATGAATACAATAGTCCCACTGCATAAACAGTCTTGAGAGATAACGAACTATATCCTAACATAAATCAATATATCTCTGTGCATCCCAGAAAAAGTAGGTTGAATCTGCACCAGCCGATAATCTAACTTCATGACTTTTCAAGTCATTCTGAGCGTGAGTTACAAAAAAATGCTGGTTTTATTTAAGAGCCACTTATTTCAAGTTTAGATTACCAGAAATATGAATGAAGTAGGTAAACCTGCATTTTTTTTTCTGAAAGGACCACATCCATACAAGCATCAGCAGGCTGAACTTGCTATGCTAGTTACCAGACATGGAAGGTGAGACAAGGATACCTGACAAATTTTATTGTGTAACAAGACGATTTAATCCTGATTTTAGAAAAGTTTTATAATTAATATACAAGAAAAGCAGAAGGTAACCAGTCCTTCACTTTCTCTGCCTTTAGGCCCCAAACTACCTACCATCTCCAGAGACAAATAGCAAACAGAACCAAAATGCAACCTCCACAGCATCTGAGTCCTATGTTCTCCTGTACACCCAGATTATTAGCACCCTGCCCGCACGCCCTTACACACAGCTCACGAGGCCGGTGACTAGACCAAGGGAGAGATAAGGAGCGTGTCGTGTTGGGGGCTGCTCTAAAGGTTGCTCTTTCCGAGCACCGTAGGGCAGCAGCCAGGAGTCTCAGTGACTCAGTCCTTCTGTAAGTAAGCACATTCACTTAGCTCGCACTGAGCTGTTCAATATGCACAAGGCTTTTTATGATCTCAGAAATGGCCTCACGTTGCTGCTGGAAAGATACAAAGAACACCGAGCAACACAACGTATTTGTTAAAATACAGAAAAACGGGAATTAAAGGCAAGTATGTCAGAAAAATGAAAAGTGGTATTCAGTGTCTTGGGTTGATAACTGCTGAAAAGGAAATTATCTTCTGCAAAGATCGCTTCATAAATTCTAACAAGGCACTAAGACCTATTGATCTGTTGTGCAAGCTAGAGCTGCCTAGAGAAAGCCTAGCCAGCTTCTCAGTCCATCTCACTCCTCTTGTTCTTTCACACAGGCACACTCCACACTTGCCTCTAACAGTTGTAAAATTTTGTCTAAACTTTTTCTGCTACTGCTGGTGTTAAATATAAGCCAAAATAAATCTATGTATATCTACCTAGTCCATGAATCTTCAAGATTAATTATACTTGAAAATAGGGACAAATTGATACAGCAACATCTGTGGATGAAGTTTTCACACATATGTATCAAAAAGCAGAAAAGCACTGTGTGCCTCCTCCATCCTTAACAGTAGTGGGGTTTGTAAGCAGTGTATTTCATATTTTGTCTACTCCATATGCTCTCTTCTCTGCCAGCCCAGACATCCCACCTGTGCCGTACACTCCCCACTTAACTGCATACACAGGCCTGTGGGTTCTGCCCAAATGGGCTGGCTTTTCTCTTTCTAGAGCCGTACAAGGTCAAATAATGTTGATTTTTCGTGGTTCAGTACCATTACAATTAGCAAATTACCTTGAAGGTGCAGCTTTGCCACTGTTTAAGATGAACTACACCAATGGGAAAACAACTGCACCCCATTATACATGACAGGTAAAAGAGAAGAAAGTGCAACCTGTTCTCTCATTATTTTAGTTCCTATCCTACACTATTTTGAAGGCTCTTTACGTTTTTTTCACTCAGAATACACTGAAGTGTAGATGAACAGTCCAGCAAGTTGGTTTACTGTAAGTTTTATTGAGCTTTTAAGTTTCTTTAAGCTGCAGCATTTTCCAAGTGAAGGACGAGAGCAGGGATTTACCCTCACGACATTGACTGAAATATATTTTTTGTGCTAGTATGAAGACTACGAATTAGCATTTTGTGATGTTCCTGAAATTAGAAGCCCCATGAACTAACCATTTTATGATATTTATGCTTTGCTTCATAATGCATTCTCCACAGATGAATCAAAGGGCCAAATGCAATTGCTGTTGTGAGATAATAAAGCATGAAGTGGTGTGTTTGGAATTAAATTTACATAAGACGAAAGATGGTGGGAAAGTTTATGATGACAGTAACAATCAGTGAGCATACTGTGGTGCTGGCTTCTCAGAAACTGCTGAACAAAATACCGCATAATGAGCATGAATAATTAAAGCAGTATCTGAGGATTCAATCAATTTAAAAAGGAAGAAGAAAAGTTTTCTAATATTTTCCTGAGTTTTATGATCCGAGCTATGTATAGGACCTATATCAGGGTTATTTCCCAAAAATAGTCTCATAATGCTGTGTAGCTTGCTGGTTTTGTGTTTGCCTCTCTCTTAGAGATGTGTTTTATAATTAGCAGAAAGTCTGTTGGATTAAGCTAGGCAGAATCCTGCACAGAGCTCCTGGATTCAGGTGAACCCACAGCTTCAGCCTTTCATTTTCCATCTTTTCACTCCATGAGTGTTCCTGACCTCTCTCTGTTGCTCCAGAAAGTCACTGGAAGGAGGCAGCCTCCACCTTGCAGAATATAGTCATTGCAATTGTGTCATAGTGATTGTGACTTCTGCCTGTCCCATTGCCCAATGCTTTGAGACCCCTCAGAATGGAAAAGCACACAGTAATTAGTATCATTCACATATTCAAAGTACCTGACAGATATAATTAAATTAGTATCCCTCTTACCCTCACATCATAGGTACTGTCTCATCCTGCCACCACCTGGGGGAAACTGAGGCATGGAGAAATTAAAATGTTTCAAAACCATCTTTTGCTTTCTGGAACACATGAGGCATCTGGTTTCAAAGACTTTGCATGTCTGCAGTTTTAAGCTGAAATTATTTTCAAGACGTGACTACTCCGGCCTTTTAAATGCATGGCTAGTTAGGCACAAAAAATTAGACACTCCTTCAAAAAACAGGTGACACCACTCCTCTCAGTGACACTTCCCAAATGGGATCACGTGCCACTTTGGTGGAAGAGGCAAGATCGGAATTCAGGATTTCTCAACTCTTAGATCTATTCAGTCATAAAACCTACTTAAAATAGTCATTATTAACTAGGAATTATACTTTCTGGTTCCATTCTTGATCATGCTGTAGCCATCTGCTGAAGCAGAGGAAACCTTAAAGACCACAGTAAGACACTCCCACCAAGAGGACAGCATCTCTATATAGTGGTCAGCGCGCCGTCTTACCAACCTGAGTTGAGTGGCTGGTAACAGCTGTAGGAATCATGACAAAATTCAGAAATTAAACTTCTGAAAAGTTTTAAATATTATCAGTTGCCACACACTCAGTTTTTCTTAAGCGAGCAGCACTAAATTTCTCCAGAGCATGAAAGGAAGTGTACGTAACTGCAGGCCGTGAGTGAGTATCGCTCCCCTCCCCTGCGTGTGCGGAACCACTGCTGACTGGGGACGGCATGCAAATACCGATGAGAGAAGGGGAGGAGAGGAACTCACACTTTCAAGGAGTTTGAAAAAACACTGCTACGTTCCAATCACATATAAGCTTAATGGTGAGGGGTTTTGGGCCTGAATGTTGTTATCAATTATTATCCTGGGGATAGTCTCACTGCAGGATGGGCACCATGAGAACTCATCACAGCACAGTTTGTAACCTCTAAGTATTAAACGAAGAAAGAGAAGGGTTTCCCTTGGCTGATGAGAACAAAGGTAGACTTTTGCAGGTTTTTACCCTGTGCCCAGGTTATACAACCTTTAAGAAAGTGACAAAACCTCACATCTTATTCATTAAGGTCTCACTGAGTTTCAGAACACTCTGAAGTTGGAAAATATCTTCAAATGTATGTTTCTTAAAGAGATTAGAAAGCAGAACTCTAGTTAGCTTTTGTCTGACTGTTTTGCTGAGGGTGTTATTCTAAGAGCATGCAGGAGATGAATGATCAACACTGAAAACCTTGACGCTTCTCTAAATGCCTCATTTTCATTTTTTAAGAAATATGACAGCAAGAATTAGTACTGGCTCTTCTATTTCAATAATGGTAGTCATGTTGAAATGACAACAAACATCATTACATTTACATGCACATTTATGTAGACAAAAATTGTCATTACTTATTTTGGTGGAACATTTTATAATTTGCCTTATAAACAAATAAAATCTGTATAAGCTGTTTTTAGCCTTCAGCAGTATGCCAACACAAGGAACTCAGAGCTAGACTTACTGACACTTGCTGGAAAGTATCTCCATCCATTTTTAAAATGCTTAAGATTAAAAATATAGTATTTATTTTTCAGTTTTTAATAATACAGTGAAAATACTTTTTGATTGCTGGCTGCAAATAAAAAGCAGATGGTTGAATGCCCTCAAATGCTGTATATTTAAATGAAAATGGGGGAAAAATAAAGACATATCCATGTGCCTGTTTTGACTTTAATGTTCTAAGTAGGAAGTAAAATATGACAAAAAAATAAGATGCAAATGGAGAAAAAAGTACACCTTCTTTTAGTCTATTTGCAACAAAAAATTATTCTAATGTTCTTCCACCATATTATCTACTTTCTCTGTTCTCACTTCTGTCTTCTGTCTATGCTCTAATCGCTGTTATAATCAACTTAAATACTTTGTATTACCCTACAGAGGTCTTATGGTTAAGGCCATAACTGCTGGAGCACTTGGTATACGTATGCGTTAAGCATCAAAGGTAAATGGGAATATTGCACAGGAAAAAGCATTTCCCAGGACTGAAGGGGCTGAACTGGATTTTCTAAGTTACTTATTTGAATGTTCAATTGGATAATGCCAGAAGACTCAGGAAGTATCTGGGCAGACTATGGAATAGCAGGACAGAGCTCCAGGTCTACTGTGCAGGTCCTCCATAACTAATACTGAATTTAAAACAAAGGTAACAGAAGAAGGAGATCAGCTAACTAAGCTATAGAAGACAGCACAGGAACACATTTGCTGTTACATTTCGTTTGTCATGAAAATTTTTCATGGAAGGAGATCTTGGATCAGCTTTCCAATAGAGAATGTGGGAACAGAGAACCTAACTTGCTTTAAGATGGAACTTCAGACATTTATGATCAGAATTATGTGACACATCTGCGACTGCAAGAAACAGATTTAGTGGTCTAAGATGCTCCAGATAGTCTTGTCCTAAGTTTCTCTGCTAGGTGTTAGCATCATACGAAAATTAGCACTGGTCATATCACTTGGTAGAGAGGTAGGTACAAGATGACACAGAATGAAGAAGGGCTGATCTGGAATGAGAAAATATACCTGTCCTTATATTTCAGCTCTCCCATGCTAGGCAGGAGACAGATCTCAGCAGATGGTGGCAAAATGTCTGTGCACCTCGGTATGGAAGTTTCAGATTTTTTATATTTCTTCAGTTATTTCTTCTCTCTCTTTTACACATTTGCTAACAGTGGCAAGTGATTACAACAGGGAAAGACTTTATGAGCCAAAGTGTGTAAAGAGTCTTGCAATCTATCTGCTTGAATGTTACCATTTGAATTCTAATCATTATCATTTAATACACTAGCTGAGTCCATGTCACAACAGAGGCAAACTCTGTCCCCATTTATGCTGAGCAAAGTATGAAGGAAATCTATTGACTTCAGCAGAACAATTTTGCATTTGCTTCAGTATGGCCAAGACTAGCATTTTCACCTGAGAATAAAACTTATGGTTCTCTTTAATATCAAGTCTGTTTTCAATATTGCTTACATTGGGCCAAGCTCTGCTTTTTAAGTACAGCATTATACACTCGGATTAGCTTCGCTGAAGTAAACATAGTCATTCTACATTTATACCCATGCAGTTTACCTGAGGATTTTATTTTCCTATTTCTTATGGCCTTTAGTAGTCAAGATAGCTCTGTAAAAGTACTGAATATGGAGGACAATATAAACTTTGCTATCAGAGTAAACCAAGAAAAACGTAACGTAATATAAAAAAGTCATGTAAGTGTGACATATATGAGTGCTGATATAAGAAACTGAATAAGCATCTGAAGACCAGCTGGACACAGTCACCTCACATGGGTCAGGCTTACAAAGGAGTACTGTCTCCGTCATATGACTTGGGTCAGTGTTATTGGTTCCAACAGCACAGTCATATCTTCCCTCTTTTTTAAATTCAAATGTGAACAAAATACATTGCCAACTACAAAGAATCAGTACAAACTAATACAACCCATTAAAGGAGTAGTTACTGCTAACTCCTGGTAGCTGTCACTATTGCTTCTTGAATTAAAAAAGAAAATAAAATGGAAAGTTTCACTTTGAGACAAACTACCTGGCTGTTCCCTCATCCTCATTGTAAAACATGATATAATATGATATGGCCTTATGCAGGATGTACCTTTGGGTATCATAATTAAAAGGAAAAACTCTTAACAGAGTTTTATAAGGTAAGAAAAGGACAGCTCCATTTGGTTAATTTAAATGATTGCAGCATATTTGTTGCCATTTTAAAATACTTTGAACAATATGTGCATACATCCCAAATGTACTTCTGTTAATGAATAGTGAAAATACAGCGAAGTAGAGAAATATGTGGTTTGCTTCTCCCTCCTCATTTAGATTAGAATAACATTGTCAATACATTTATTTAGTTTTAGTGTTGTTTTCTTCATAAAAATCTATCTTCTCTCGAGGCGATACCAGTGATAAGGCAGGCACATACAATAGATTTAGTATCGGTGGGTGAAATAACACGTGGAATTATTTGGGCAGAAGCTTTTTTTTCAATTTTGGGGAAGCGTAAGGGAAACCTAAAACTAAAACATATTCTAATCAGGAGAAAAAAAAAATCATTTAAAGGCTTGTCATAAATGAAAACAATTTACTTGTGCCAGTGTCCTTAAGTGCCACAAACTCTTCTGCTTCTGCTGCTACATTCTCTAATGATATTACTGCATATAGCACATCTCATCTAATCTGTTAGTAAAATCCTAAAGTCACTTATGTCAGTCTCTAATGCAAGCCAAATGAGTCTTCCCAGTAATAAGAAGCTTCGCAGAATTAGTTTTCGTTTTGCAGAAAATTGCCATTGGGGCTGGCACTTTTATCTAAAAATTTCACTCGTGCATAAGCAAAAAACTCATATATTATTTGGTTACATTCCATCAGTATAAGAAATAACATTGTGAGAATTCTATGCATGCTAATGATATATAGAAATCCACCTGCTTTCAGATAAAATGAGTTTAATTTTCTGTTGCCCACTGCCTGGTTGGCCTTTCATAAATTACTTATGCACAGCTATTATTAAAATAGAGGGAAAGCAAATTAGAAAGTCCTCATATCTCTCCACTGGATTTAACCAAGGCAGGGCTGTGACAGCTAGAGTCAGCGTTTTTGAAAAAATTCTGCTCTCTTGAAAAATTTTGCATCTCTATACAATTCTATGCCACTGTTGTAAACGTTCTGACCTGCCTTCTTACCAAATTAACCTAAATCCTTTCTATTTTTCAACATTAATGGAATCCTCTAGAGTCCTGCTGATATATATTAAAATATATTTATTGGTTAATTTGAATTCCAGCATTTTGTACCTCATTTCCCAGTACTTCTGTTATATCTGAACAGCTTGGAGCTTTAGCATTAGAAACTTACAAATTAAGATAAATACATCTGACAATTATCAGATCAAAACAACTTAACTTTCATTGGAATATATGATTGCAAATTTCCCTTCCTGATGAAAGAGAAAATGAGGACTGTCTGCTTGAAACAGTTAATTGGATTTGAAAGTACTGTACGTTTCAGCAATTGGTGCAGCTTTTGGTTGGTCAATGACTACTTGACCTCCTGGTTTTCCAACAGACAATTGGTTTTCATTTCTTGAGGGTCTTTTAAGTCCATAGTTCATGGTGACTTTAAGTTTAATTTTCTGTTAATGATATTATTTTGGTCTTTTAAGATAAAACTTTCTTGTGATGTGCTGAGCAGCAGTGCCAATCCCATTACTGTGTGAGGAAGGACACCTTCGCAAATTGCATTCTTTTAATATTGTCTGTATTGTTATGCTATTTCTAAATGTCACTTTAACACTTCAGGTTTGTATTTCATGTGCATTTAAACTGATAGCAACTCTGCTCCTTGAAAAAAAATACAAATATAAAAAATACAAATACAAATATCAAAAAGCCATTGTGGTCACCTGCCCAGTCAAATCTCCCTTTTAAGTAACTGGGTCCCAATTCTAATCAGCTACTGGTTTAATGCCTTCCACTTCGGTAGACTGACTCCTGATTAGAAGTGGCGTGGGTTAGTTTGGGCCAAGGACATGCCCTACAGGTTTCAGGCTCAATCTCTCCATTTTCAAGCCCATTAAATTTGCATCCATACCATATAATAGTGCATTAAGCCCATCCACACAGCAGGCAATTTTCTAATGCTAACAACAATTTTGTCCATAGCTGACATCCACAGCGCTTTGCTAAACCCAGCCAATCAATGCTGGCACTGCTAAGAAGAAGTCTCTGCAGTTCTTATACTAAAGCAGCTTTCCTAACGACTTGAAGCAATTATTTCAGAGGAGTTTTTCACTGAATTTACATAAAATGCATATTTATTTGTTATCTGCTATAGGTATTATTTTATTTCATATTGCATTCTCAGAGAGGACTAGAGACATACAATGCTGGCCAGCTCTCAGGCTATTGTTTCACATTTAAGCCCTGCAAATCTAACAGCTACCTGCCACCAACTTGCTCTTCCTCTGCCTCCGTTGCACCAGCTCCCACAGTGAAGCCGTTCACAGAAGTAAACCAGGAGAAAAACATCTACTTTTTTTTGGTAAGGGTAGTTTTTTGATACTTAAGGTTCCTTAACTGGTTTAGCAAGGAACTGAATAAATGCCAGAGTGGGGCAATAGAAGCAGAGAGAGCATATAGCTGGCAAAGGGAAGGGGGAGCAGACAGCTCTGTTAAGCAGCAGGTAGCTATTAGACTGACAGGTATAATGTGAAACCAGTTTCCCTGGCTCTCCTCAGCAAATTTAAATTTCAGTGAAGAACAAATAATTTCTCAATGAGGTATTTTAAATGTCCATCCATTAAAAAAGGGCTCTGGATAGATAGGAGAATGACAAATTATCAGTAGGTGTAAAACTAGACCTAGATTGCAAAGAAACTGTGAAGCTCTGAAAATCTGCCAGAATCAAAGCTAGAAATTGGGTTCTTTATGAAGTTGAGCAAAGAAAGAGAGAATCAGCTGAACAGTTTATTTATGCAAATTTGGTTTCTGGGTCTTAATTTGATGTGAACACAGCATTGGGTTCTCTCTATGGCAGGTGGCACAGAGAGTAGTGCCATGGCTTTGGTGGTTTCCTGGGCTTGGCAAGCTTGCCCTCTAGTGATGTTATCCCCTGGGCCAGCACTCAAGATCTTAAATTGAGTTTTAAGCCACTTTTATGCATGGCTACCAGACGTACTGTCTGTGGAGAATGAGCGCGGGTCCACCTTCACAGGCAGATAAAAAAGAAATATGACCATTTAAGCCTTACTCATATTAGTAACTTTTGCCTCACTCAGGGTAATCGTGTGGGAAAAGCCAACCAGAGTGCTCGGGACTGGGATCTCAGAGAACAGTTGCTGGTTGCAAGAACTCATGTGTTTATCATCCCTAAAGTAATCCAGAAGATTTTCATTCTTAACAATGCTTCCTGATGCTCAGTAGTAGTTGCTCAGGTGGAGACTGGTTCTGTTAAATAATCCACATTCCTACGTATGTAGCTCTATAGAAGTGGGCTAAGTCAAACATACCTCGTGCAAGGTATGTTACGAATCTTAAAAAGTTTTTACTTGGATAGAATATACAAGGCAAATGCAAACCATTGCACATAGTTTTCACTGAATTCCTAGCAAAATACTTTTTTTAACTATCTAAAATGTTTCTAGAATTGGTTCATATATACACATCCAAACATTATTGCATATTATAAAAATTTAGAAATCTTAGAATGAGTCACATAAAAGTTGAAATCCTTTCTAATATGGAACATCCTCAAATTCCTTTCCCTATTCATTTTAGAACATACACGTTTTCTCTCATTTCTTACAGTTCTGTTATCAAGAGGACAGGTGGCCAACTGATTAAACACCAGTCTTTATCAATACCAAAAACATTTAAAAACTCATGACTCAGCTTCTCCAAAATCATTAATTGTTTTAGCTATAAATACTGTTAATAGCTACAAACACTGTTAATAGCTACAAACACTGTTAAATTTGTCTCTAGTTTTGAGGCTTTTAGACTGTACTTCCTTCATAGTCTCCACAGTTAAAACTTCGTGTCCATCTCCCTCCACTCTTCAATGATAATTTCAATTATCATAAATTCACTTGAATCCAGCAATGTTCTTTAACGGAAAGTATATGTTGCAAAATTTGTGATAAAATTGTAAAAATTAGCAGGTAGGGTGTGATACTGTGTTTCACACAGAAAACTACATATTATGTAGTTATATACTTGAATAAATTGAAATGCAACGTACTAAACATTACAGAACACTGCTATCCACAATATCTGACTATTCCCTACAGTTTCCTATCCCTCCTGACAATTCAGTATCTGTAAATCACACCATACATTTTGATATAACCCTTACCCTATGCAGTCAAGGCCTAAGCAGTTCATCTTGAGGCCTTAATGGAACACGCATGATGCAAAGGCTTTAGACACAGTGATACAAATCACCTGTGATGAATTAATGTAATTTATGGCTTATATTATGGGTGCACATAGGAATCCCACTGTGATAGATGTTAGACAAACAGAGAAAAAAAGGTCCTGCCAGAAGTTTGTTATCCAAATAATCCAAGTTGTAGACAGATCTGTAGGCATAATGCAATAAGCTACAGAAATAGCTTGTGAGAAATCCACAGACGGAAATACATTCTCCTAAAACAATGACAGATAATTTTGAACAATAATGAGCATTTGCATTAAAAAAAATTTAAAAACTCTGTTTCCAAATTGTTCTTGAACACAATTAAAGTATTCACTTTATATAACTTACCCAGATGCAGCAGACAACACTGAGTAAAAGCCTGTCATGAATTCAAAAACGTTCTGAACATAAAAACCACCAGAAACTATGACTTCTTTCTGTACCCTCTCAAGTACAGAATGTCCTGTGCACTAGTAGAGGACATCCTATACTATAAGACTGTTGAAATACTATAATTAAAGGTCTGACAGAGTTTCCATTAAATCCCTGATTTTCAGGGTTTAATTAATAACAACAGTGAAAATTAATGTGAGTAGAATTAAAGCCACTGTCATAGCTCTACTGCATATTAATTCCTGATTTTAAGTCCCTACAACATGTGGGACTGATCCAGCTTCCTCTCTTCAGGCAAAACTACTATTGCAGGAGAACCTCTTTGAATGTAAAATTCCTCATTGCAGACAGTGGGTATTTGGCTGAACACAGACAATGCGATCAGGCTCTGAAACACCTATAGCACTTACATGGTAAGTTAAATTAACATTTCAGAAAGTCAAGAATTACTGAGTTGCATAAAGTTATGGAAGAAATCTGTTAAGCGTAGTTCAAACTTATCCACCCTAAACCCAATGAACATTCAGAACTCCTCAGTCAATTCCTTCCCATCAATTGACTCAATGTAAGTTTATGCATTTATTTTTTAAATACTAGTATGCTTAACTACTTCTAATTTTTCCTAAGTAAGAACTAAGGGATTGGCCCCATAATGGAAGATGAACAATATATGTAAGTATTGGAAAATGGGCTTTCTCTGGAAGCATGAGAGCAAATCAGATATTCTGTTACTGAAACAAAGGCTACTGGCATTTTGGATTTGAGTGCAAATAATTTTGAACACAGAACTTTTCATAAGATTATTCCCTGAAAATAAGCACTGGTATCTCACCATACAACACAAGGAAATTTAATCTTTGGCATAAAAGGATCAAATAAAACTACCTCAGTGTGGAAGCCTAGAGAGGGACCTGGCAGAACACTGGAGGATATTCATTTCTCTTCGAAGTAAATAGTATTACAGCTGAAAAATGTGAAAGCATGAAATTTTCTCAACACTGCTGTGAGAAACAGACCCAGAAATACCGGACATATGCAAAATGCTACAGGGAAGGGTGGAGACAGTACCTTCAGAAGTTGCCAAAAATATTAATATAGTGTTTCACATAAAAGCACCCATTATAAAATACACGGTTTTTTGTCCAGATTCCAAGCTAATAGGTGGCATTATTTTCTCTTACATTAAAAACCTATGTTGTAATGTAAACCTGTATCACACACTTCTGTGGTTAATAGAGGAAAAAAGGGTTCAAAACTAATTGCTCTTAGGACCACTAAGTAGGTCAAGGAAGCTCACAAGTAAAAAAACTTCATGTTATAAAGAAAAGTGGGTATTTATACAGCTAATGAAACCTATGCTTCTCAGAAGTACTATGAAAAAACAAAGACCAACTAATTAAAAATTCCCATTATATCATAAACAATAAACTGAAATATAATCTGCAGAGAATATGATCTGTTTTCAGTACAGCTGGATATGTTTACAGCACAACCCAAAATGTGGGACAGAAGATAAGCAATCAAAAAAAGCATACTGCTTCTATTGTGACCTTATATCAGTACTGCCTTGATATCTAAATGTGGGGATCCATTGTGGTTGTCACTGTGCAGTTCACTGAAAGACGCAGTCTTTGATCTAGAGAGCTTAAAAACTAAACAGATAATATGGACAAAATATAGGAAAAGGAAGTATTATCATAGCTTTATCAAACTAGAATCAAGGCTATAGTTCCACAGCAACCTAAACTAAATGTAACTGCCAGGCACTGCCTCTGTCCTCCCCTCTCAATGTGCTTTCTAGGCCATTTGCTGAACTGTTTTAGTTCAGTATTCCAGCATAAAGCTATCCTCTCAAAACTGAGCGTACTTTTGCCAGACTAAGGTACTGACATAGATCAGTAAAGGAACTGACAATTACCTGACACAGCAGGGGACACAAATGTGTGCCCAGGTGGGAGAGGATGGAGGGGAAGGACTCATGCTTTGGTACAACAGTCAAACATGGGTATTAAGTCATTTACCCAAATTCACTTAGAAATTCTATGGCATGCCTCATATAATATTTCTATTATCAGAATAATTAGCTATAAACAGATCCTGAATAAGTTTAGGATGGACATTTCAAGAGACTTCTTAATCTCTAGAGCACCAAAAGTTTGTGTCAGCCATTCTGCAAGGTTAATAAGAGTAAAAATCATAAGGAGATTTTAGATGGAGCTTTGCATTATATGAGATGGTTGACAGAGATGATAAAGGGTTACGACTTGAAAACTCAAAAAAAGTGTCCTTTCAATTCTATGCATTTTGAAACGGCTCGACTAACTCCTAACTAAGAGGAGCTGAAAAAAGCTCCTTCGAGTACACTATATTGGAGGAAGTTAAATCCAATGAATGGCAATGCTAAAACCAGGAAAAAGATACGAATCCAATTCTGCAACCCTTAGGAGCCAAGAATAGTACTCTCTATAATTTACTAATGTCACTGTAAACCAGGACACAAAGAACAGTTAGGCCCTTGATAGAGACAAATTACCAATCAAAACAGAGTCATCTATACTACTAATCTGGAGCGTACCTTGCCCTGCTTCTGTAATCTTTCAGAGTTTAAAGAATTAAGAAACCAAAACAAAACTTCGCATGGGGACATAGTTTGCTGTAATCCATGTCATGATAAACAAGGAATCTCTCAACCAAAATGGATAAAGCCATTAACTGTTTGTGTATATCTACTGCTGACCTATGAGCTTTTGTGTTAAATTTAAGCTAAGTATCATACCATCCACTTTCTCCTCTCTTGTATTCCCTAATGCTGAAGTCACATGGCAAACATCTGGTGATCAAAGCGAAATCACGAACTGGATAATTTTCTATTTTGACATTAGTTTTTGGCTCTGTTTATTCCTGCAGCTGGAGCATTTCCTTCCAGCAGCTCTATGCTGTTTTGTGAGCAACACTGGCAAAATGCCACAAATTTATGAGAAACTTTGAAGGGGTTTAGTGTTAAAGACTTCTACTTTCAAATCAGTACAGCTTGAATCAATAACACTGCTTCTAAATGTAAACAGGCATAATGGAAATTTTACAAAGCAAAACCATTTGTATGTAACATCAAAAACAGCACAAGGTCCTCTTCCCATAAGAGTGCAAATCACATCTAGAGTAAGGCCAGAGAGAAAAGCGAGATTACTTTGTGATGATTTGCTGCAAAGTTCAGTACACTATTTGCTTGATAATGAATTTCAGTCATATTGTCATGTACTTCGGGCTTCATCAACAGAGTGCTACACTGCAAAAAAATATGTTTTTAGCACATTGGAACAAAGGTGAAAAAAGGAAAAAGAGCACACATTATTATTTGATTTTCTGCAAGTAATAATTCATAAAATTATTATTTTATTATAAACTAAATACATATTTCTAATGCATATTAAATATAGAATCAGAACTCCTTCACTGGATTTCAAGTTCTTAACTTTCATAGTTTTATATTCATTGCAGCAGATTATTGTTTTTATTTTACTTCCATACCAGCAGACAAAATACAGTATGCATTTTTTGGGAGAATAACAACCAGGATAAGCTAAGACTTTTTTCAATGCAGTTTGAGAAAACATCTTGCTCTGTCTAACCACAAATTCCAAAAAAGGGAAGGAAAGGAGAAAAGATGAAGGGTGCTGTTGGAAGAATGAACATGGATTCAGGTATATGAAATATTGGCTAACTCTATGGTCTTCCATCAGAAATAATAAATGGGAAGAGATTGCTAAATAAATTTTCACTGCAAAGGGAATAAAGCAGTTTCTGGTATGCTGCACTTGTAACAATCTGAATTTTTTTGACTCACCATTATTTACGGTATCTTATCTACATTAGTAATAAAGAAAAGACTAAAAGCATCTTCTGTTGCCTCTCAAGTCATACTTCAATGTGCTCTCAAGACCAGACATTCTATTCATATAAGCATGGCTTCAGGCACACGCAGAGAAAGCCTTATGACCAAGTACATATAGTGCCTTAGTATGTTGGAAGGCCTTCCAAACATGACATGCACATTCTGGCTATAGGTGCTCCAGATGGCAGTTAGCATGGATGGGACTTGAAAAGCTCTGAAAGCACACCACGCTCATGGTTGCACCGAGTGTGCTGTTTAAGAGCTGTATACACTAACAGCAACGGGTGAATAGGTACAAGCGGTCTTCTCCTGGCTTTTGCACATGTGTAAAAGCATGGCCCCAGTTGTAAGCAGTTAAAGGATTTATTTGGTCAGGTCGGATTACAGACGCTGTAGCACACAATGAGGGATAGCGAGGTTTTGTTGCTCAAATTCTCATGTGATATACCAGTTACTGTACTACACAGCTCTTGGTCCCTCTCCTCTCCTCTTACATTTAGACTCTGGCTGCTTCTGCTCATACAGCTGCTCTTCTCAAGTCCACAGCTATGCTTTTGAATTAGCATGAGTAACTGGATGCAGAGGCAGAGAATAGTTGCTTTTACCACAGGTCTTGTAAAGAATTTGCTGGGAATTCTTCAAGAAAACTGTTCTCAGAATTTCAGAGGAGTTTACCAATTTTAGTGAAACTTTCAGAGGGAAAAGTATCTCAAGTCAAAGACTGCATTTCTGACAAAGGTAAGAAAGAGAGGCCTGGCTAGCATCCCAGGATATAGGTACTAGCGTAGAACGTCAAAGACAAGCATTCAAGTTCACATTCAAGTGAACTTGAGACAGCGTTTGTGATGTGGCAAATGTATCACCATACTGATTAGAATACCTACATTTTCCAGATTGTTACCAATATAGAAGCTGCTTGGGTGCATGAGACTCCTGGATATTGCCTCAAATTATGACCTTTACAACACTGACACCATTCACAAAGAGGCATCTTTCCTGAGAAAGTCACAGGTACGGTGCTGGCTGAATGCACAGCATGCCTAGAAACCTCAGTCTTAGGGAAGATGTAAACAGGAGCTTATCGTGAGCATAGTGAAGCAACAACTGGAAAGTTGGCTAAGGACTGTGAAAGTGCTCTTGCAACATCCATTTGATAATGAAGTTACTCCAATGAGTTCGGTGAAATTATCCGTACCTTACACAGGAGTCACAGAAAAATGAAGCTGCTTAAACTGTAAAAATCCACCTTGTACATCTTATCATGCAAATTAAATTTAAAAACCCATGGAAATAGTCCAAAGAACTTTCTCTGCATGTGGCTGTAAGTCATTTAAGTCACTCAGTGAGACGGGATAATGGCCATTATTTTTCACTTGGCCAGTTCATATTGTGACACTAGGAGAAAGACAGTCTGTCAAGTTTTTGTCTGCAGTGTCTAATTTTTCACCACACTGCTCCTGCCCTCCCTCCATTGTGTCAGGAGTGCATTAGGTGTTGGAAGGGCAATGAGAGACTCAACCAGTGGGTGGAGAGGCTGGAGAACGGGGATTGAATTATAGGCAGCCTGCGGAGTCTGTCTGAAAGGCTGTGCTGTTTCTCTTTGCAGCTGATATGTATCTATGTCCCCATGCCATATTACATGGAGGGGATTAGAAATAGGATTTCTGGTATTTCAGCTGACATGTCAGGAGAGATCATTTCATGCAACTGTCTATGTTGCAACCTAAATTCAAATATTCTGCCTTTTAAAGAGATTGTATTTATTTTCATCTGTAGGCTCAGAACCTCATTCTGCAATGACCGATACTGCAATGCAATGAACTTCAAAGAGCCTAATTCATAGGTAATGTTTTGTATCTGAAGGTGTACCTTACTCACTCCCCAGTGACATAAATGACTATATAAAATGGTAATAAGTGTTAAAATAGCTCCAAAATCTACGTGTATCACAGTTTGTAAAAGTTGGGAAGTTCTTTTGTAAATCAAAAATGAAACATCAGTGTTTTGTTTTGTTTCAACCAAGGCCAGGAAAATAAAGAAACAAAGTAACAGAAAAATATCTCAACCTAACTGTAAGTGCAAGGTATCAAGGTCACTGACTATAAATATAAATAATGCTGCTCCACATAAATCTTAAACAGCTTACTGCAACTACTAATATAACTTTACAGTATTTACAAGATTAATCTTTTTAAAGAAAATTACAGGATCATCATATCAAACAAGATTATGCTGTGTCCTATATAGTATTTTACTATACATACAGCAGTAACATGACAGCAAATATGCACTTTAGAGAGTAACTACTGCATGAAGATGGTAACACTGCGTACCAAATACTAAAGCACAGCAACAAGTCTTAGAACCACCTGATCTCCCCATACAAAATATGTTACTAAACTCCCGATAGCCTCATTGTATGTCTAATGGGAAATGGCTCATTTTTCATGCCTCTGTAGAAATATGCATTGAGTGTTCCAACTATAAGACACAGATGTAAGATTTTCTAATGGTTGACTGTTGAGGTAGTAGAAATTCCAGAAATACTACAATGCAGAAAGAATCGCTGGATCCTGCCCTTGTGACAGAATGAAGGTACTTTTGCTAGGTTATATGCATTTCTAGCACTCTTGCAATGGCATTTTTTATGCTGAATTCATGCAGTCCACAGTTTGCACCAGATAAAATATAGCATAGCTCTGTTGGTTCAGATAAGCTATGTGCTTTATACTAGCTAAGGATCTGGTTCACTGTTTTTAAGGTTTATCCAGCATGAGAAACAGTGAAGGCAAGCAATATCACCACAAGAATCCAGCTGGTAGTTTAGACCAATAGACACCATTCTTCCGGAGCACCAAACAGTGATGAAAATATTAAGTAGAAAGTTCTGCTTGCTAAAACTTGTAGGTGGTAAAGAAAACCAAGCTCCCTTTCCCTTCCAAAAGGCTAAAAATGTTTTATTTATGCCAGTATTTTAACATGGCCATGTAATGGCCTTGCATAACAGAACAAATACATTGAAGAGAAGCCCAGTTTGGGCCTGCACTTATATACCTGCATATACATTAGAATGTTTTTGTCAGAAGCATAAGCTCCATCTCATTATGTTGCACTGTGTGTAACTTCTGCTTTCACTAACCTGTAAACAGATACCGTTTGCAATAAAGGGACCACACACATGTTTATATGACATACAACAAAAGACCTTGGTTCTCTGGAGGATGTTCCTGTCACTTTCTCTTCTGCGGCTCCCCAAGCAAAAGCTGTTGCCTTGACAACTCTGGGGCATCCTCTGGCTCCACGTATGCTGGTAGGAAGAAGGCCAATTTCCTTCCACAAAAACCAGAACTGCTAAGAAATAAACAATCAACAACTGTTCTGATTCCCTCAGTACTGCCAATATGAGGAAGAAAACAAAGAATCTTATTACAGACACAGGATTTTATAAGCCAGAAGCAGAAGGATTCAGGCACTGAGGATTCATAGACACAAGTGGGGAACAGAAGAAACCACCGTTACTGAAGACTTCAGCAAAACACTGGGAATGGCTATGGCTAAGGTCAGGCTAAGTTTCTTCTCTTTGATCAGCTTCCTGTAACTGTAAGGCCACTGACTTTCCATGGCATTGCCCTTGCTTTACCATTACACTGTTTATAAAGAAAGTGATAAAAAATCAAAATAAAATAATATTAAAAAATATAAAAATATTAAAAGGATCTATTTGCAGTTTCTACTACATTTGCATATAACTTTTGATAATATTAAGTAGGAATAACTTTCTTTATCTCAAATTTTGTGCCCCATTTTTCTTTTTTGAGTGCAACTCTTCTTCAAGTAAGTGTATTTCTGAAGTAAAGAAGAGGACACAGGAAGATTGATGGTCAGGAAAGAGATCACAGTAGCTGCACTCCACTAGAAAGAACAGTAGACAGAGACACTGTTTATATGTAACACAGAGAAAACTCTAAGTGTGCTGCCTTGAAGCTCTGGTCTTTTCTGTACCCTGTAACTGAGCTGGGGCCTATTCAGCTATGGAATATTCAGCTGTGTGGTCCTTCTGTACCAAAAATCTCACCACGTTCATAAGGAAAATCACATTCATTGAAAGTCAAAGCTTGTACCTAGAAACACAGATATGCTGTCGTAATCTTTAAATTCTTCATTACCTTAACCACTATCATGGCTTTTGGCATTTCTCTCTTATCAAACCTTCCCCTCCTTTAAGGGTTAGTTAAAGCACAAGCTATCTGTATTGCCAGTAGATATTGAATGACAACAGGTTATGTGTGTCCTTTACCAAAATGAAATTATTTTGCAAAGTATTCATTAGTAATTAGAGCTGGATTTTCAGAGTCAATAGAAGCTTAAAGTACAGGAGAAGTCACCCACAATTTCATAATGCCAACAGAATCTCTAATAAAATGCAACGTACTCTGTATTCCAAAGAGACTGCAGTATATCAATAGACACGTCTGCCACAAACACCTAACACCACTGAAGCTCTAGCATGCATTTTATTTGTTTATTGTATTTTATTCAAGGAAAGGATAGACAAAGGCTACTATAGCGACACTGCTGATGGTAGTTAAATTTAACATACAGCCATGTACGGCCAGGTTTCACGATACACCAACCTGCTAGTCGAACTACCAGCATTTCTATTTTAAGTTAAATGGAAGGGGATTAGGGTAAGAAAACTCCCTCTATTGACCACTGACATTGTTTATTACATAAAAGGTAATTGCTTAGAGCAGATTCCATCTCCTTTTGCTGCAGAAAATGTCTTGGTTTGCTGTTAACCCTTCTCCCATTACAGTGTAGCCACATATGTACCACTGCTCACAGAAGCATAGACAGCCTTCTGCATGATTGAGGGCAAGAACTTTGTAATGCACCACCTTTATCTGCCATATTTCGGTCTACAGCAGTAAATTTTGTATGCTGCTACTGACTACTCCCTGGAAATATGGTAAAGATGTAACCTTTTATACAAAGATAAGGTACATAGAAACGATATCCAGAGAAAATATGGTAATAGAAAAGAACAGGCTCAAACAACAATGAACAGCTCACAGTCAAATCCAAAAGCATTAGAAGATTTCAGGCTGTGTTGGTAGAGTACAAATCCATCTTGGATCAAATTATTCACCTATTTACTGTGGTCCCTCGCTTGGCCTGGCAATTAGTTCAACTGTGAAATGCTATTTACGGGTACATTCACAATCCCTACATATTCTCTACAGCACAAATGGACTTTAGAAAGGAAGAACTGGATACAGGCTACCCTATGTAAACAAAACAGCAATTAATTTCATGTAGGTGTTAAAGTTGTGTCTGAAAACAAAACGCAAGTAGAAAATTCTCATCTCCTACTTTGTATTCTGGGCAATGTGAGGCACCTCTTTGTGCCTCTGTTTTGTCATCTTTAAAACAAGGATCATGCTACTGCCTTTATGGGACTCACCGCCTTTTTTTTTGGATCTGATAGGGTCTTGACTTTTCCTGCTATGTGTAACATACATGTGAAGCTTGGTAATTCTATGCATGCTTCTATGATGATGCTCTCTCATTAGGCCATCTTAAAATGGAAAAAACTGATCTGCCAAGCAAAAAGTTATGTTAGCAAAACTCACTTAAGCAAATAGGGGAAAAAAAAATAAATCTAATCTTTAACACATTCTTGAGAAACTCACCTGTGCAGACTGAAGGTAGAAATTAATGTCATCGGATAGGCCTGATCTGCAGAAACAGAGTTTTCTATTCTGTTTAAGAAACAAAGAGAAGGAAAAAGCTATTTTTAGAATTAAAATATGAAATGCCTAAGTTAGAAAAATCATGAAAAGCCAAAGTATATTTTACCCTCTTTTTTCCTACCAGTTCTGATTCATCATTGCATGACACAATTTTTACAACAACTTACAGTGAAATACTGCAATTAGTTTAATCCTGTAGGGATGTAAGCTACTTTGTACATGCGTAAATAAAACTGCTTTATGCTAAGCAGCAGGCCTCAGTCTCTTCCCCAAAACTGTTTAAAGTAATTTTGGTTATAATTAGCAATGCCTTAGAACGTAATTATTCTATGACTGGCAATTTTGCAGTAAAGACTCCCTTCCTGTCAGATGGGTTTTAAACAGAAAGGTCATTTTGGCTAATAACTTCTATGATTTTATCTCCCTCTCCCCCACAAATTTAAAAGCTTGAGTTAACCCATGATGTCTTAAGGGAAAGGAACATGTTTTCTTCTAAGGCTTTAAAAATGTACTATAACCTTGACCTACACGCATAACTTCTGGAAGTGAAAGTGCAGTTTGATTTCTCAGAGTAAGTCCTTGGCTTTACTCCCAAATTCCTCAGAAGGCTGCTAATCATAGCATCAAACAAAAGGGTGATTTTTAACAAGTTTTGTGCATGAGTCTGTAGGATTTGCTCATCTAAAGCACAGTGCTGCTTTTTCTTTTGCATTTGCCTGCTCCCACTCAGTGTAAGCAGGTCCTTAGTTACCTTTCAGCTGACTAGTGTCAGTGATAATAACAATACATTTTTATTTTTAGAACACTCAAATCTAAAGGTAAGTTAGGTCTGCACACATATGCATGCACACACAAATGTAAGTAATATCTGAACATTTCCAAAGGGCAACAAGTCCTTTTGGAATAGTAATGAATAGAGAAATCATCTTGTGCCCTGCATGAGATAGGTGCATTTCAAGATTTTCCTGTATAGCTTCCATGAAAATTGGCCCCTAAGCAAGGGTGTGAGTCATTGATGAATACAGCTCTAAGGCTTCATGCTGTGCAGCAAGAGCTGTAAAAGGCATTAGAGGAACACAGGGGAGGAGGAGGAGAGAGAGAGGGGGTTAGGAGGTTATTAAATAAAACCTAGTAATGGTTTTACATGAACATTTTCTGAACAGTGTTTTGAAAACGTACATCCTAACCCACTGGGCACCATCCAGACTGCTGGCTGCAGTGCCCTCTGTTGGCTGACGCTCAAAGGGGCTGTCCGGACCCTTCACCACTGACATAAAATAACCTTTTGTCTATACTTAAAGGGATACATTGTCACAGTCTCAAAGTGAAAACTCAGGTTGTACAAGTAAAATAAATTACCCTATATTGGTACGGCTTATAGTAATTTTGCAAATGAATATTCCAGAAAAAGGATGATTTTTTTTCTCCTCTGCACCCATATCCACTGCACAAACCCCCATGCCCACAGCACTGCACCAGCAAAAGTCACAGCCTTCACCAGCACAACTATGCAAAAAGTATAGCACAGGCCAAAGAGAATCTATTGGTGACAAATTTAAACTTCCTCAAGCTTCAGAGGTATTTGATTTTGGCTTACATTGGTCTTCCGCCCCTCCCCA